>BSBK01001721.1:0-600000 GCA_027943335.1 Chamaecyparis obtusa
TGTGCAATGTAACCCTAAAATGATGATACGAAATGATGGCGAAAACTTAATGATACAACAAGGTAAGAAACCCTAAAATGAAAACTCTAAATGAAAGATAGATTCTTTGATGCCAAATATAGAAAATGAGTTTTAGGATAGTATGTAAGTCTATGGATTGACCTTGGTTTTGTTTTAGATTTTCTTGATTTGTAACCCTAATTTTATGAGGAAATTGTGTCAATTATTTGTAGATGAGCTTTTAGTTTGTGATTGGTAATTAGTTGGACTGGTAAAATGTGATCTAATACATAGTATTTGGTCAAGTAAAAAGATGAGAAATTGCATTGTATAATATAGCTAATTATAGCTCGGTATATGGTGAATGCATTGCAAAATATTGCAAATCTTATTTTAAAAAGGACAGTTGCATCACTTAAACAATAGATGTATCATTTCCTCTGTGAAAAATTTTGATAGTGATTTTGATTGTTGAAAACATAGAAAACATAAATACAAAAGTATATTTGTTTGACAATTATGGACTCTAGTGCACTTTGTGTATATTCAATCAATTTTTCAAGCCACAAGGTCTTCACTAGTCATATTACAAAAAAAAAGCATAAACAGGTAGCTATTATCCTAAGGTTGAAGCTTTATTATAATTTTTCAATCCACAACTTCAATTTATGTTAGCTCAAACAACAATGCAACACACATGGGTGCGCCCATTACCTTTTTTCCAGATCTTGGTCAAAGAGGATTTCTCCCCAATTGAATCAGTATCCTGTAAAACATATGGTGAGTGTCTTGGGGTAGATTCTCCCCTCCACTTACACTAAAATATTATAATGTTTGAAATCTAGAACGGGTGGCCTCTACCTTAGGGTTTTTAATAATGTTTAGTGGTGTTTTCCCAAGCGATATTCATAGTTGAGACACTAACATTTCCAGTCAGCCATGTTGACTCCTTAGATATGTAGGCACAATCTGAGCTATCACTAACGCACTGAGCCCAAGAAGTCCAGTATAAAATCAAGATTTATTTGCAATATTTTTTCTATAGTGGCTCAATGGTTTTACCACTTTGAGGTCATTCCTTGGGGTGATGAAATCCCCAGGTAGACCTCTCTAAGTAAAATAAAAAATGGTTCGAATAACAATATGTCCAAGCAAACCAATCACACAAGAAAGATAGATTAATTGTTAAGTCCAACATGTGGCATGATTTAATCTAAAAAATAGACAAAAGATAGCAAAATTTGATTTTATAGTACCAAATGAAGTGTTATCCATTAAAATACACAAGTTGTTTCCATGTCACATGTTGTAAATCCAATATTAGTCACAGGAAATTCCTAGATCTAGAAATCAAAAGTTGTTTGGATAGAGGTTACTAAGAATTGATATCCAAGCTATACTTTTCACAATAAATCAATACCTGGTAATAGTATGTGTTCAGATATTCTTCTTCCAATATGTCATTGTGATCTTCTTTTGCTATAACTGTACGTTTTTTTTCTTTGTTGATCTAATTCTCTTCCTTCCTTCTATCTTCAAGTAAGCAATTTAATTTGAACTCTTGAGTTTCTATGTTTTGGGCATTACCAGGCAATTGTGTCATTTAAATCATAGATGCGACTCTATATTACGAGGTTGTGGATTTCAAATTTGCAAATGTGTCTCTGTAATCTACAGATATGTCGAATCTTGGTCAGTTGTGTCGTATAATCCTATAGAAATAGAAACAATAAAATGTTGCCTAAAAATAAAATAATAATATGTCAATAAAGAACATTCTTGTTTTTGAAACATGTAATTGTATCGCTTTGTCAACACTTGCAGCAAATAGACTTGTACGCAATAAGTACAATAAATAGAGTACTATCAGAAACACAAAAAATAATTGCAATGAATGAAAAGCACATGCAACAATCTAACATGCAGATTGCATCGATTAAAGCCCAAATGTGTTGTAAGATTGTATTCCTGCACAAAAATTAAAAAGCCATAAAAAATTAGTAACAAGTGTTATACATTGCCAGATTCACAATTTGTAATAGGGGCAAAATATTCAGATTGGTATACTTGCAACAACAGAGATTAGATCAAACCAAAATATATCTAGATTGCTAAAAAATGTACTCATATTCAAGAGATAAATGACTTAATTTAAGACATAAGATAAATAATTCAAATGAATATGCAAGTATCAAACCAGTAAGTCATCCCTTATATTTTCTCCTTCTCTTTACAATTGTTGTTAGGATTGACAAGATAGAAATAACAGTTACATGCAAATTATAACCAATATCATAAAATAATAAACCACTAAGAACAGAACACAAGACACAAAGATTTAACGTGGTTCACCCAATCCCTAGTCTACGTCCACCAATAGTGAGTCCAATGTTTTATTATCCAGTGATTACAACTTGATTACAATCTATAATCCTTTACAGCTCAATACCACCGCAAGAAGCTACTAAAAAGATTCATCATAGTGAAATCCCTAACCCTAAGCAATTTTATACAAGTTTATTTTTGCCGCTTTAGGGTTACAATAAGTCGGCCCAAAAAAAAATTTCTCAGGGGCTCCTCTCCCGAACCTCTGAATAGTCATGGGCTAACGCCCTCGACTATATGGGGGTTGCCACCCCCAAACCCCCACTCGAGGCCCGGCCTGGCCCCGAACCTCGGTGAGGGCAGGGAAAAGTGTACAATAATTCCCTGATCAATCACCACAATATAACAATCTCCCACTTGGGGATTGATCAGGCTCCACAAAAATAACAATCTCCCACTTGGAGACTGGTCTTGTACGTAGAAAAACCACTACCCTGTGAAGCTCCCACTAGATCCAACCACCCTGGACTCGGTTGTTCCTTAATTATATTCAGTCTAATAGACCAACCGCAGCTGAAGAAGAGTTCAAATTCTCCCTTGTGACTACCTTTGTAAACATATATGCTGGATTGTCATCTGTATGAATCTTTTCCAGCTTTAACTGCCCCATCATCCAAAATTGACCAAATGAAATGGTATCAAAACTGTATGTGTTTTGTCTTAGAGTGCAAAGAAGAATTCTTTGCAAGATGAATGGCACTCTGGCTCTTTGTATACAGATAATTATCCTTCTGTGGATGTCCCAATTCTTCCATGAAGAACTGAAGCCATATCATCTTCTTGGATGTCTCTGTAGCAACAACATACTCGGCCTCTGTAGTGGATAAAGCATTCAACTTTTGTAACTAAGAAATCCAACTCATTGTTGTCCCACCAACAGTAATTACATAGCCTGTAGTACTCTGCTTGCTATCTATATCTCCTGCCAAATCTGAGTCAACATAGCCTTGTACAGTAGTAGTAGATCCCCCAAAGTGTAAACACATACTGGATGTACCTCTCAAATATCTGAGAATCCATTTGACTGCATTCCAATGCTCAATCCCAGGGTGACCCAATATCTGCTAACGACTCTCACTGCATGTTCAATATTTGGCCTAGTACATACCATAGCATACATTAAGCTCCCTACAACTATAGCATAAGGTACCTTGGACATTTTAGCCTCCTCTTCTGGTGTCTTAGGACACATCTCCTTCGTCAATTTCAAATGACCAGGTAAAGGTGTGCTGACAGCTTTGGAATTCTCCGTAGAGAAACATTGCAACACCTTAATATAATCAGCTTGAGATAAAGTTAATTTTTTATTTTTCCTATCTCTGCAAATTTTCGTACCAAGGATTTGTTTTTCTACCCCCAAATCCTTCATAGCAAAATAATCTTCTAACTGTTGTTTTAACCCCTTAATGTGATCCATGTTAGACCTAGCTACAAGCATATCATCAACATATAAACATAAAATAATATAACTATCATCATCCAACCTCTTAAAATAAACACAATGTTCAGAATGACACGGAGTGTATCCATGCTCATTCATAAAAGTGTCAAATTTAATATACCATTGTCGAGGTGCTTGCTTCAAGCTATATAAACTTTTCTGTAATCTGCACACTAGATTCTCCTTACCCTTGACCTCAAATCCCCGTGGTTGTACCATATATATTTCTTCATCCAAATCACCATGAAGAAATTTTTTTTTTAACATCAAGTTGCTCTAAATGCAAATCTTTAGTAGCCACAATACTTAAAATAGTACGGATAGAAGTCGTTTTAACAATTGGAGAAAATATCTCATCAAAATCAATACCCTTTTTTCTATGCAAATCCCTTTACAACTAACTTGGCTTTTAATATTTTCTTACCTCCATCCTCTTCTTTTATCCTGTAAACTCATTTATTCTGTAAAGCCTTCTACCTGCAAGTAACTTACATAAATCTCATGTTTGATTTTGCAGCAAAGAGTCCATTTCATCTGTCATTGTAGACTCCCACTTAAGCTTCATATCCACCTGCACAGCTTCATTATAACATTCAGGTTCACCAGCATCTTTTAATAAAATAGAATATGAAAGAGGGAGAAAATCTTTTTGGAGGTCTACTTAGCCTTATTGACCGTCTAACATTCACTAGGGTTTGTGGTATTTGTTGTTGTAGAGCATAAGGAACTACTAGAACATCATCTTTTTAAGTATCATCCAGTACTACATAATCATTTTCTTTCTCTTGCTGCAACAGATCTTTGTACAACACTTTCTCATTGAATATGACATCATTGCTTCTTACAATTTTATGATTTTCAAAATCCCAAAGCCTATACCCAAATTCATCAATGCCATATCCAACAAATACACATTCTTTGACTTAGCTTCCAGCTTGGTTCTATTTTCATAATCTATATATGCAAATGCTTCACAACCAAAGGTTTTTGAGAAAAGAATAACTCACCTTCTTACTAGTCCATGCTTCCTTTGGAATACCACAGTCAAAAGGAGTAGAGGGACTCTATTGATTAAATAAATAGCTATATTAACAGCCCTCTGCCCACATGTTTAAGGGCAGCCTAGCATGCAACCTCATACTCCTTGCACACTCCATTATTGTCCTGTTCATACGTTCAACCACTCCATTTTCTTGTGGAGTCTTTGGTACAATTTTCTACCTACAAATACCATTAGAGGAACAATAATCTTCAAATTCTATGCTGGAATACTCACCACCATTATCAGATCTGAGACATTTTAGCTATTTACTAGTCTCATTCTCAACTAAGCATTTCCATTTCTTAAAAGTTTTAAATACATTGGATTTATGTCTAAGGAAATAAATCCATGCTTTTCTTGTTGCATCATCTATAAATGTAACATAATACTAAAAACCACCAAGGGAAGATACCTAAGCTGGTCCCCATACATCTGTATGCACAAGCTCTAATTTCTCATTTTTCTTTTCCTTCCCACTCTTTACAAAACTAACTCTCTTTTGTTTTCCATACACACAACTTTCACAAAAAATCCATATTGACACATTTCAAACCAAGGAAAACTTTCCTTGAATTAAGTAATTTCATACCTTTTTCACTCATGTGCTCAAGCCTGTTGTGCCAAAGTGTTGTGTCAGAATCTACAGCAATGGTTTGATGTTCTTCCTACTCTACTGCAGTAACTGTTCATGAACATTCATTTTCCTCTAAAACAATTAAAGTAGAAGGAACAATATGACCTGTACAAAGATATAAGGTCCTACTTTCACACATATTTCTACTACTAAGGAACCTTTTGAAACCCTCCAATTTCTATCATTAAAAGTAACTATGCAACCTTCATCACCGAGTTGTCCTGCTCAAATTAAATTCCTACTTAGCCTTGGAACATGTCTTACCTCTTGTAGTAGCCAATGATTCCCATTCTGCAACTTAATCTTAATTTTTCCTTTTCCAACAATCTGACAGGGTTCATTATTTCCCTAAATAAACTAGCCCAAAATCTCCTTGGACATAATCAAGAAAAATAACCTCTATGGGTGTAGCATGAAATGAAGCCCCAGAATCTAAAACTCATGAATCATCAATACTTTCTAAAGAAAGAATCAAAGCATCCTCTTCAGATTTATTACTTACCACATTTGCCTCCTTGTTACCTCTTGTTTGTCTCCTTTATTCTTCTAAGACCATCAATCTTTCTTCTTATGACCTGGTTTTTCCACAGTACCGGCAATCATTTGGTCCTTTCCATTCAGACCTCTTTCCCTTTGATTTTCCTCTTGATCTCCCACTATTTCAAGAATTGTTTCCTCTTTCATTCGTTCTGCCTTTGCTTTGTGCATTCAAAACACTTCCGTATGTAGATCCACCTGATCTTTTCCTACGATTTTTTGGTCACTTAGAATTACACCGATAACATCATCAATTTTAGGGTATTAAACCAAAAACAAAGTTACTGACAGCCATTACCAAGCCATTCCAACTTTCAGGCAAAGAACACAAAATCAAGAGAGCCCTAATTTCTTCATCAAAAATAACATTTACAGAAGATAATTAACTAGTAACCGTATTAAACTCATTCAAATGATTAGTGACAGACCCACCTTCTGCCATCTTCATATTAAACAAACTCTTCATGAGAAATACCTTGTTAGAAGTGGAGGGCTTTTCATACAACTTTGCTAGGGGTTTAGCATCAAATCTTCAGCCATCTTTGCTTGTGTAATATTTAATGCCACTGATTATGCCAGGCATAATCGAATACTACCAAGTGCTTTTTCTATCAAGAATATTCTAGTCCTCATCCAACATTGCCGACGGTTTCTTGGATATTCCTTCCAATGGCTGCCATAGATCCTTCTGATAGAGATAGTCCTCCATTTGCATTTTTCATAACTGAAAGTTCTGCCCATTAAACTTGTCAACCTTCAGCCTACCCTCGTTTGCCATTGCTCCCACTCAACTGTGAGACTCCCACTAAACCGTGAGATCTTCCTGCAAATGGATAACTGAAAAACAAACCTTGCTCTGATACCAGTTGTTAGGATTAACAAGACATAAATAATGTAGTTACATGCAAATATAACCAATATCATAAAATAATAAAACCACATAGAAGACAACACAAGACACAAAGATTTAACATGGTTCACCCAATCCCTGGGCTACGTCCACCAACAATGAGTCCCAATATTTTATTATCCAGTGATTACAACCTGATTACAATCTGTAATCCCTTATAGCTCAATACCGCCGCAAGAAGCTACTAAAAACATTCATCATAGTGAAATCCCTAACCCTAAGCAATTTTATACAAGTTTATTTTCACCGCTTTAGGGTTACAATAAGTCGGGCCCAAAAAAAATTTCTTGGGGGCTCCGCTCCGGAACCCCCAGACAGTCATGGGCCTAACTCCCTTGATTGTATGGGGGTTGTCGACCCAGCCCCAAACCCCGGCGAGGGGCACGGGAAAAGTGTACAATAATTCCCTGATCAATCACCACAATATAACAATTGTAAGATCTCATATTTACTCCAATTATGTTAACAAGAAAATTCAAAAATTGTGGTTGTAAATAATGAAGAATACCTTTATTATATAGACTTTTTTTGGATTTCAGTAGACAATTCTTGATGTGAAAACTGGATCGTCCTATAGAGGATAATATATACTAGTGTGATATTGTAGAATACAATTGCCTTCGTTATTGATTGATTCTACAATAACATAGGGGTATATGTCTATATTGAATAGTCATGTAATGAATAGACATGGACCGTATATACTTATGGTCATGTCACTTCATTACATAACTATTAGTTAACATATCTTAACCAATAGTTTATTCATACTTTGTATAATATATATATACACACACACACACATGCATGCATGCATATTAATATATACTTACTTTTCAATTATATTATATATATATATATATATATATATATATATATATATATATATATATATATATATAATATATATATATATATATATATTATATATATATATATATATATATATATATATTATATATATATATATATATATATATATTTATATGCATATTATGATTGTCTCATCGTTTATTAAACACGAATGAACAATACTTTAACACTCCCTCTTGAGAGAGAGTTTAATAGAATTTGTAGAATCTTTTCATATCATGATATCCGGCACATCCGGGATAGACCCTTTCGGGAGTCGAGCATGATAGGCATCAAGATATCTGGCACATCGAGGACAGACCCTTTCGGAGTCGAGCATGATAGGCGTCAAGATATCCGGCACATCGAGGACAGACCCTTTCGGGAGTCAATCTTGACAATTTATTACACACCAAGTAATAACATAAGCAACAAGATATCCAGCACATCCGGGGACAGTCCCTTTCGGGAGTCAATCTTGAAGCCTGGTTAACTATTTTCAAGATCGTCACCTTGAAATAGTAACCCAACACACGTGAAAGATCGTCACCTTTCATAACACAAAATGAATGGGCCCATAAAGTCTACCATGACTTCCGACACTTCGGGACACACAATTTAATGTAGTCTCGTCATGAAAATAGACTTGAATATCATGATCTCCGCATAGTCGGGACACACAATTAAGTAGTCTATCATGATTATGGTTTCATTATTACACATCTAGTAATAACAAGAGTCAAGATCTCCGCACAGTCAGGACACACAATAAGTAGTCTATCTTGACACTTTGGTTCACTATTATCAAGTGAGGAAGGCTTCCACCTTAAACTTGTCTATCAAAGACAAGAATCATTTAAGATACAAAGTGATAGATCACTAAGGCTGAAAATCAACATCAGGAATACTTCCTCTAAATTAATATGACCACGATTCGTGGGTTTGCCATCTTAATTTGATCTTCGAGCTTCTCCCACTGACATGAAAGCATAGCCTTCTCACATGGTAATTCATCATATTTCTCTGCTACAGTTTCTTGATCACTAGGTAAACCAACAAAAACATGGTCTACTCCCTCTGAATCAAGATCTTTGAATGTCCACTGATGCAGATCCTTTCACTTCCTCTTCTGTCACAGAGGCATACCCTGTTTATATGCTCATCTCAGTGTTACTGCAAGATGTGACTCCATACCTTTCTTCCTGAGAGAAATCGATGTCTCATACATGAATAATCTGAATAGAACATAAGGTTGCCGACTCACATTGACTAGCATAGGATGCATTTTGATCTTTTTCAAGGCCACAACACTAACACTCCCTCTTGGACTTGAGGAAGATAATAAAGACCTCTGGTATGATGTTCATCTTAATAAACTGTAGTTTCAAGATGTATGAATTACTTCAATCAGAGATCCTATCCATGTGCATCACATCTATGATTCTATCCACGAGTTTCCACTTCTATAGCCTCATAATTGTTTCACCTTCAGCAATGATCTCCCTCTCAATCAATATGATTGATTTTGTCACAAGTTGACTGAATCATCTGCTCCCTCTAAAGCTCAAGTTCATCGATTCTTAAACTTTCTGAAGATGTCAGGACTCCCTCTTAATCTGAATTTCTCATGCTTTCATCCTTTTATATCCCTTTCGTATGTGAGCCCATACAAAAAGTATTTTGAAGAATCCATCTCTCTATAGTCCAAAGGGTTGTACACAAATCCATGAGTACTTATTATGAAATTTCACTGTTGTAGTGTAATCAAAATCTGGAGTAGGTGTATGTTGTAGGAGCCTGTCAGTGCCATATGTGCAATGGACCCTACACTTAGCAGTCCATAGGTATCTTGTGATCAAAGAATCATCCTGCACTTATTATAGTACAGAACAACCCTGCATAATGCCTTGATTGCATCATTCTTCTTTTCCTACAAGAACATTCTTGGAGACAATGAAAAGATCAAGGCAAATAGCTCTTATAGTACAAACATGAATACATATAAGAAAATGACTACAAAATTATAAAAAAAATTAACTCAAAGATGAATACTTATCTTAAGTTTCAAAATATTCTTTCTTTAAAGTGAGCCCATAGTCACTTGATATCCTTGATTTTTTAATAAGGTGATCATGAATCTGTAACAAGGTGTCACTGAAATCAAATCTTCAATTTTCTTAATATTTCAGCTTTGAGAGTTTCATACCAATCCTTGTCTTCTCACCCTTTCAAAACTTATAATTATTTCATCTAAATTGATGTTGTTTGTTCCTTTATGATAATTGTTGATTATCATTAGATATGAACTTGAGATAAACATAATTTCTTTCACCTCTGTAAGTGTCCCACTAAATGTCTTATTATACAAGATTAGATGATTTCTAGATGAGAATTGCTACTTTCGCGATATGTATAACACGATTTCTTTGTAATTAGAAAGAGACAAATCATTTCTGATGTCAAATGTAATATTCCAGTTCCCAATCCTTCACAAAGTAAGAATCTTATGGTTATCTCTATTCCATGCTCTTTCTTTAGAGGAACTCACTAAGATATCATCCCCTCTTATCAATATAATGGGATTTCCATATGACATGAATTACCATCTTTAGTACCCACGATGATATTAATTACTTCCTCCAATTATCCACAATGTGATTATCAGACTGAGAAAATATGTCATTCATTCTTCAACTATAAGTTTCTCCCGGGTCAAGGAATATACGACTACTTGATATTCAAAATTAGATGATCTTCAGCAAAGAAATCCAGGTCATTCGATGCTCCTATGCCTCCCGTCTTGCCTTTGATACTTGTTGCTAGAATGAATAAAGGAGAGTAATTTATTTGTTTTCTCTGTTACCCCCTTCATATTGAACTATGAATTCTCATGTCTACTGCATTTGCATACTCGATAATCATATGTCACCCAATCTTCATAATCTTTGTTCTCCAGCTCACCATTCCAATGTGTGTTAATCCATTGCCACTATGTGTCTTTGTAATGATCCCTAATAGTCCTCCTTGGGATTAAGGACATCTGGCCCAATTCTTATAAATCTTAGTTCCTGATATCACTATTAACGTTGGTTTGATCAATAATAGATATGATTTAGTCCTATTTGCTATTATGCAATTGATAACTGCTGACCAATGTCTTCCTTCCTAGTGCCTCTGTAAATTCCATAATGATGCCCCATACTGTGATATAGAACCATATTTTTCGTATCTAGAGTTAACATGAGACACTAGTTTTAATTTCGTAAACTTTCTTTACACGTTGTCAAATGTATTTATCTTCTCTTGTTTCAATCAAGATATAAATATATGGTAGAGATGACACCCGATGAAGACCTAAATGTTATCCATGTTCTATGAACATCCCCTACTCGATATAGTATCTTGATTATAATTAATGTCTACTGTTTTGATCAGATCATTGCAGACGCTATAATGTCCCCAAATCCATTATCAGATTTCAATATTAGAGAAATCTATTTTACTCAATGACGTTTGCTTTAGCTGGTTGTTGTCTTCTACTATATAACCCTTTGCCTATCTTCAATGATAGGTCTATGGAATTCATTAGTTAGTTCTCTTAGCTGTCGATGCATCTTGCTGTCACTTTTTCATACCCAGCGGTGTCTCTCATTTCATATTCGATAATATGGCATATGGTGACTTCTTTGCATTGCGAAAGATAGTATTTCCTTTCATCAAATATGAGTTGTGTTTTTTCCAGACCATTCCTTGTAGATAGATAATCCCTATGATTTCCTTGTTCAGTGATGTATCCCTCTTCATTCGCTGCTGATAAGTCCCTCTTCCTTGCCGATTGCATACGGTGCTGACTGTGTGAGTGTCCTTTACCGTTGACTGGGATTATCTTTTTCTGACTGTGTATCTCCCAATGAACAATGACAGAGTTGAGTTGACGTGTATCTCTCCTTCTCATTCGCTAATTGGTGCTTTGTATATCTTCTATGCTAACCTGTGTTCATCTTATCTCCTCCCCCATCCTAAGATTTGTTCGAGTGCAGGATTGAACACGATGTTTCCTTATTTTACTTACTGATCTGTGTATATATAATATATATATATATATATATATATATATAATATATATATATATTCTCTATAGGTTAGGCTCTGATACCATGATGTGAAAACTGGATCGTCCTATAGAGATAATATATACTAGTGTGATATTGTAGAATACAATTGCCTTCGTTATTGATTGATTCTATAATAACAATAGGGTATATGTATATATTGAATAGTCATGTAATGAATAGACCATGACCGTATATACTTAGGGTCATGTCACTTCATTACATAACTATTAGTTAACATATCTTAACCAATAGTTTATTCATACTTTGTATATATATATATATATAAGTATACACATGCATATTAATATATACTTACTTTTTCAATTATATTATATAGTATATATATATATATATTATATACTATATATATATATATATATATATATATATTAGATATATATATATATATATATATATATCTATATTTATAAGCATATCATGATTGTCTCGTCGTTTATTAACAATTCTAATTGATTGATAATGAATAGTTAAGACTAATTTAGTATAGACTTGATTGAATAGATTACTCGGACTAATTAATAGTTAAGTATGCTTGACAAAGTTGATTGATTAGATGACTAAATAAATTGGATAGAGGATAAAATAGATTGATCATAGGAGTTATTAGATTGATCAGTTAAGAGAATTGATTGACCAGTGAACTGAATTGATTAGAGAGGAGGTTGTTTTGATCGATTAGTCAGAATAAAAGTCAATATTAGTTGTGGAGGTGGAACTAGAAGAATTATTATTATTAAATAAATTCAAAATTTATTTAATTGTGCATGATTAGGAATTAATAAATTACATAATTTATTTATTTTAAGAAGACTTATTTGACATCGTGAAAGTGAAATAATTAAATTAAATAATTATTTCATTAATTATAGAAGACATAGTTAGTAAATTAAATAATTATTTAACTGTGATGACCAGAATGAAAAATGTTAGTTTAATTAAATAATAAGGGACTATTCAATTAAAATTAGGGAAAATAAATTATTTTACTTAATATTAAGAAGAAATATTAGATGAAATCAGATGAGGATTGAAAGTATTAATGAAATTGGTGTTAAATAATTAAAGAATTAATTAAAATTATTCAATTATTAATTTTGGAGGGAAAAGAGGAATTTTGAAAACTAAATTAGGAAAATGGCACAAAAATTAAATAATTAAGATTATTTGAATATTTAAGATGAAAATTAGTGTTAATATCGCACACTAACAATGGGACATTTTAGGTGTCTACACATCCTTTACGAGAGATTAACCGAAAGGGGTCGTTGGATCCATCTTCAAGGGAATTTTGAAAATTAACATTGATGATTCTTCACGGGGGATTTCTGGCCATGTGGCATAGGTGGATTCCGGGGTGTAATAGTTTTGTGGTGTTCAACTTATTTTTTCTATTTATTAAGGTCTGCATACGAATAATTCTTATAGAGGCTCTTGTCATATTGTATGTTATAGAGCGTAATTGTGTTATAGGGTGGAAAAGGATTATTTGTGAATTTGATTCTCAGGTGGTGGTGACTTTGTTAAATGATCAACAACTAGATAATGTTAGTTGGCACTTAACTTTGGTTATTAGACAAATTCTCTAGTTGGGTAGTTCCTTGGAATTGTTACATTTAGACACATTCTTAGGGAGTGGAATGGTTTTGGCGTATTGCTTGGCCAAATGGACCTCTAACCAAATGTAGAATTGAAATATTGTGGATAGGGGGCAATCACCTCCTAATTTCTCTTTGAACATAAAGAAAAGATGGTAAGGAGAAATGCAAAATGCAAGGGATTGTGCACATTTTCATAATTTACAAATTGGAAAGAAAATACCCCACTAGGATCAAAGTTATTTTCAAGTGCTAAGTGGGACAATGGTTTTTACTTTGTTGATTATGATTAAGAATTAAATAGATAAAATGACCTAATGGTGTAAGATAAAAATATTAAACAAGCTAATATAGGCAGTTTTAGAAAAGACAGACTTATGTAAAACACATAGGAAGTTGCAATGACCCGAAACGGGAACCTAGAAATTATATTGAATTGTGATCGGAATCTAAAGGTGATTTGTTAAGTAAAAAATACCTTGGGAATTTTTTTCGTTGGAACAAGAAGCTTGGGCTGTTTTGTGCAAAGGGGTTTTTCCTTAAAAAAATTCAATCAATTTTGTAGATCTTGAACTTTTTAGATCAAGTCCCAATAGATGCACCACCTGATCCTACACATAAAAAAATGGGGAAATATTGTGGAAAGAGTTTTGCCTTGGTTCAAACCTTTGTTTAGGAATCAACCTTGAAAATGAAAATAAAAATTGCATAAAGGAAACTAAATATAAAGGTAAGTGTTAGATCTACCTTCTAAATTACCTACATGAACATATATTGAGATCACACATATTCATGAATATACTTGAATATTATTTGAATTATAGTTATTAACTTTGGAGTATAGAAAGGAATCAAGGATGTTTTTGCAAATGCATGGATCTATAAATGTCACTCCTAGATCTTCAATGTTGTTTATGCTTGATTGAACACTTTCTATGAGGAAGAATACATATGGATGGACCAAAGAATCTTCTTGTTTGCTTGAAACTCTTATACTTGGCCATAATGGGAGAGAATCTTTCAACAATGGAGAAGATGATGGAAATATTGTCATTGTATGTCAAGGGCACTCAAGAGGACTATTAGATCTTGTCCTTGATATCAAAGATAAGATGTCAAACTATATAGTATGATACAGCATAAAGATATATAGCATGAAGGTATATGATATACTCAGATATAGAGCATATACAGTATATACGCAGAGAATTATGTTTCACATAGTCGGTTCTACAAACAGTGACAAGACAGCAAAGAATTGCATTCCATATAAGGGTCTACATGGCAGTAAAGAGTGAGAATATTGGCATCGTTAAGCCACAGATAGAAAAAGACAACATATAAAATCGTAGACTGACAAGAAGTCCAAGTCACAGTGATAGCGAATATGGAATAAAGAAAAGCCAGACACCAAAGGGATTAAGCACTGAAGGCTGCGACAAGACTAGCGTAATAGCAGCAAACAAGACACTACATAATATATTATAAGTGGTACAAGCTGCAGGTATTGTTGTCTACTGTTATTATATATACTGGAGTTAAAGGAATGATCAGAGATATTCTTACGGCATACATACTCCAGCAAAACGGAGAACGGCAACATTGAAATAAATAATCGATATTGAAGACAGCGATGGCAAGTTTAAGAAGAACAGTGGTTTGAATACTATGGCAAGTCAAGCATACAATAATGATACAGCAAATACGTATATTATACATACGTATGTAATAGATATATAACGGCAAATATATATAATCGATGGCAAGCATAGATATAACAGCATGAAGATATGTTATATGAAAGCATACATTATATGAGAAGATTGTAATCAGAGAAGAATATATAGAGAACATATTAACATACAGCTTGAAGATCCATCAGCAAGTGACTACCAGAAGTGGACAGCGAATGAGAACTAGAGAAGAACATTCAGCATTATATATTATAACAGATGCCCTTATAAATAAAGAAGAACATTCAGCATTCATTCAGAGATAAGTATATCATAAAGGATATACACTTAAAATTGCAATATATATATATGAAGTTATATATATATATATAATAATACTAGGAGTTACGGTTTTATATTATTGCAGAGAATAATTACAATACGATGCAATATATATACAGTGTTAAATTATATATGCAGCAGTTTAGTTATGTATGAAGATAATTTTAAACAACATATATGATAATGATAACAGCATCTATACATCAGCCTTGAACGGTAATGATATGCAGCGGTTTACGATACAACATATATGACAAACAGAAACGCATGTGGTCAAAGACAATATATAACACAAAAAGCATACTCGACAGCGACAGAGATACACAGACGGCTATACACATATGCAGCATTCAGAGACATAACGTATAAAATTTAAATCATATTCGGAATGCATACTTCTATACATCAGCGGTCAAAGGTAAAAAGACGTTAAAATGATGTAGCAGCGATCGAAGGTTATCGAAAGTTTTGTTATACAAATGAAAGCTTGCAGCGGCAGACCTCTACAGCGACAATAAGTTTTTTTTAATCAGCGGTATATATTATTATAAATGAAGGATGGTATAGATTTTATCGAAGGTAAATATGACAGTGGTTCGATTGTTTATACAACAGCAGAAAGTATGAATCGAAGGATTTTATTAAAGGATAAAAACTTTATATTCTTTATCATATATCGGAGGTTAATAAAGACAATATATATATATTATTAAAGATATATATATTCAAAACAAGCCAGTCAGTATTTCATATAAAGATATTAACTCTTGTTAATAATATTAATTTTAAAAAAAGGGTTAATAATATTTTTGGAGAGACACCTGTTCATATTAAAAAGACATAACTCTTCAAAGAGACATAATGTTTTGTGTTAAAAACATGAGTATATATACTCAATCTTTTTTTTGAAAATGAAGAACAAGCAAGCAATGTAATAAGGAGAAAAGAAGTGAGAAGAAGTCAGCAAATAAAAGAAAATAAAAAGAGCAGTGAATATGAAAGGGGAATAAATAATTGTATATTCAGATTTTAATCAGATATATTTATTATGCATATACAGATTTAAAGATAATGATAAAGATAAACAGAGATATAATAGGTGCAGATATAAAGGAATAAAAGTGCAGATGTGAGAAAGGTATAAGTACATTCAAGGCGATATTATATGAAGAAATTAAGGACAGACTTGTATGACGAGATTGTAATGTCCATCATCAGTTGAAGATAGCAACATTGCCAAGGTGGAAGAGAAATTTATTTGCAGTGGGTTGGTGCTCACGAAGACAACAGTGGGAGTTGGTGCTTCCGGTGGGTCGGTGCCTGCGAAGTGTGGGAGTTGGTGCTTCCAGTGAGTTGGTGCTCATAAACATAGGGGTTGGAGCCTCTAGTAGGTTGGTCCCTACAAAACATTGTAAAAGAACAATATTATATATAAAAGGAAATTATTTAGTGGTTTTCTCCCATATTGGGTTTCCACATAAAATTTGTGTTCATGTGCATAATTGTTCGTTGTGAATTTGAAGTAATCTTTGAATAAAGTTTTAAAGTTAAAAATTGTTATTATACTGATTCACCCCCCCTCTCAGTATAATCGTGTGCTCTTCAGAAGAATGCCTTCAAAATGCCCTGGATTCTTAGAGAGATGTTATACCTTTAAATGCTTGCCTTCAAATCTTGAATTGACTTTATTGCTTGGTTCTTGAATTCTCACTTTCGATTGATAATATGAATTGTAGATGCCAGACATAAAGTATAGGGCATTATGTACCTAGGAAAAAGCACCAAAATTCAAATTGGGAGCTAGGAAGATAGGGTAGATGTCGAATCATGGGGAGATAAGTAGCTAGATCAAGCATAATAGACATGAAATCTTGAAATTTCTAAAATGGGGCATGATTAAGCATATAATTATGGGTGCTAAATTTTTACGATGGCACATTTAGCCCCCACTTTAGTGGGAGTATGAGACAACCTCATGGTCACAATAAATAGATCAATGCATTGGAAATTTTTATCAAGGTAAAGGAGAAAAGGAAATGTCAAGCCCCAAGTGACTTAGGTCTTCATCAAATCCAAAACCAAGATAAAAGAGGCAACGCTCAGAGAGAGAGAGAGAGAGAGTACATTACTATGGATAATTCAAAGGGAAAAGTATTGTTGCAAAAGATGGAATTGATAGTCTATCAAGCTATTAGATACTAGTCAAGCCATCGAAACAAAGGAGATCAATCCTTAAGGAAAACTTGTATCCATTAAGGGATCTAGAAAAGTGGTCAATCTAAGGACCAAATGAAAGTGGTTATTCAAAGGGCCAAATGAAAGAAGGATCAGTATTAGGATCCACTGAATAATGCAGAGGGTATGAAAGGATGAAAACAAGGAAAGCATTGTCTCCTTAGTTATCCATATAGGATATTACATTAAATCATTGTGGGTGTATACAAAATGTAAAACAAGGAGTGGAATGTATGCCCCCACATTAAAGTGATTGCAAACGCCTTAACAGAAGCAATGGCTTTAACAAATAATACATGAACCCATGAGAAACATTTCCACTATGATATTACCCCAAGCAAGGACAAATCAATGGAAACGAAACACGTGACAAAATATAGCACAAAATGGATCTACTAACTCTAGGGTCAGTATGATCATAGTATAACTCATGTATATCAGAATTATATCAAAAGGAAATGTCATCATACCTCAAAGGTATTAGAACTACAAGCACAATAGAAGGTCACATAAAAGATACAACTTAGATTCTTTTTGGGTCAGCATTATAGAGACCAAAAATAATGGTATCTATCGTCTTGCATCATCCCTAATCAAACAAAACAAAATCACATTTACAAAAAATAGCACATGTAGGACATAACATGTATACAACATATAGAAAAAATGAGATACAAATAAAATAATGCCACAATAGGTCGATTCCTTTATCACCTTGTGTCAAAAAAGAAACAAGGATCATTTTAAAAAACCTAAAAATATATATATAAGAAGCAACACATCACTTGGGAAACACACTACAATAGGAAAACACATAAGAATCCACCATACAAGAATTCATCAAGCATGTTGCCTACCTCTCGCCCTCCCACCCCTGCCCCTCCCCCTTCGATCTATATGTTTGGGGAAGGTAGGCAACACGCAAGAGGAACAACATCAAGTATGGAAGATGGAAGAATAGCCAGTTTCAGACATGGACCATCTCTAAAGATGAGTTACTTTGTTTGTCACTATGATTAAGAGAATTATTTTGTAAATCTAGTTGGTAAATCATGATTAATATCAATAAATTGCTACATATAATTGGAATCACTAGCATGAACATCATTTGCATTAGAAATATTGAAATCATCATCAAGAGTATCTTCTACATCCAAATTGATCAAAATAAGATCTCTAATTTGAATAGAATCATCATGTTTGTTCAATTTCATCTTTTTGAGATAACTTCCCCTCTTGGACTATGCATAGGCTAATAATTAAATGGAATCATATCATAAATAGGTGTCTTAGGGGAGGAAAAGTTTTTCGAAGCATGTTCATGGGATTTAGCACAACGTTTACAGTGATGGTCACGAGAAAAATGGTTACATTTGGTTTTGTTTGAGATTTGAGGTGGTTTATGATCAATCAACATCGGGTCTTTTCTTATTTTGGAGAAAAGATGGAAGGCACCACACTAGGTTGAGAGATAGAGGTTGTAGAATTTTTATAAGATATAAGAGGTGGAACTAAAGCATAAATGTGAGATGTGGAAGGTGTAACAAGAAGTCCAGGTCCAGGACAAGGAAATGGAACTATACGAGGGGAATTGCTAAGTTCACAAATCTTTTTAATTTTGAATTTTTCATAGGATATGAAATAGTTATCTTTTTGAGGTTGGACTGGTTGAGATATGGAAGGCCAAAACAAGTAAGGTCTAAGTTTCATCAAGTAGCTTAAAGTTGACAGAGACTATGGTTATCGTGATGATTTCTCCATCATGGGTAAATTTCAAGCATTTATGGGATAGGAGAGACTAGCTTTCATACAAGTGAGCCAAGGAAGACCAAGTCTAACTTTAAATTGATCCAAAGTTGGGATGACAAAAAAGGTGACATCTAAGGTTGTCTTACCAAGTTCTACAAAAAAGGTAATGAAACTATGGGTAGAATAAGTGAAACCATTGAATGTTTTGATCATTACATCAGATTTGTCATAAAAATATCGCTAGAGTTGTCTATGTAAAAATGTTCTTCAGTTATAACATTTACCATGCAAGTAGGATCTATAAGGAATCTATGAGAGGGAAGACCATTAATCTTTGCAACTATGTAAAGATCACCATCAGGAGCCCTAATAGTCTCACTAGGATCAAATGTAATGCAAAGATCAAGTTCAGGTTTGGATTTAAATTTGGATTGATCAATAAGGTTGACAACATCGTTATCTTCGATACACTCAATGTCGTAGCTCACAATGGTAGAAGAGTCAATAACATGAATAGAGGAAGAATGAATGCACTCAATGATATTGGTTGAATGGGAAGGTAAAGGATTGGTATACATTTGTAAGTTTTGGTTTGGAAGGGCAACAAATTTGTTTCCTTGGTCATTAACACTCTCAAAAAATATAACATTAGAATCAATGAGGTCTTGAACAATCGATTTAAAATGAAAACACTTTTTAGCATCATGATTGTATTGACAATGATATTGGTGAACAACTTTGGAATCAAAGTTCTTAATGGAATTGTTAAGAGATTAGCAGTAATCAACTTCAACATCACATTATACAAAGATTTAGAAAGAGGTAAAAATACAAGGTTTAAAATAAGATGACAAAGGAGCCACACCTTTAGATGTTGTTGCCACTTGTGCATCAACATTATTTGATAAATTGTTTTGATTAAGTAAAAATAGATTTTGAAAGGACCTAAAACCTTGTACAATAACTCAAAAGATATAGCAATAAAAGGCTCAGATACAACAATGGAGACCACCAACACAATAGAGGGAGCAACCACCAAAAAACCCCCACCAATGGACAATAGTCCTCAACAAGGGACCTTACGATTTAAATTTAGAGCCACACTTGTAGGACTAAAGATTCATATCCAAAGGAGGAATGGATGGCTTTGGTTTCTTTCCTTTCACAGTTGTCCAACCGTCCTCCAACTTAGCATAATCATTCAACCAAACCCCTGAAGAAACAGAAGAATGGCTGACTAGAGAAGAATCAGCCCCAAACAACACATTCTCCCTAGGAGTAATTGGTTTGGGCAAGCCACATCAGTAGCAGGATGAACAACATAGTCAACAGTCTGGAAATCAACAGAAGCCAAAGCATCATCAGTCTGGATAGCAGTAGCAGGCTGAACAACAAAGTCCATAGTCTGCACAGCAACATCAGCGAAAGCATCATCAGAATCTGTAGGAGCAGTCAGATCTGGCTGAGCCAAAACCTCACCCATCTTAGCACCACATCCTTCAGAAGCAACAACCTCCTGAGAAGAATCCACAACCTGCTCACAAACCGTAGCAGAAGATTTTTTCACAGTATAATGCTCGGCAGAGACACCCGACCACCAAGAAGGTAGTCATTTCGATTTTACCTTCTCAGAAACACATCAAGAAGCCACATGGCCAGTCAAATGACATTTCCTGTAGCGGAAGGGAATACCTTTGTAATCTAGAGTCTGTATCCAAGAGCCCCGAGGAAAGGCCAAGAAAATTTTCTCAGGGAGACTCTTGGAAACATCCATCTCAAAAAGGATGTGAGAAAAAGTTGAATGAAGAACATCAGAGGTTGCCGAATCCACAATCTGAAAATCCCTAAGAGCATTCCCCATAGTTTCCAAAACATAATCCAACCAAATATGCATGGGAAGATTCGAAAGCCTAACCCAAATAGGAATTTTGTTAAAGGATTCATAAAGCGGGTTGAAATCCTTATGCCAAGGTTTGGCCATCAGGGGGTATCAGTTATCCCAAGAGAAGCTATAATCACATAGGATAGCCTTCCTATCTTCAACATTACCAAATTTTATAATAAAAAAACCCCTAGCAGCCGGGTAAATTTGAATATCTTCAGATAAGATTGGCTCCCAATGATTGGATATCCAAGCATGAAGGGTAGAAAGAGAAGGCCAAAAGCCCCTAAGTCTAAAAATAGTAGCATGTGAAGAGAAATCCTCTGTAGTTTCTAAAATTCTATCTGCTATATCAGAATCTAACTACACCCAAATGGGTTTACTCACAGTCACAAGGGAAGCCACCCGAGTCCTCTTAATCCCTGAAGAGCAAGAAGGAACAGTCCCATAGAGGCGAGCCCCAAAAGTGGCAACATCAGCATAAGAACCGGAGGCACTAACAACAGAACCTACCTCAAGAGCAGCCACGCTAGCATACGAAATCGATGGACTTCCCTTGGCCATTTGAGATCTAGTGAGGGCGTAGAGACACCTAAAATCCTTTAGAAAATAAAGTATTTTTATTTTCTGAAAAATCCCTAATGACATCATCATTTATTAATTAATTATTTATTTTTATGTCATTAAATCCCTTTATCTTAATTAAAAATATTTAATTAAGAAATCCCTCTCAAAAATGTTTAAATCTTATTTAAACATTATCTCCTTATTTATTAATTATTTAATTAATAAATTGACCAAAATTCCTAAAAATAAATAATTTATTTATTTTTTGCCCAAAACTTGACCAATTTCCTTAAGACCACTAACCTCTTCCAGAATCTTCTAATCCTTCTTTAATTTCGATTAAAGGCTAATCTCATCATTTCCTAACCCTAATCCCAACTCAAAATATTTAATTAAGATTAAATATTTAATCCTCATATTTATTAAATTCATTTTAATGAATATTCTCAAAACTAAACCATGAAAATAAATAAATCTTTATCTATTTCCTAAAATCTATGTTTATCCTAAGGAAATTCTAGACTCTTCTAGAAAGTCCTAATCCTAATCCTAATCCCCCCCTAATCCTGTCACATTCCCTAACTAAGGTTAGCCAACTCCTAAGCTTAACCCAAAGTCAACAAACTTCTAGAAACTTCTCTTACATGCATTAAGTGCATTTAAGGCCTCCTTATCCCTCTTACATGCATTTATGGTGCATTTAAGAGGCCCCTCACCCCTTTCTTACACCCTTTGACCTTAGGCACATTTTCCAAATTGTGCACATTCCTCCCATCTTTCAACCCAATGCCCTTATGACACTTGTCACAAGGAGTCGGCCCTGAACTAGCACAATCCATGTGCTCCCCTTTGAATGAATCTTGGCCTCTCTTAAGGATTTTGATCCTGGCCACTCATTCCTCATTCCCAAATCCTATAAATGCTCCTCATTTCCAAGAGCAAAATATCCATTCACCTTTCATTTTAAGCATTGTTATCATGCCCTTTTACTTCTAGCCTTAGCATAATCATCCTAATTTAGCTTACTTTCAAGCATTTTAGCTCATCTTAATATAGCAATAATGGATTAACATAGTTTATTTCATTGTTTTGCATAAGCATAGCATCATATCACATCTCTACTTGGTCGAAAATCAATCTTAGCATAAACATCATGTAGCTTAATATTCATTTCAGCATCATTTGGATCCTTGAGGCCTTAGGGGCAAATCAGGTGTTATATACCTGTTTTGTGTCATTTATGATGTTTTCATGGATCTCAATCCATCCTAAAATGCATAAGGAACATGCTCCAAGTGCTTAGAGAGCACACCCACATCCCCTTAAAGCAAGAGCAAATCAAACAGTGCTTGGGTGCACCTGTTTAGGCTCAATCTGAGGTGGCTAGCTTAGAGTTTCCTTGTTTTGAATTGATTTCATGCGAGACTAAAATTTAATCTTTGTTTGGTCTGAGTCTTTTAAAACAGGTATCCTCAAAAGCCTTGTCCACAGGGCCGACAGGGAAAACCCTGGCAATGTCTGAGACAACCCATGAGCAGCAACCCCAACCGCAACAAACAACTGCCTAGAAGCAACACCCACGGGCAGAGAGCCATCAGACGCAGCAGGGGAAGCCCCAACATCACACGCAGAAACCCTTGCAGAAAGATTAGCATTGAGATGGCCAGGGACCCCCGCACAGGCATGGGCGGGAACACTTGCAGTTTGAATGGGAGAAGAGCGCATCATTTCTAGTAACTTTTAGATAATTGATTTAGATAAAGCCTTTTAGTTTTTGAAACTTCTGAAAAAGTTATGATGCGACATCACCCTTATCAACTAGAGCCATTAGAGTGGTGCTCTCAAATTGACCCACTTTAAGCTGATAATTATGAAGCACTGCATACAATTGAATAAAAGAAGAGAATTCAAATAGTAATATCTTATCTCTAATGGCTTTTTGTGAATTAGCAATGAAAAAATGTTGAATATCAACATCATGCACATAATAAGAAATCCAAGCATGCAAATGCTTAAATCTACCAATGAAACCAATCACTTTTTTTAAGATCTTATTTACAATGTATTAAATCAATTAAATAAATTTGAGGACCAACATTATTTAGAAATTGTTGAATAAAAACATTAGCAAGTTTTTGGAAGGAATCAATGGAATAAGGGGTAAAGAACAATATCATTGCAAGACCTTGTTTTGAAAGGTTCTAGTAAATAATTTAGCCATGAACCCATGATCATGAAAAAAGTCACTACACAATGTTTGAAAGGTTTTAACATGAGTCAAGAGATCACCTCTACCATTGTAAGTCTTCAAGGAAAAAGAGTTAGCAATGTCACATGTAGGAATGTTGAATTTGGATTGATTCATAGAGGCAATTTTTTGTTGCAAGGATGAAACAATTTGAAAAAGGCTATTGATAGTGGATTCAGTAGAGAAATTATGAGACATATGTGAAATGTTCGGACCATTATGGCAAATGGAAGGAACATTAAAATTTGAAAATAAAACATTGTTGTATGTAGGCATGGGTGAAGGTTGTGAAACAAATGGAACACTTGGAGGAGGAATAATAAGATTATGAATGCTTTCAAGACTAACATGTGTAGGGTTGGTATTTGAAACAAAAGTAGTCATAAAAGGTGGAGCATAAGTAGAAACACTAAATAAAGAGGTAGAAATAAGAAGGGAAATTTGAACACTAGCATGAGGTTAAGTTAAACCTAGATCTTGAGCACAATCCTTGAGAGGTTTAACATTACTATCAACAAGATGGGAAATAGTGCATAACAAGTTGATACGATGTTCATCATTGTGAATTAACTTCCTCAAACCTTCTACTAAGGAGATAGCTTCCGAATTATAATTTTTGACTTAACCATTGCTCAAATTTTTCAAAGCCATGAGAAAGCTTTTGCACTTAGGTGGGATGAACTCTTAAAGACTCATCTTGATCATGAAAAGAGTAGGAAATATTCTCAACTAGAAATGTCATTAGTGTCTCATAAAAAAATTTAGGAAATAAAGAGGACTTGGGATCAAAGAAACCCATAAGTCTTTAACTTCTCCTAATTAGAATGCTATAGGTAGGACCCAATGTTATAACACGCATGCTCAAGAAAAGAAAGAAAAAGATAGATCCAACAATTGCAAGTGTAAAATTTGAAAGAGATGTACAAACACCCATTAAATTTATGCAACATAAATTGAATTACACAAAATTTAATGAATAGTACATGTAACTATGAAATGAAAAGTGAGGATTCAATGCACATAAAGGAAATCTAACACCAAAATAAAAAAGGAAATGTCATGTGTTGGTCTCACCAAAAATGCACATAAAGAAAAGATGATAAAGAGAAATACAAATCATAAAGGAATTGTCCACATTTTTTTAAACAAATCGGAAGAAAGATGTCTCACTAGGCTCAAAGTTAGTTTCAAGCGCTAAGTGAGACAATAGTTTTTTTTTCTTTGATTATGATTAAGAATGTAATGGATAAAATGACCTAATGATGTAAGATAAAATACTAAATAAATAAATATAGGCAATTTCATAAAAGACAGATAGATGAAAAACAGACAGGACACTATAATGACCTAAAACAAAAACCTAGAAACTATATTGATTTATGATCTAAATTTAAAGGTGATTTTTCACCTTGGGCATTTTGTTCCCAGGAACAAGAAGCCTTTTCAATTACCTAAAACAGAAACCTAGAAACTATACTGATTTGCAATCTAAAGCTAAAGGTGATTTTTCACCTTGGGCATTTTGTTCCCAGGAACAAGAAGCCTAGGGTGTTCTATACCCAGAAGTTTTGTCCAGAACTTTGACAACCAATTGCATAGATCTCAAACTTTTTAAATCAAGTCTCAACAATTGTGCCACTTGTTCCTTAACACAAAAACTAGAACAGGTTGTGGAAAGAGGTTCTCCTTAGTCAAACCTCATTTAAGAATCAAACTTGAAAATGAAATTAAATTGCATAAATAAATATAAAGATAAATGTTAAATCTACATTGTAAATACCTTCAACAGATATGGAGATCGCACATATTCATAAAGAAACTTAAATGTTGCTAGAATTGTAGTTGATCTTGAAATGTAAAAATAAATCAGAGATATCTTCACAATTTACATGGATCTATGAGTGTCACTCCTAGATCTTCAATATTGTTATGCTTGATTGAACACTTGTTATGGAGAAAAAAATATATATGGATGGACAAAGGATCTTATTATGTGCTTGAAAACTCTTCTACTTAGCCATCATGGGAGAGAAGTTTTCTACAATAGAGAAGATTGTCTTTAAAATGTCTTGGATGCTTGGAGAGATACTAGATCTTGTATGCTTGTCTTCAAATTTTTAATTCACTTGATCGCTTGGTTCTTCAATTCTTGCTTGTGGTTGATAATATGAATTGTAGATGGCAAAATGAGGAGTGATAAGATGTTTATATATCTCATCACACACACTTTGGGATTCAAAATTAGCTAGGCCTAGTGAAACACGACAATGGAACCCTGCTTCAAATTTGGGTCCAAACTTAAGAAAACAAAATGCTCTAGACATTTTGTTCTAGGAACATAAAGCCTAGAGTGTTATATACATAGAAAAAAAGGACCAAAATTCAAATGAAACAAATATAACTAGATCAAACATAACAAATATGAAATCTTGACATCACCAAAATAGGGTCTAACTAAACATCAATTTATGGGTGATAAATTTTTAAGACAATACTCTCAAATGTTGGATACCTTGGTGGAAAATGATGAAGTTGTATAATGCTCATTCTCCATTGGGCAAATTGCTTTGTTATGTGTTTGAATAAATTTTACCCCTATGGTGTTAAATGACGACAATGTCTAAATCGTAAACTAAAACGCATATCTTACCAAGGGGGACACTTAGTTTTCTTTTCAACTTTTTTCAAACTTCCCTTATATGTTTTACGTTTTAGTTTACGATTTATCCAATATGTTAGATGACATCTTCAAGAAGCAATGATGAACTCAGTATATAACTCTAAAAAAATCATAATTACAATAATAATTCAAGCTAGAATGACATCTTCAAGAGGCAATGAAAACCCTAACAATAACTAGATGACTAGAAAATATTAACGTCAATAAAAAGCATCTTTTAGAAAACATGACAACTCAACATATATTTTTTAATTATAACTTGCAAAATGAGAAAAAAGCTAATTGCAACAACAATTCAATATAATAGGTAAACATAATAAAAAGTCCCCTCTACATTTTGATATGACACTCCGTTCCCAGAAGAAGGGAGGCAAAGGAAAATCTTAGGTTGGGTGTTGTTGTAAAGTGTTGGCTTTACACGTTTGGTTTTAACAGCTTGTGCATTTCTGTTTATCTTTTGTGTGGTTGCTGTTGTTGTGCTGGATTTGTGATGCTGGTATTTCTACTGGTATTATGTGTTGGAGGGGCACTGTAAGGTTTTTTCATTTTCCCCCAGTTGTTTCATTTAGATCTAAGCTAATTCTTCCTATCATTCCAAGAGTTACAGTTCCCTTCAAAAACTGTATGTATATGGTTTCGGGGCCCATTCAAAACCTGTTTTTACCTTAATCAAAAACAACAATTCTATATATATATATATATATATATATATATATATATATATATATATATTTCATTATACACTCTAGGTTTTCAAAATGCACTCTGCTCATTCTCACGCTCCTGCTCCGATTGTGTTTCAAAATGTTGTTGTTCCTGCCCACTGTTACGCAACTTCTGCTGAAGTTGTCCTTCCTGCTGTGGCGCTCCCTAATACTACTACTATGATTGGGGGTGTTTTGCCAGCAACCACTGTTCTTAGGAAGTCTTTTGCCCCTACTGTTGCCAAGGTCTTCCCAGACAGCCCTCTCAAGGTCTCAGGTAGCTAAGGGGAGGTCATCGATTTCATATGCGGATGTGATTGCTTTTGAGACAGTTATCTATGGTCTTGCCTCTGTTGGGAGAGGGGGATCCCGTCCTTCAATGTTGTCTGTTTCTGTAAGTAGCCCCATCGTGGTTAATCTTGATTCAGATACTATGGATGAGATCTTCAAAACTGCGGAGGATTTCTCTTTTACTGTTGCTATTTTTCGTTTTAGGGGTTTTTGGCCCTCTCTTCCTAATTTACATGCTTGAATTTCCAAACATTGAGAACCCATTATAACCGATACAGTTCAAATTTACCCTGTGGCAAGTAGTTTTTTTATTGTGAAATTTGAAAATGCTGCAAATAGGAACACCATTTTGTGTAATAGTTGTTTCTCTTGGGAGGAGCGGTTTCCCTTGATGGCCAAACCCTGGTATCAGGGGTTTGATCCTCTTACTGAATTCTTTAATAAAATACCCTTATGGGTAAGATTGCCGAATCTTCCCTTTTATCTTTGGCTGAATTCAGGTTTGGAGTCTATGGAGGAGGCCATTGGGGATTTCTAGATGGTTGATACGAATTCTTCTAATATTTTTAAGATGGTGTATGCTCATATTCTTGTGGAGATTGATATTTCTAATGGTCTCCCTGAACAAATAACTTTGGCTTCTCCAAATGGATTTTGGACCCAAAATCTTGATTCTGAGGGTATTTCATTTAGATGTAGGAAATGTCATAAGACTGATCATCTCGCTACACGATGTTTCTCTGATAAAGTTAGATCGAAGAATTTGCCTTCTTGGTGGTTGGGGGTTTTGAACCATCATTATACGGTTCGAAAAGTTTCCAAGGGGATGTGGCAGATTGCTCACCTCAGATTGATCATTCTTTGGCAGTTGCTACTGTTGATGTCTTTGATGCTACGAATATTGTCTCTAAGGCGGCTTTGGTTCAAAATGTTAAGGTTGCCCCTTCAATTGTTGTTTTGTCTCTATCCAAAACATTGATGTTGGCACTGGTTCAACTGTCTTAGCTCCTGTTGTTGTGGGTATTGATGCCCATGTTTTGTCTGGGAGAGTTTTGGGGGTTAGTTGTGGTGCTACCCCTCTCCCTTTTGTGGATACAGATGTTGTCTGCCCTTTAGTGGTTCTTCAGGTCTCTAGATTGGCAAAAGGCTATTGAGAAGGTGGAGGATGGATGGACATCAGTTAAAAGAAGAAAAAAAAGTCAAATTCTCCAGACTTTCATTTGATGTGTTTACGTTCTCATAAAATTGAGCCAAAATGTATATCTTGATGGTCCTTTGTTGTGTTTAGTTGGACTGATTTTTAGCTCTTTTGTTGGGAACTATGGTGAGTTCCTCTAGTTTGTTGGGTGGTGTTCCACAGTTGTTTTAAGATCTTTCAATGCTATATCTTTCTTTTCTATGTACAAAATTTTGAATCCTTTCAAAACTTGTTTTTACTTAACCAAAACAACAATTCAATATATTCAACATATTAAATATTTTCTAGAAATAGTAAAAGCTCAACTCATGTTTTTCTTTGTAATTAACCAAAATCAAATGTTTTATAGCTTAAATAGATCTTGAAAAAATGAACTCAATATTTTAATATGAACTTTTCAAAATTATTAAAGCACTTAGAAAAGAATGTAGTTACAACAATAAATCAAAACCATTCAAAATACAAATTCCAAATCTTGAATTGAACATATCATATATACTACCTAATTTGTGAACATTATTAAAAAAAATCATTTATCATATCATTTAAAACCCAATCCCTCTAAACAATGTTAAAGTTCCATTTATTCAATCAAATTGGAAACTCCAATCACTTTATCAAATATTAACAACCTTCAACAAATACATCATTATAAATTTGCATTAGTCAATCATTTTAAAACCTCAATCCCTTTATCAAATGTTAACAAATCTTAACAAACTTCAACTTCAAACACCCTACTTCAATTTCATTTATCCAATTATTCACAGCTTCAATCCATGTAAAAAAATCATTTATTCAATCATTCAATAACCTTGAGCATGTTGAAAAGCCAATATTAAAAAAAAAATATCTTCAATCATTCAATAACTTGATATCTTTGCCAAAATTTAAAAACCTACGACATAGAAATTGTCCAATGACCCTTAAACAACCCTTTCAATTGCTTTGAGGGGTGAACAAAACCTTTCCCACCCATAAGGTGAAGAGCACCAACCAAGTACACTCTTCTGCACCCAATCAATTAATTCAATTACTCAATTAGGTTAGACAATTTAAAAAACCTTATGCAAAGAAATTGGCCAATGACCTTTCACCCATAGGGTGAAGAGTACCAACCAAGTACACTCTCCTGCACCCAATCAATTTATTCAATTACTCAATTAGGTTAGACAAAATTTAAAAAACCTTATGCAAATAAATTGTCCAATGACCCTTGATCAACCCTTTCAAACCTTTGGAGGGTGAAAAAACCTTTCCTTAACTCTTGAAGAGCACCAATAGTCAATCGTCAATTTGCGCAATTGCTAATTTTAAAGGGAGCCAAACAACCAAATGATAACTGAATTCATTAAGAAAATTATCTACTAATAACTAGTCTATTTTTTTAATTTTTTTAAACTCTTTTGGCTGATAATTAACTATATATATAAATAGATGATCATACCAATAGATCATTTTTTGAGCTATTTTGGTTCACAATTGATTCAATTGATCTTATTACTACAACACTACATACTACATTTGTCCAAAAAGTTTAAATGTTTAATTAAACTAATCACAAATTATAATAGACTCAAATATACAACATTAATTATATTGACTACTAATACCTTTCCATGCAACACTCTTACTTACCCTTCCAAGTTATGTTAAATCTTTCACAAGCTTACAAGCAGTAAACTTTCCCCTCAAATTGAGGTCTTATAATATCACAATTCACACTATTTTTAAATGAGAGCAAGGACTTCTTAGATTTTTTTGCCTTTTACCTCAATCCATCCATCTTAATTTCAACAATTTCAACAGCAGCCATCTTCCCCCTTGGTGCAAGGGAACAAGGGGAGATTCAATTGAAACACCTACAAACAGCATTGGGTCAATCGTAGTAAATTCCAACAGCAGCAAGTCTTCACATTCCCAACACAAATGTACAAGGATAGTTGTAGTGCAATCCTCAACAAGAGAATCACCAAAAGTTGTTTCAAAGATGACAACAATATCAACATGACTAACATCAAAAGCTAGAACCCCATAAGCAAAAACTTCCCCTTTTTGAAGAGATATCAACCTTATAATGTTGAGAAGTAACAGCAATCAACATGTCCTATTTTGAAGCATCTCCAACATTTGAAGGGGATACCTTCATAATCCAACAATTGTATCCAACAACCCTTAAAATACATCAACTTGATTTGATCAGATAGCTTCATAAAAGTATCAATGTCCAAGGAGATAGAAGCATATGTAAAATGAAAGAGGTTAAAAGAGTTCTCATCTACCATAAAAAAATTTCAAACGACTCACTCACCCACTTTCTCTAGCATAAAGACATTTCTTGCTGTAGGTCTTAGAGGCTAGGTCAAAATCTAAATGCCAAAGCTGAATGTCTCAAAGGCTAAGTCAAAATCAGAATGCCAAAACTTAAATAAAAAAATGATCACACAAAATAATCCTTCTATTTTCAATCGCTGCAAACTTAACAATGAAGAAACCCTTAACCGTATAGATATGGACAAAACAAAAGACATGGGTTCCCAATGCTTAAAAATCCAAACATGGAACCCAAGAAAATAAGGCCGATATCCCTTAATCTACAACAACAAATTCCAACAAATTCCTTCCCTAACTCTAAGCCAACAAGATTAGAAACTAAGATTGGTTTAGATTCAACAAAGGATTTAAAATTAAAGATTAGCCAATCAATTGCCTGTCTTGTCACAAAGTTATATTCCAGACTAAAAGTTACCAATGACTAAATTTTAAAGATCAAAAAACACAACAGATTTTCACAAAATTTTCAAGATCTATTTTTCATAGTTTGTACCCTAAACACAACAAATTTTCACAAAATTTTCAAGATCTATTTTACATAGTTTGTACCCTTATAACTATAACAAATTTTAAAAAATCAATATTTTTACAAATTTAAAAATTAGTATTTTTTTTCTCTTTAGTACATCCAGACCCTCTTAGCTAAGTCAGTTCCTCCAACTTACCAACACCCTTATTTTGCCCAACAAAGACTAACACCCTTATTTTGCCCAACAAAGACACTCCTGGCAGGAGTACTGGACTAAGTCAAATCCTCCCCAACAGGAGACAAAACTTTACCAATAAGAGCAATGGCCATCCCGAACAGAAAAGTCTCCAAAAGGACCATCTCTATGCTTGCTGAGGGTTAAGGGGAATTATGGAGACAGCATCCCATGCACAGCCACCACAAGATCCTAACAGAAAGGAGGCAACCAAGGGAAGGGAGAAATAGAAGACAACTTCAAGAAGGGGGCAGCTCCTCCAAATCCCCCAACGCAGATACAAAAACATTATGTGCACGCAAAGAGAGTAGTTCGCCATGGGCAGGAGCAGTTTGAATCAGTGCAATGCTTTCCTATAAATTTAACGTTTAACTAAGTAAGTGTGAAAGTTGACTTTTCGTCAACAAGCGCTTAAAATGAAACAAGTTCTGCTTGTGGAAAAGGGAAATTATATTCAGCTTTATGAAAGAGGCAATGCATCTTTCCACTTAAAAAGAGGACGAGTTTCACTCATTCAAAATAAGATACATGTATGCAGCTCATTGCTAATCTCTTAGAAATACCCTCCACTAACAAAACCATTATCACTGAACCAGACGACCAGCAGAAATAAGGGATATCGTCTATATTTAGGCATCATCTCCTACTAACGAAACCAAAAAAAGACCTTAATTCCCTTACATACTCAGAAACAGATTGAGAAATTTATGAAAATTTTGGTTAAATAAACACAGCTCCAGAGAAGAAACCCTAGCCAAGGAAAAATTATATAGATCTTTCTCGAAAATATAGCTTGGTTAGAAACCATTATGCATAAAACCCTAGATTCGACTCTAATACCAAACCCTCGACGTGCAAATATTGAATCCATCCGTTTAAGGGCTAACATATGAAAGCTATAAATCAAACATCCTGAAACTTACCCAGCTAAAAATGACAGATCTCCCTCCAAAAATAGCTTGGTTAGGAACCCATATGCATAAAACCTAGAGTCAGCTTTCATACCAAACTCTTAATTGCAAATATTTAACCCATCCATTTAAACGGCTGATATATGAAGGCTATAGTTCAAATATCCTGAACTTTACAAAAATCATCTACCAACCACATGAGAATTAGTAACCTTTGTCGGAGTATAGTTAAAATATATAAAACCTCTCATAAGGGATCAAGTGTTTGCATTCATTATAGATCAAAACCGATAGACTCTTACTGCACTAGGATAAGAGTTTTCAATTAGCATAGTCGTCCTACACATCACAACCCTCAAGGAATCAAGTTTACAACAAACCCCTACCTAAACCCTAGACGTGCAAATATTGGATCCATCCGTTTAACAAACCCCTACATAAACCCTCGACGTGCAAATATTGTATCCATCCGTTTAAACGGCTGATTATTGAAAGCTATAAATCAAACGTTCTGAAAACTACCATAGCCATGGAAAAAAGACAGATCTTTCTCCAAAAATAGATTGGTTAAAAAGATTCAGCTTCATACCAATCCCTTAAGGTGCAAAGATTGAACCCATCCAAAAATGGAAAAATGACAGATCTTCCTCCAAAAAATAGATTGGTTAAAAACCCCTATGCATAAAACCTAGATTCGGCTTCATACCAAATCCTTAACGTGCAAAGATTCAACCCATCCGTTTAAACGGCTGATATATGAAAGCCATTATTCAAATATACTGAAACCTTATAAAAATCATCTACCAACCACATGAGAATTAGTAACCTTCGTCGGAGTACAACGAAAATATATATAACCTCTCATTATGTATCAAGTGTTTGCATTCATTATAGATCAAAACTGATACAGATACTTTCTCCACAAGGATACAATCAGAAAGAGATAACAGTGTTCAATCAGCATAGTCGTCCTATACATCACAACCCTAAAGGAAACAAGCTCAAAACAAAACCCTAACTAACTTCTCCAGCCACCGTCATCAGACACACCACCTCCTCCATAACGAGAGCCCCCACCGCCACCGTTATAACCACCACTTCCTCCACCATTACGGCTTCCGCCACCGTAACCACGGTCAGATCGATCACGGCTACCTCCACCATAACCTCCACCTCCACCTCCACTTCGGCGACTTTCATAGCCACCACCACCACCATATCCTCCGCTTCCACCATCGCCTCCACGGTAGCCACCACCTGCGCCACCGCCACCACCACCTCCACCTCGAGCTTGGGCACGGTTTACAGTAATATTTCTTCCATCCAAGTCCCGTCCATTCATCCCTTCAATGGCGTCTCGCATGGACTGCTCATCCATAAAAGTCACAAATCCAAACCCTCGAGATCTTCCAGTCTCTCGATCGCTCACAACCTACAACAAACGCACACAACAACCAATAAATAACAGAAACTACAGATCTACACCATCAAATTAAAAGAAAAACAACAAAATATAAAAAAATGAAAAATAGAAATGACCTTAGAATCCATGACTTCACCGAAAGCCCTAAAGGCGTCTTTCAAGCTCCTGTCATCAGTGGACCAGGACAGGCCACCAACAAAGCAGCGAAACTCAACATCAGCAGAAGCCATCCTTGGATCTAAAGAGAATCCTACAAGAACCAAATTCACAACTTCTAACAGAGACTAATGAGAACCCGAACCAGGAAACAGAAGGTAGGAGACGGCAGGAGCCAGTCTCGCGAGCGTGCCTTATACTTTTCGCCTCCGGGCTATTTAAAAGCCTAAACTCTTAACCCGCCGTGACCTATGGTTTAAATCAACGCGTTCCAAGAAATGCGTACAACTCTGGTTTACAACAACCCCTTACGACCGTTAGAGCTCTCAACCCCTGGTTAAAGAGACCGTAGAGGCATTAATCACCTCTTAACCAGTGTTCAAAATGCAGACGTGGAAAAAAAAATTCCCTGATATTTTGTGAGATATTTTGAGAGATTCGGAGGGATCAACAACAATATCCATTTCAATCACCTATCCTGCCTGGCGGCCCCAAAAAATACAATTCTATCTTGATTGTGCCCACCGTCTTGCTTTACCTAATTTGTTGTCTCCTTTTTTAATTTGGAGGGAAAAACATACAATAACTAACTATTTTTTTTAATTGTTTGGTGTTATAAATTTGATTATTCAAAGTACTATTTGTTCTTTTTACTTTCTTGTATCATGATGATGGATCTTGTAGCATGATACTAGTTGTTATTTTTATTCTCTTGCATCATGATGATGGATCTTGTAGCATGATCTGAAACGTTGATGACAAAAAAATTCTACACAATCTAATTCGGAAACTAATATAGCATATGTATGGATTGTGGAAATCTACTAGATTTGAGAGTACTAGTTATTCATATACTAATGTTTTATTAGTTCCTTGAGTGACAAGGATACTGGTGCATTAGTTCGATGTAAAGTGGCATTTATTTTGACTAATAGTGTTTGAGAATTTTTCAAACATATATGTATGTGTTAGTTTATAAATCTGTTTGTATTTTAAAATTCTTAAAATTGCCTAGTTGTCTGTGTTTTTATTGGTTGAGAGGGAAAAGAGCATAGAGAAAATTCAAATTTGTATACTTTAATTGACAAAAAATATAAAACTTTGACAATCACTAATGGGCGGTAGCTTATATATCGTTTTATCAAAGTGCTTTGGCATGTGGCTTGATTAATGTGTATTAATCAAATTGTCAATAATCTAGTATGAACGATGGAGAGTGTGGATGGTATGATTCAACAAAAATTCTTTGAATGTGGTGTCATTAAATGTCTAGGAATTAGAGAGGTTGTGTGTCCTTTATTCTGTAATTTTGATAGACTTTGTCTCGGTAGTGGACATACACAGTTATGCTAGGTAGGTGGTGGAGAGTTGAGAATAGAGACTTGTGATTTTGAAAATCCCACTCGTGTTTGAGATGCAGGAGCATTGAGCTAATGCAAATACTTTTAATTTGAAGCATTCATTTAGATGGACAAAATATTTTAAAAAAAAATAGATATTGACAAGAAGCATTAGCCGAGGATGACTTGTTTTAGAACAACTTTTATTGGGTGCAATTGTAGTGAAGGTTTGAGTATTTGGCAATAAGTAGTAAGGCATCTTTTGTTTTGCATTGTTAAAAATTATGTTGTGGAAAGGCATTGAGGTAATTTTGGGGATGTTCTTGGAAATGCAGTCTCTTAGTACTTAATTTGATTTGTTATTCATTAGACATTTGTGATTTTTAATTATTTTCTCCATTATAAATATCTCTTGTGCTTTTCCTTCTAATTTTGGGGAAGTTGGTTTGGTTTTCTCTGGCTCTTTTAGCTTTTGAAGATTTCCAGAGCCAATTTCGACGACCTACATAGGGCTTTTGTGAATGCAGAAGCTTACAGGTATGAGGAATTTGTTTGCTATTTAGTCTCTATACCTAGTGAAGCTACAATTTGTTGATTGCATTTGATCTATTCTACATTTATTTTTTGTTCTGTAAATCTAGTTCAAGTGGGGTTTGTCAGTTTTCTTTGTATACCTAGTTTGGCTAGGGTTTCTCCATTTCTTTTTATATGTATTTGTTTTTGTTATTTATAAAAAAAAATATTTTCAAACTATTGCCATGTTTATATTACGGTTTCTTGATTTGTTTTGTATATCTAATTCGGGTATGGTTTCTCCATTTTCAAAGATCTATTATGTTGTTGAGAAACCTTAGGTGAACAAGATGTGCAGAGGAAGACATTCGAAGAGCACGACTAGTAAGTGTCATAAAATAGAAGTTTGAGAGAAAGGGAAAAAATAAAATCCCACTAATTTGTTGTGGTTTTTTTAGGATTACAAAAAGTCATAAACATGTAAAGAGTTAAGAGATGGAATGAAGCACCCATAAATTTATTTGCATCTATTGTGATCTTCTTTTTGCTATATATATCTAGTTGAGCTAGGGTTTATCCATTTGCTTTGTATATGTAATTTGGTTGATTTTCAAACTTTTGTCATATTTTCTAACTATAAGACATACATTGTTAGCAATAGCAAGCCACACCACACAACTGAGAGGAGGGGGTGTATTAGTTGTGTATAATAATTGTAAACTTTAAACTTCTAAACCAGATCATTAATTAAGAATATAACAATGCTAAACAAGATGAACAAGATAGACAACAACACCATAACGTATAGGGTTTTATTCTCGAGGAAAACCCCATTAAGGGAAAACCCTAATGGGGATGGAACCCACTAGATAGTGCACTAGTATAAAAATCTCCTTGTTAGGCGACCTAGCCCTGATAGGAGCTGATACAATACATCCAGTACAATAGTTCTTGTTAAAGGACATAACCCCTATTAAAAGGTCCTTCAACCCTATTAGGAGTTGATGAGAATAAAAGGCACACTGCCCAAGCACAGTTCTCCAAGGAGATGGTTAAACCTGCCTTCAGGACTCACTGTCCAAATACAATAAAGTGAACTTACTTTTCAAATGAATGAACTGGCTAATAGCAACTTACTTGCCTTTACAGTTCCATTGAAGTGCACAAGGAATGATCATAGATTCCACTCATACCTCTTCTCTTCAGCTCTGCTCTTATTACAATGCTTGCATGCACAATCATGCATACCTCCCATACACATTCCTCACATTATGTTAGAGAATTTACCCTCCTTTATACAAATTACAAGTCTCAATTAGGTCAGCATGTTAGGGCTTCCCCAGTGCATAAACAATTACATTACATAATGTTAAGGCACATATGGTACCTGATACAAATATAAAATAATTACAAATATTAATTTATGTGTCAAGATCCACAATTAACGCTCGTCAATCCATAAAATATGTTACACCACATAGTCGGCTCCCAAAAGCAATTATCCAAGTTCATACGCTAGCCTTGTCATCAGCATGACCCAATCAAGCCACAAATACCAGAGTGTACTCTATCATGTGTTTTCTTCCATGCCTAAATCTTGCATAACATGATTCTAATGTGCAACCAATTTATTCTCAAAACTCATCAACTAACTCTGTCAAGTTCCATGTCTCTATCTTGTAACCAATCTTTACCAAAATAAATGTAACTCACTCAAATCATCATATTAAGCCATGTGACCTTATACACAAGGTCTATATATCTTCAGAATGATAAAACAAAGCTCGCATGCTCTAAATTTTCATACAATGTTCTTACATTTATGTCCAACTGCTTGTAGCAACTAGAAACACAATCTGTGTGATATAACCAACTCAAAACTAAAGTATATGTCATATGTTGACATCAATGAAAAAACTTGAACAACAAAAACAATATCATCAATTCCAACCAATATTTAACAATCCCCCTTTGGCATTAATGGTAACATATGAGTGAAAAACCATCAACTCAAAAGCATTCAGCTCAATATAACCTTCTCAATATCTTCAACAATGCTCCCCCTAAGACTATAGGAGGTTTTCCACATAACTCTCTCCCCCTTTAACATCAATGGAAAAGGGTGCCAATGGTGCCAAATCTAATCAAACAAATGTCTTCCCCTATGATGTAGCTTTTTTAAATCTTCATGTCTGTAACATACTAGGTGTTATGTTCACAAACACTTCATTAGTTCAACCTCTGCAACTACTCCCGTTGAGAAGTAGGACCAAGCATCAAATCCAGAAGAATAATAAAGCTTTGATAATCACCAGACTAATGCATTCCTCCATCATTTAATTGTCACATGGTAGGGCCATCACCCCAAGCATACCTTTGAGATACTCAAAGGTCTCTTTTGGCAACGGTTTTGTAAAAATGTTTGCAATATGTTCCTTTGTGTTGATGTATCCCAATCTAACTTCCTTCTTTGTAGCTTTTTCTCTCAGAAAGTGATATTTAATTGATATATGCTTTGTCTTAGATTTTAATATTGGATTCTTTGATATATTGAATGTACATGTGTTATCACGATGAATAACAATAAGCTCTTCAATGCTTACTCCAATATCCCTCAACATATGTTTCATCTAAACAATATGAGTGCAATTAATAGAAACAACAATATATTCTAATTTAGTAATAGATTGTGATATACAATCATGCTTCTTACTCAACCAAGAAACCAATCTCTTTCCAAGGAAGAAAGCTCCTCCACTTGTGCTTTTTCTATTATCCACACTACCTACCTAGTCTGCATCAGTAAATGCATGTAAAGTAAAGTCATTAGATTTGTCATACCACAAACCATAGTCCAAAGTTCCCTTTAGATATCTCAGTATTATTTTCATAGTAGTAAAATGAGTTTCCTTATGTTCATCTTGGAATCTAGCTAGCAACAATTCCAATTGCACTGGATATATCTGGCCTTGTATGAGTCAAGTACTGCAATCCTCCAATCATTGACATGTACTTTATCTAAAAAACATTTGGTGAATCATCAGTAGTAGTTAGTTTGCAACCTGTAACCATAGGTGTTCATAATAGCTTACAATCCTCTATTCCATACTTTATCAATAATTCCTTAAGATACTTAGTTTGAGATATGAAAATTCTATCCTTACTTTAAGTGATTTGTAAACCAATAAAAAAATTCATTTCCCCTATCATAGACATCTCAATTTCTCCTTTCATCTCTTCAATGAATTTCTTACTCATAACATCATTCCCACCAAATATGATATCATCAACAAATAACTCAACAATTAAGATACCATTAGAATTAATCCTTAAATACAGATTATTGTTAGCATTACCTTTTCCAAAACCAAGATGTAATAAATACCTATCCAATCTAGCATATCATGCCTTCGGTGCTTGTGTAATGCCCCACCAAGGAACCTGAGAGAATTTAACCTAATACAAGTCACTACGTTTACATAGTAATTTCTTTCTTAAGTTTTTACAAACAATGATGATAATAATGTGGAAGCAATACAACCATGAGATACAAACAAGTAGATATACACAATTCAATTACAGTTAACAATCCTTGAGGGTCCCATGACATAGAATTATGTATAACAAAATAAATCTTTAGATTAAGAATAATTACAATCAACTCATATGAACAACAAGTACATCCAATACCATAAGGTATACACAATGACACAACATCCTCTACACAAGTTGTAGGGTATGCCACAATAATAGAATATAAAATAATATACAATATTTGTAACTCTGAAGCACTGATACAAGATATAATCATGAACATCAAAAGATAGGAACAAACAAGCTTCTAATGAAGAATAAGAAGAAGGTAACATGTACAAGCATTCTCCAGCACTGCTACAGGAATGTCGAAGTCTCAACTGGTAAAAGATAACACTACCACCTGACCTCGTGGAACCAAAGGTCCACTCCCATCGTGTTGAGGAGATAATGACAAACCCCATTAAGATAATAAACTCAAACAAAGATAACTAAGAAAAGGTCCTGAAGGCTTTCTAACTCAAGGGTACCACCAATTAAAGATAATTAAACATCAAATAACAAATACATTCCAAAACACCAAATAATACAAAATAAGCCACTGGGTAATAATGAGACAACAAGGACACACCACTAGAGGCAAATGCAGAAACTATGGAGGAGACTTCTAGGCTACATAATATGGGAGTGTCATCACATGGACAAGTAATTGAGTTACCCTGGATTGATCTCTCTAGACCCCAGACCCTCAAGCGTTTATCACTTCTAGAATCAAACTTACCTAGTTCATCATCCCTTTTGATATAACATTTACTACCAAATATTTTGAAGTATTTAAATGTAGGAATGTGATGAAACCATAACTCATAAGTCTTACCAGTATCATGTCTGATCTGAACTCTATTCAATGTATAGACTGTGGTGTTAACTACTTCCCTCCAATGCATCTGTGGTACCTTTCCTTCAAGCATCATAGTCCTAGCAACATCAATAATGGTTCTATTTCTCTTTTCTATTGTGGTGTCCTAGGTGGAGAAGTTTGTTTGTATATCCCATGTTCCTCGCAATATACATTAAAATTATCTTATGTGAACTCACCACCTCTATCAAACCTTAAGCATTTAATCTTCAATCCTCATTTATTCTCAAATTTTGCCTTGTAAATCTTGAACTTATCAAAAGCTCCAGACTTTTCTTTAAGAAAAGCAACCCACGTCATTCTTAAATAATCATCAACAAAAATCATGAAGTACCTTTCACCATAATATGACCTTGTTTTTGTTGGACCACATAGATCTGCATGTACCAGATCCAATCTCCCTTTTTTTGAATAAGTCTTTCTTTGAAAGCTAGTCCTGATTTGCTTTCTCATAACACATTCTTTTCACAACATGTTAGTAGGCTTCACAATCTTTGGTAAACATCTGACTACACTAGTGTTACTCATCTTCACAATGTTATCAAAATTTATATGACAGAACCTCTTGTGCCATAACCAACTATCATTTATCTTCACAACAAAATAAATTACTTCAGTTGAATCCAATTGAAACACATTAACTTTAGTCTTAGTACCTGATGTGATCATATTGATTGACTGATCTCTAATAGTAAATTTGTCATTATTGAATTACATATGATAATGTTTATCCGCAAGCTATCCAACAATCAAAAGATTATGGTTTAGTCCATCAACAAACAAAACATCATCAATATTAGTTTTACCGTCAAGAGTTATAGATCCTCTTTCTATGATCAAGCGAGGAGTACTATCTCCAAATCTAACTACAACTCCATCATACTTGTTAAGCTACACAAATTTTTCTTTATCACCAGTCATGTGATGAGAGCATTCACTATCTATAATCCACTTAGATTTGTTTTCTACATGTGAAACCAAATATTTTTCTTCATGAATAGGATCTTCATCTTTAATAGCAATAAACCCAATCTCGTCTTCATCATTCACAAATTCATCATCAGAAGTACCCTCACTAGCAATATAGCATTCCTTAGGATATTTAGACTTGTATGGATTAGGTTTATACTTTGGAAATCTAGTAGGACATATAGAGGCAAAATGACCTATCTTATTGCATGAAAAACACTTCAAGGGTAATTTCTCTTCATACTTTCCCTTACCTCTATTTTCCCTCTTTGCGACCAGGGATACAAGCTCATCCAATTTCCTTTCTTCTTCCTCTATTTTTTCCCATTCTTTAGCATATTCTCCAAGATCTGCATACTCGTCACTTCTATTGGTGCTCACATTATTTGTTAGCATCTTCTTATCCTTATGAATAGTATCCTTAAAAGAATATTCAACTTTAGGTAAATCATCTTGTAATTTAGAGGTTTCAAATGCAGATAACTTACCAATCAAAGTCTCCCTTGTAAATCCCCTTGTGAGCGGTCTTCAATTTTCATGACCTTAGTGTCATATGTAGGTGTCAAAGATCTCTGAATCTTTGCAATGATTTCATCTTCTATAATAGATACTCCTATATTTTTTATGCCAGTAATAGTCTCTATCACTCTCTAGATATATGCTCTAATAGAATCATCTTCTTACATCCTCATGTTCTCCAACTTTTTTTTCCAAAACTGTAACTTGGCATGTTTGGTATATTTGTCTCCTTCATATAGTACTTCCAACTTTGTCCAAATCTCATGTGCCAACTCAAGCTCCTTGACCTCTATAAATTCTACCTCAGAAAGTGCACTTATTAGGGTTTATCTAGAAATCATATTGCAAGTGAATTTATTCCTTTCATCCTTTTACTATTTTCCAATTCATCCCTAGTCTTGACATCTTCTTTTTTCTTTCTAATCCTACAGTATTCAATTCTCAAGTAGATCAAATGATTTCTCGTCTTGTTTTTCCAGCTGTAAAAAATTTCTCCATCAAAATTAGGATTGTCCTTCCTCTAGCTTTCCATTTTGTATCTCCTCAAGCAATTAAGCTTTCTCCAAGAGGACCAACAACTCTAATACTAATTGCTTCCAATATCAAGCTACACCACACAACTGAGAGGGGGGGTGAATTCATTGTGTATAATAATTGTAAACTTTAAACTTCATAACCAGATCATTAATTAAGAATATAATAATGCTAAACAAGATGAAAAAGATAGATAACAACACCATAACACATAGAGTTTTGTTCTCAAGGAAAACCCTGTTAAGGGAAAAATCCTGGTGGGAATGAAACCCACAAGATAGTGCACTAGTATAAAAATGTCCATGTTAGGAGACCTAGACGTATTAGGAGCTAATACAATACATCCAATGCAATAGTCCTTATTAAAGGATAAAAACCTATTGGAAATTTGGCTAAGGGAACATAATAGGTTTGTCATTAATCGCAACAGATAGACACATTTTGGAAATATATGTTTAAGATAAAGTTTGGATAAGGGATACTTAGAAAATTGTCTAAGTATAAGGTAGTTTACAATGAGCAGATACAAAGATCTATTCAGCAAGGTTTATTGTTGATAGTTTGAATTTAGAGAGCTTCACTACAGATAGTATGGACATCATTTATGATGTGTATGATCACACAAAAGAAGATACTATGTTTTGGTTATGATTTTTGAAGTTTTCCTAAGACAATATGTATATCGCAGAAACATGGCAAGTTAGACTATATCAAGTTTTGGCTAACAAGTTATTTTTTTATTATGAAATAAAGTTATGAATTAGTTTGAGATGACATCCTAGATGTCCATCCTAACACGACAAAATGAGAAATTGAATTTTTTGTAATGTATGCTTAAGTTAAAAGCCATCTGGATAAAGAGAAAGGTATAAAGGAAGACACTTTGTTTAAGAAAGATAGCCAATTGTATTATAATGATATGATTGACATATGCACACTTTGTATGTTATGTGTAGATGTGATTTTGATGATTGGAGCAGAGAAGGACAATTGTATGTTTGATTTTATGAGAGCACCTACAAGGACTGATTAGATAACTGAAGATATCAACATCAGTCAAAGTTTTGTATTGTGAAGTTGTATATGTACTGAATGTGCAGTGAGCACCTTGTATAAGCAACAAGATCCAATTTTTATATTGTATAACTGACTCCTCATAGGGTTAAAGGCTTTTAACAGGGCCTAGTCCTCTCACAAGGACATATACACTATACGGATGTAATAGACTCCTCACAGGGTCAATATCTTTCACAAGATACTTTTGATTAGTGGATCATTTTGTGGGTACCATCCCCACTAGGGTTTTCCCTTGGCCAAGGTTTCCCTAGTTAACAAAATATGGTGTTATGTGTTTCATTATGTTAAGTTTGATTTTACTTTTCAGTACTTTACTATATGCACATTATAAAGACAATAAATGATATTCATAGTTGGGCAGAAAGTTGTTTAATATATATAACTAATTCACCCCCCCTCTCAATTATACTAAGGGATATTTACTTTCTAACAATTGGTATTAGAACATCACGTCCTTGAGGGATAAGACTAATAGCTTGAAGGAGATCACTATGGATTTAGGATATATTTAGAAAAACCTTGAGGAAACTCTCGAAGCATTAGATTAAGCGAATCAGGAAAGAGATAGATTAAATAACAAGCTGAGAGATGCACAAGATTGCATTCTAAAGTTAAAATATTGACTTGAACACTCAAGATAGAAGAAAAAAGAGTTACATGATCAAATCAAAGTTTGTGAGTTAGCTAAGGAGGAAAATAAATTCTTAAGATATGAACTTGACATCATTATTCAAAAGACAAGCAAGACACTTGAAGAGCTAAAAATAGATATGAAATTAAGATCTGAGAATGCATCCATATGAAATTACAACTTATGAAAGTGGCATATGAACTTGAATTCTAGAGTAAAGTTTTCAGAACTTGAGAAGTACATTTGTATCATCAAAGGAGAACTTACACAAGCAAAGCAACATATTGAGAAGTTATGTTCAAGTGCAAAAGAGCTTGATAAACAAATCATGGCACAAAGACCTAAAGTAGATAAGACAATAATCAGTTACAATGAAGAAGAATCATCAAAGCAATCTGAAATGACTAAATATCTTGAAGCCAAGCAAAAACCAGATCTAATGAAAAATGAACCTATTCTGATTGAAGAACCCATTCAAACACCAGATCCGGTAAAACAAGCACAAGATCATATTGAACCACCTAGAAGGAAATTAAATGGAAAGTGTTTTATATGCAATGAAGTTGGACATATGAATAAGGACTGCACAAGTAATTATTCTAAACCCTTTTCTAGTTATTGTTACAATTGTTCTAATTTTGGACATAGAGCTAGAGAATGTAGGAAACCTAGATATGATAATATTATGCATGAAAGAACTAACATGAAAGGAAGAAGATAAATGAATGCAAGCAACATACCTATTATGTGTTATAAATGCAAAAAAAAATAGACACATTGCTAGCGAATGCAGACTTGAGATAAATCAATTTGGAGCTAGACAAGGAAAAGGTACTTTGACATATTATGTTTGTAATAAGTTGGGACATACAACAAGATTTTACAGATTCAGTAGAAATAGAAGACCACTAGATAAAAGACCACTAGATCCTAGAAGAAACATGAACAAAAATGAAAGGAATAATCAAAGTGTGAGTAGGAATCAAGTGGATGACCTTTAGAAGACCTTTACAAAAGCAAAGTTACGTACAAGTTCAAAGATTTGGACTGAAAAAGAGAAGGATATATCAGAGGATAAGAAGACAGAAGACTCTCATGGAGAAAAGAAAACCTCATCAGATCCTGATGAGAAATGTACCTTGAACTAAAAAATATTGCACCTTATAGGGGTAAGCATATTAGAATATCACAAAACCCCTGATTAGTTGAATGGTATTTCGTGCAGTTGGGTACACCTTGGAATAAACTGAAGGATGCTATAGTGAACCACAGAGAAAATAATATTCACATATGTGATCGCGCTGAAGAATGGAAGGCTATTGGCTTGAGGAAATAGATTTTTTTGTTTGAGAAATTAATGTAGATTAGAAAGCTTGGTAAATATAAGGATGTTGATCGATGGATTTACTCACCATTTGCACTTAGAGAGTTCGAGTTAGGTTGAAGCAATATCAAGTGTATTATCACAAAACCCTAGCACAAGCAAAGAAAGGTATTTATTACTCTTGCAAGATTAACCTAGTTCATAATCTTGGATATTGAATTGTTAAAATGGAAAAAATCAAGTAGTTGGAGATATTAGGAATGAACCTAGACACAATTTCAAGAAAAAGAGCTATTACTCTATATTTGGATGATTCAGCGGGAGCCTTTTTGCAAATTCCTAGAAATGTATTATACATAGAGAATACATGGACATGCATACATTTCAAAATTGAAACAATGGGATACAATGAGATATACGAGGATATGGATAAAGTTTACAACCTACATGATGGAACATACAAATAAGGCTTTGAACATCTAGGGAAGATTGACTTAATGAAGGGATCTTTCATGTTGATTTTGACAATGAGGAATGGATAAGGATTATACTAAGTAGGTTCCATAATGATAAAATATAGATTGGAGACAACCTATATAGTTGACAAATAAAATTATTCACAATCTAGCTAGCCTAAGCATGACTGGAATCAATCTTACATCAGAAAAACAAGTTAAGAAGCTTGTGGAAAAGAACACAAAAGCATAATATGATGGAAGAGGCATAAAAGTTCACACCATAAAACAAACATATGTGAGATTGTTGAGAAAGATCTTAGGTTATAAGATGGTTTACACGTCAAGACCAAATTCTATTTCTGCGGGCTTTGTTCATGCAACCTATAAGATGGTAATCGATAGAGAAGATGTGAATCTCTGTGAGATATTCATAAATCAACTGACTGATAATATTAGGAGAATCAAACAAGATAAGTATACACCATTTAGACTTGGATCATACCTTATATACTTACCAAAACATTTCCCACAATGCCTGCATCTGAATGGAATTCAGATAGATGCACAATGGAGAAAGTCAACAACTATTATAGAAAGAAACCTAAGCAAAGAATTGAAAGTGACATTACCATAATGATGAAACCATTCCAAAATTAGATGAAATAGAGATTTAGAGTTTCACCCTCTATAGTTGACAAATATAAGAATGAAATTTGCATCATGGACGAGACTGATAGCACATGTTTGGAAGCAGATGAACCTAGAATTCACTTTATTAAAACTTTGGAGTATGAAGTGTCTAATGATTTATTGGTAGAATGCATTAAAACTTTATTAAAATCAGAAAAAGATGAAGACAGTCCTAGATGGGGGACTTGTGAGGAAAGGTTTAATCAAATCAAATGATAAGAAGAACACTCTACAATAAAGAATAAGGTAGATAAAATCATGGAAAAGATAGCTAAAGAGGCAAGAATATCTAAAGAAGAATGGAAACACACAAAACATTCAACAAAGTTAATGAGTGAAGGAGGATCAAATGTATTATCTATTCAACCTATTGCAGTAGTAGGACCTTCACAACTATCCACACCAACAACAACATTGCCAACAAAAAGTATACTAGATGTAGAGATAATTCATAAGCAACCAAGCCCATCATCATCACCAATCACAAAGAGACCAACAAGAATATCTCTTGTAGCTAAAGGAGTGAAAGTGAAAATAGAACCAGTTATTACCTCTCCCAACAAACCTAAGAAATAAAAGGCTATGGTACATAAATTGATATCAAAGAAGTCTAAGGTAATTCACACTAAGGACTTAGATGAAGAAGAATTAGAAGAAGAGGAAGAGAAAGCTGAACAAAAAATTGAACAGGACAAAGAAGTTAAGAAGAAAGAAAATGTTGTTGAATAGAAGACACCTTCTACTAGCACAGGGAAAGGTTGGAAACCCGACCTTGGGAGAACAAACAATAGAATACTCAAAGAAGGTAATCTTGATCAATTGAAATTATTTGATAGATATAACCTCAATTAGTAGACAACCTTATAAATTACAGTGTTGACATATCTTTTGGAATACAAAAGAGCACTCATAGAAATTCAGGGCAACATACCTAAAGAACTGTATCACAGATTAGAAGTGAGGAAGGATACAAAAAAGGAAGAGGATTTGAAGTTAAGAAATGATATAGTAAGGAAAATCAGTCCCAACATTTTAGAAGATCAATTGAAGAAGGTACTCAACATCATGGATAATTCTTTAAGAAGCAAGAAAAGAATGAATCTATTCATGTCAGGAAAATGCATTAAAATTACTGGAGATACTGAACAAATAGCTAAAGATGCATTGAAGAAGTTGGTTAAAGATTCAATTCAAATACCTACAAAGGATGAGCAACCAAGTACTAGTAAGCAGCCATATTTGATTATTGAAGGATATGAGATTACATTGGACCCCATCAATGATAAAAAAAAGGATCCATTTCAAGATCAAGCACAAGATGTTGACAATTTGGGTGGGGATATGCAAATCAGTGAACTTGACCAGCAGGAAGAGCAGAATAAAGAGCAAGAAGATACATAGTGAAGTGAGGTACAATAACAATAAACTTCACAGATCACTCGAACACCCTCTACCACACCTCCCACAACATAAAAGGAGTCAAAGATACAAGATGAAAGTATAGAACATAAGAAGGAAGAAATAGAGCAAGTAAAACAAATTATTTGAGTGCATACAGAAAAAGGTAAAGAAAAAGTAGACCCATCTTCATCACATGATGATCTTTCAGATCTACTCAAAGGAATGACAAATCCATTAAAGTACATGCAATTGTCAGCACTTGCATTTTTAAAAGGAATTGAGGAAACACAAATAAAAATAGCACTAGCAGACAAATGTGTAAATCTAGCACTTGATGGGCTACATAAAACATTACCATATCAAATTCATTTTGTTGAGCATGAGAAGGAGAATAAATTAGAAAAATTTATTGAAGAATTCGATGCACAATTTTCTTCACTAAAAGAAAAAACAAAGACAACAACGCAAATAGAATATGAATCATAGTTGTTCAACAAGCTAAATGAGAACATCAAGAAAGACCTAGAACATTTAGACAAATGCATAAAGGATATAAGATTCAAAATTTTAGAAGGGAAATATATTTTTGTTGAATGTGCAAGGGCACACAAACACATTTTTAGTACAAAAAAAGACCATTGCAGCCAAAGAAAAGGAAATAAATGGTATGGATGAGCATATAAAGAGCAATGAGGTAAGGATAATTGATGGGGAAAAAAAGTTAAACCAAGCATATGAAGAGTTAACTACTCTCCATCAAAAGAAGGACATGCTATTAAAGAGTTTCAACCTATTTAGAGGCCAATTATCTACAAAAAATGACCTATTGCAGAAAGAACTTGATGACTTGATAGTAGCAAGGACAACTTTTGGGAAATTTCAGTTTATAAATATGGCAGGAGCAGAAGTGACATCTTATGGATTGTGTGGGTCACTTCGCAAAGGGTTAATAATGAAGAACTCTTGGAACACCAAATTTTCAAATTTGAAGAAAAAATTTATGGATTGTATGCAAATGATGAGATTCACTTAGCCACCACCATAAATCTCACAGCCTTGAAGGATGAAGGTAAGAAGCAAAATTTTGTCATGTATATACACCTTTTTACCCTATCTTTGGCATTGATGTCAAAGGGGGAGAAGTAGACAAAAAAAATGTATAAGGATATATATAGGAGTATATAGAAAAGGGGAGTACAATATGTATAAGATGGTAAACATATAGATGATCCACAAAGTTTTCACAGGCCAATTTTGAAGATTTTTGTAATTACGCATACTTAGCCAATTTTTCATATGTTGCCATCAATGCCAAAGGGGGAGATTGTTGGAAATTTGGCTAAGGGGATATGATAATGTTCCCATTAATGGAAACATATAGACACATTTTGGACATATATGTTTTACCTGAAGTTTGGATAAGAGATACTTAGAAAATTGTCTAAGTATAAGGAAGTTTACAATGAGTAAATACAAAGATCTATTTAGTGAGGTTTACTGTTGATAGTTAGAATTTAGCGACCTTCACTATAGATAGTATGGACATCATTTATGATGTGTACGATTGCACTAAAGAAGATACTATGTTTTGGTTATGATTTCCAAAGTTTTCCTAAGACAACATGTATATCGCAGAAACAGGGCAAGTTAGAGTATATCGAGTTTTGGCTAACAAGTTATTTTTTATTATGAAATAAAGTTATGAATTAGTTTGGGACGACATCCTAGATATCCATCCTAACATGCTAGAATGAGATATTAAAGTTTTGGTAACGTATGCTTAAGTTAAAAGCTAACTTGATAAAGAGAAAGGTAAAAAGGAAGGAACCTTGTTTAAGCAAGATGGCCAATTGTATTGCAATGATATGATTGACATATGCACACTTTGTATGTTATGTGTAGATGAAAATCTGATGATCAGAGAAAAGAAGGGTAGTTGAGCACCTACAAGGACCGATTAGATATTGAAGATATCAGCAACAATTAAAGTTTTGTATTGAAAAGTTGTCTATGTATTGTATGTGCAGTGACCACCTTGTATAAGCAAAAAGATCCAATTTTTGTATTGTATAACTGACTCCTCACAGGGTCAAAGGCTTTTAACTTGGCCTAGTCCTCTCATAAGGACAAATACACTATACGGATGTGATATACTCCTCATAGGGCCAATATATTTCACAAGATACTTTTGATTAGTGGATCATTTTGTAGGTACCTGTTCAGGCTTAGAATTGTCACCCTAACTCAAGCATTAGGGTTACACGACAATTCTATGCTGACAATGGAAACCTCCTCTAATTGTGGGTAGACTATGAATAAGGAGGAATCTCTGGATTCTAGGCCAGTTCCTATCAAATATGGAATATCACCTCCTAATTGAAAACTTGATGGGGAAAAGGGAGAAAGATTAAAACTGAATGTGAAAATAGGGTGATACACCAAAACTTGCTTCAGATCAATCGGGATCTTCAAACCAGCATTCATAATTACAAGCACTAAAATTCGCATTGACATTCACTATTCAACATACAGGTTGACTAGAAATCATTACTAGGGCAATCACCAAGAACAATGAAAACTATCAACAAACGTACATATCCTGCCAAAGGTCAAATTTTCGATAGCCTAGAAAAGGAATCATAAGTAATTCACTTAACTTGATTACAAAATTACAATAGTTAATGTAGAAAAGAAGAATAGGAATGGATTTGATACTCATACAATAATGCAAATATGGTACCAAACTTTATTATCCTTTCAAGCTTTGAAAAATGGTTACAAACGACAAAAAAGGCACCAAGTAACAAAACATGCTCACTCAACCCTCCTTTTCCACGACTCTGAACCCCTAAAACTAAAAATCTCCTTCTCTTAAGAAGCCCTCCAAGCCCTAATCCGAAAATCCAATCACCCCTAGAGAAACTCCTAGAAAAGCTCAAAATTGCTATAAAATAGCTCCTAAAAATTAGCCCAAATTGTGCCCAAAATTTTAGCCTATCCACAACTAATGCCCATAAATATTGGTTTTAATAAGGATAACAAATCCTTTTACAATATTTACCAATATTTAAAATTATTTAATTTTGAATAAAAACTCAAAATTAAATAATAACCTACACTATCCAAAACCTAAACTTAGGAATTAATCCTTAAGTTTACAAACTATTACAAATTTCGAAGATAGGCTAGGTCAAACATGACCACCCGAAATAATCAATAACTTAATTTGAAATATTTGTTAAGGCAATGCGGTGGCACTGGCATAAGGACTATAGGAATTAATCAACATTTACCACTCTGTTAGTGGACTTCAAATTTTATTTCAATCTGGCTTTATCTCAGTCCGCAAGTCTTTCCTTGATCTTTGAATCATTGAGTTGCATAGTTTTGGAAAGAAACTATGAACAAGCCCTAAGTATGGTGAGTTTTCTATAGCTTGTAATCTCCCACTCTCTATAGCTATACTTTGACATGAAGTTCAGGTTTTCATTTTGTTGAACTCGGCATTGTTGATATGAAACTTAGTTTCTTTATGCTGGAAAACTTGGGCTTTGTATTAGTAAATCCAGCCTTGATGTAGCACTTGGCTATGAAACACATGCTTAATGATTTGAAAGAACCCGACATTGTTGATATGAAACTCAGCTTGGCTAGAAGAACTCATGACTTTTACTAGTATTTGGACTTGGGCACTGGTTGTAGCTTGATCGTGACTCTAACTCCAATGAGCTCGAGTTCAATAAAGAGCTCATGGGCTGTGATGGCACTTGTCTAATTTGCCCAATGGGTTTAGAATGGAAGTGAGGAGCTCTAACTATGACTGCAAGCTTATGACTAAGATAAGTATCTATCTCCTCCGGTGTTTGCACTCAAACCTTTCTCTTGTATGCTGGAGCTATTTGTGATCCTTTCATTACACTTTAACTAGTCTTTATGCAAAATGATTTTTGTGTCTGTTATTCACTGTAACCATGACCACTGCTAGTTGATCTTCATTTACTCTGTTAATGAATTTTCATTTAACAAAACCTGGGCATTTTGGGTCCTCACAAATGCATTTGGGAATTTGGATAAATTGAAGGTAAAAAAACCCTTAGTTCATGTTGACCATCTACAAAATTTCAATATGCAACTTATTGTTCTCAACTCCATCTAACTGTGACTGGAAGTGTGGAAGAAGATTTGATTCATAAGGCTCAGGCCTGTGTCTGCAAATGAACTTTGAGCTTTAACTAAAACTCTTGACACTTATTTTGTGAATGTTAATGGTTCAGTTAAAGTTGTACCCATGCTCAAGCTCTCTAAGCTGGTACTTGGCTTGAGATTCGAGTGTTTAAAGCACTCATTGATGAACATTGTTATAACTCATCCTTCAGCCTTAGTCATGGCTATAATCCATTTTAAAAGAACTTAAGCTTCCTAATTGAATTTTTTTTTAAAAGCCTTGTGATTGTCAAATATTAGGTTTAGATCTCGGCTGTAACCTTGTCCTTCCAAGAATTAGAACTCGACATAGCTCATACTCTAACACGGGCTGCAAGCTTAGAGCTATTTGGAACTTTATTTTCATTTTACCAGCATGCTCATTAACCATTATCAACTGAAACTTGATTCCCCTTAGTTGTAAGCTTCACCATAGATATTCAAACAATGAACATGTCTTTCAAATCTGTTGAAAACTTTTCTCCCCGTGTGCCATCATTGTCTGGATTCATCTTTTATTATTACCAGTTGTCTTAAGCCTTGTCCACTCTGCTATCTCTACATTATACTTTGATCTCTATTGTTGTTGAGCTATGATCTTGCAATACTGGCTTGAATATAACCTCAAGTTGAGCTTTGTTACTCTATCCTACCACTTAGAATAGTCAACCATCAATACTAATTTTGCTATGTTGGGGAATTTTGTATAGATGGTTGACTTTATAATGATCTTGACTATGTCCCCATGTCTTTGCTTTTTCTAAACTGATAATAGCCATATTGATGAAGTCAATTGTAGCTTGTTGATTAATACTTCATTTTTATCTCATAGTGTTCACTGTGGACTGGAAATGAACTTTTATCATCCAAATTACAACAACTTCCTCTTATAAATCACAACATTGGCAATCATTGTATACCTGGCCACATGCTTCAAGTGTATCATTTAAAGTGTTTGACAATGAGCACTAACCAAGATGCATGATTGCAAACTATTTGATTTTCTATTATGGATCATATTCAGATATGACAAGTTTGTAGCACAAATTTTCACTTTCAGCAATATAATCTGTTTATGGGGTTCAAGCACGAGCTCATGACACCCATAAATAGATTCATGTGTTCTTGTACTTGATCTTTAAACATCTTTTCAGCAAATGAACAATATCTGAACAATATACTGATTCTGTGAGCACCAACCCAAAAAAAATATATATTGCATCTCTTTTGATTTTGACTATAACACGTAGTTTTTTTTCACTTTATGTGCATGCTCATTTTGTTATTGCATTGAATATCAAAAATATATGCAGCTATGAAAGAACTTGATATTGCATGATGTTCTCGTTCTCTTTGCATTGCTTAGATCCAGCTGGATCTAACAAACTCTTAACCATGATGTAGGACAACCCCTTAAAAGACCTAGAACCAGACAGATGTAGACTCAAGATGAAGACCAAACACTTGGACTAGACATGACAACCAACTCCTGATATGCAGACTCCTCAAGGCAATGCAAAGGACCCACTCATATTCTTATCTCTTCTTTCTATTTTGTCTATTGTACTTTGTTTATTGAAATATGAGAGAACATTTGTAATTACATTCAGTATGAATGCACAATGTAATGATCAATTATAAATTTGTGATTTTTTTATAAAAAATGTGATCAATACTTAGAGTACAATGAAAATCTAATATGAATGAAATAACAGAATGCTAATCCACATCACTTGAAAGACATTGTTAAATGAAAGTACCTAATGCACCCTTTTCCTATTTGTCCATTATTTTGTATGATAAAAAAATAGGGTAACATTTTTGGTGACTTATACTGGATGTTTGCCTACTAGACATGAACTCAGACCTTATCACTAGGCAATAGGAGTCAGAAAACTGGAATATGCATGAATGCAACCTTATTGAAATGAAAATGCACCTAAACCTAGACCTTGACTTATGCAACCTAAAACCTAATGCTAGACTACACTTATTAGAATGAAAACCTAAACTAACCTACTTTAACCAGCTTGAAGCCTAGTTAAACAAAACCATTCATTGATTGTGAAAAATAACTTCCCATCCTCCTCAATTCACAATAATCAACATGCTTCTGCAAAGCTATCGTAAGATTAACATAGGAGATATATGTGATCAATTGCTTGACAAGGATCTGATTAATATGAATTTTACTTACTTGATCAAGCTGATTGTAATCACCATCATTCTGAAGAGAATTAGCAACCAACAGTAGGACTTTACTTGATCAAATGGAACAACAAGCTGATTGAATTCTTTCTCAGCTTCTTCTTTTGGTAGAACATCATACAAAGGTGTTGGTACAATTTTATCTTCTTTGCTAGTCTCGATCCTGACCAAATGCCTGATAAGACAACCATGAGAGAAGATGAACTTGGAGCTCTGCTTAATAGATTCAGGTACTTGAGAGATTACTTTAGTCTGCTTGATTTCTTCATCATGCTGGCTAGAAATAACTACCTCCTGTAGCTTTTGGGTGATTTTTGGAAGTGCGGGCTTATCATCAAGATGCAAGCAAAACTGCTCCATCTCATCCCATAATTGATCTTCTTCTTCATCTTCCTGATTCTTTTGTAGGAGAAGTACATTCCTATCAACACAATAATTCTGATTTTTTGAAATCTTCTTTGTCTCATCTTGTTCCAAAAAAACCTTCTTTAGCTTATCAGCAACCTTCTTTTCCATACTCTCCTTCTCTTCTTCCAGCTGAAAACACTTTTCAATTTGCATCTGATAGCCTCTTTTGTATGTCTCAGCTATAGAAGCCAGGAATCCTATATTTTTCTTGAGATCCTGTAGCTCTTTTTTATGGGACTCCTCCTAAGCTTTTGATTCTCTTTCATATTCCAACTGAAATTCATGACTATGATTAAACATGGCAACTGTTAGCTCTTGAAATTTCTCATTTAATTCTTGATGAGCTCTCAGTTCCTTTTCATAAGCATCCTTCTGAGCTTCCAACTCTCCTTGATGAACTTTCCTTTGTGCTTCCAACTCTCCTACAAACCTGGCTTCATTTCTCTTGTATTGTTTAGCTTGATACCTCCGATAAGCTTGATCCTGCTGAGCCAATGCTTGTTGTTGTTGGATCTGGGCCTGATAAGCGTGTTCTTCTATCTGCCTGTCTAGCTCTTGTTGGAATTCAACTCCTTGTTTCCTTTGAATATCCTCAATTTGCTTACACATATTCTGCAACATACTTGCAGTATCTCTATTCTGTGAACTATTATCATTTGCAGAACAATAAAAATCATATTGTGATTGCTGACCTTGATAGGGTCGAAAATGATTCTCTTGAATAGAATTCACTTGAAATGATGGAAAATAGCTCATGATCTTTGTAAGTAGCTCATCTTCCTCCATGGAACATCAGATATGCGAAATATGACCTCTTTCAGGTCTGAATCTTATTGATTGCACACCAGAACTAGTAAGTAATACAATGCAATTTGACCCATTCATTAAAGAACGTGTCCCATCGGGCATGCCAAAAACTATTCAGGCTTAGAGTTGTCACCCTAACTCAGGCATTAGGGTTACACGACAATTCTATCCTGACAATGAAAACCTCCTCTAGCTGTGGGTAGACTATGAATAAGGAGGAATCTCCAGATTCAAGGCCAGTTCCTATCAAATATGGAATATCACCTCCTGATTGAAAACTTGATGGGGAAAAGGGAGAAATATTCAAACTGAATGTGAAAATAGGGTGATACACCAAAACTTGCTTCAGATCAATTAGGATCTTCAAACCAACATTCACAATTACAAGCACTGAGATTCACATTGACATTTACTATTCAACATACAGGTTGACTAGAAATCATTACTAGGGCAATCACCACGAACAATGAAAACTATCAACAAACGTACATATCCTGCCAAAGGTCAGATTTTTGATAACCTAGAAAAGGAATCAGAAGTAATTCACTTAACTTGATTACAAAATTACAACACTTAATGTAGAAAAGAAGAATAGGAATGGATTTGATACTCAAAAAATAATGAAAATATGGTAGCCAGCTTTATTATCCTTTCAAGCTCTAAAAAATGGTTACAAACTACAAAAAAGGCACCAAGTAATAAACATGCTCACTCAACCCTCCTTTTCCATGACTCCGGACCCCTAAAACTAAAAATCTTCTTCCCTTAAGAAGCCCTCCAAGCCCTAATCCAGAAATCCAATCACCCCTAGAGAAACTCCTAGAAAAGCTCAAAATTGCTATAAAATAGCTCCTAAAAATTAGCCCAAATTGTGCCCAAAATTTTATCCTATCCACAACTAATGCCCATAAATATTAGTTTTAATAATGATAACAAATCCTTTTACAATGTTTACCAAAATTTAAAATTATTTAATTTTGAATAAAAACTCAAAATTAAATAATAACCTACACTATCCAAAACCTAAACTTAGGAATTAATCCTTAAGTTTACCAACTATTACAAATTTCGAAGATAGGCTAGGTCAAACATGACCACCTGAAACAATCAATAACTTAATTTGAAATATTTGTTAAGGCAATGCGGTGGCACTGGCATAAGGACTGCAGGAATTAATCAGCATTTACCACTATGTCAGTGGACTTCAAATTTTATTTTAATCTGGCTTTATCTCGGTCCGTGAGTCTTTCCTTGATCTTTGAATCATTGAGTTGCATAATTTTGGAAAGAAACTATGAACAAGCCCTAAGTATGGCTATAATACCCCAAAAATGGGCTATAAGTTCATTAACCTCCTACATCATCAAATCGAACGAAATCGACATCAAAGTCCTAACCTAAGGCACATTTGAACATCATCGAATCCTAATTGATTATCATAAATTCTGCATCAGGGAATATTCCTAATTATCATAATTATCTTTGATTTAATGATTATTTGATGATAAATCCAATTTATCCTAAAGTTTGATTAATTGAATATTCTCAATATTTGATTAATTAGATTTAATTCTGCCACTTAATTATTTAATTGAAGTTAATCCTATTTATTCCTAAATTGTATTATTTAATTTTGACAATAAATCCAAAATCCTATGAATAATTGATTAAATTCTTATTTAATTAATTAAAGCAAGTTGTCAATTTTTAATAATATTGTTTTTGAATAAAAGTTTGAAAAATAATTGATTCACCCATAAATCAATTGTTTTATTTTTCAAAATCAGTTAAGTTGGAAATAAAACACTTTATTATTAAATTAATTCATAAATAAAACATGCACAATCAGAAAAGTAGACAACTATCAATTATCAATTAAAGCTAAACTCTATTGTGAGTTAAACTCTGCTTTTGCATGATTTTGTGAATTAAAACTAAAAATCAATTGAGTGATTTATGGCTTTTATTCATGCACCTCCAAAGCCCTGGATTTCTATAAATTAAGGCCTCAGCCCTTCATATCATCACCTCATAATTTTGCATACTTATGCTAGCGAATTGGTATCTAGAGAATCAAAGCTTCTTTGTGAATCAACAGCTTTGTGAGATCACCTTTGTTTTCATATCATTGTTAGAATTTTTGCATATCAATTTCCATATTAGCATAGATTCATATCAAGTTTTCATTATCATTATTGCACAGAAAAACCAAAAAAATAGATTAATTGCATTCATTCCATATTTAGATAAATTATTCGTTTAGGTGTCGTCAAGGTCACTGATCTTGGCATAATCTGAGAATACATACTCGCATCTACTAGAAGACAGTAAATTGTCTGGTTAGTTTAGTTTTCAATTATTTGCACGATTTTGATTTCAACTAACCTCTAATGTTTTACTGAAGTGTTGTGTCTATAGATCAGGTAAAAAGTTCACACACACATTTCTGGCACCCACCGTGGGGCCTTGAAATGAGTTTCCATTCTATTCTATCAAATTTCTATCATTTTTCTCAAACCCAGGACCACAAGGTTGATTTTTGTGAGTTTTGTGATAAATTTCTGGGCTATTTTTCCAAAAATCTGACTGATTTTTTTATTGGTACATGCACATATGACATGATAAAGATTCTAAATTTATATTTTTGGAAAGGTATTTGAGTTAGTTTTCATTTTCTGTTGGTTTGGATTAATTTTGTTTTGATTTGCAAAAGTTATGATCATTTTAGTGAAGACTAGTCTGAACCTGATTTTATGAAATCTGACTGATATTTTTATTGGTACATGCACATATGACATAATACAGATCCGAAATTTATATTTTTGGAAAGGTATTTGAGTTAGCTTTCATTTTCCATTAGTTTGGATTAATTTCATTTTGATTTGCAAAAGTTATGATCATTTTAGTGAAGACTGGTCTGAACCTGATTTTATGAAATCCGACTGATGTTTTTATTAGTACATGCACATATAACATGATACAGATCTAAAATTTATATTTATGGAAACGTATTTGAGTTATCTTTCATTTTCCATTGGTTTGGATTAATTTTGTTTTGATTTGCAAAAGTATTGTTGATTTAGTGCAGACTGGTCAGAATCTAATTTTTTATGACAACAGGGTTTTCGATTATCAAATGACATATTATATTTGACTAACCTGATTTTCTACCACGCAGGATTGACAAGTTTTGTTTCTTTTTTTTGATAGATTTTTATAACATCGGGTTTCATGTACAAGAATAGGTAATTTTTTCATAACAGTGGTTTGCAGGTGCAGGTGCAGGTACGTCTTGTGGGTACAAAAGATAGAAGACAAATGCTCAAAAATTGCTAAAACAGGTAATATCTACTAAGCGCATTGCGAGGAACTCAGGTATTCTATTACATCTGATAACACTTCATTTTGGGACATAAAACAAACTCTCTTGTGTCAAGCTTGAGTGCCTTTACAACTTTCATAATTCACACTTCAGTTTTGGGCTCTAAAACAAACATAGATTTGCTTTTTGCATATCTGTTACACATAGTAATTAGGCCCTGTGAACACTATTTGTGGTTCTTGAGAGAGTGAGTTTCCAGTGAAGCTCTTCTCAACGAGAGAACCCCTTGTAGGTAGGGAGGATACTGAGGGAGTCTCACGTTCCACTAGATTTGTGTGTCTTCAACTTTTGATCGATGCATTCTCTCTCCAGAGAGGTTGATAGATCATAAGGGGTTGATGTCATAGATCTTTGTGATATAATCTTGGTCTTAGCATGTCGGATTAATCTGTCTGCTTTGTTTGGGTTAAAAGTGAAAAGGCTAGGGGATTATGCTCTACTTCCTTTTTGGATAGTACCAGAAACCCAAATCATTGAATCTGGAACCAGTCTCCATGTGGTATATTTTGTGAGTCACCTTTAGAGAGGGTTAACCGTAGTGGACATTCCCTTAAATTGGGTCAATCACGTTGACAGAACCTCAAGCGGTAATAGCCATTTTTGTCATGGTAGTGACAACCGTTATATAAATGTCCTATTGGAAGAAATCTCCATAGGTGTGGTCTCTTGTTGGGCTGTCAGATCTCCCTAGCAGATGCTGAAGATTAAGGTCGCAGACTGTGTTAAAATCCCGGTGCGCCTGGATTGGAGTTTGCCCTCTTGGATCATAAAAGTTGCAGAGCCAGACCATTACTACAAACCCTAGTGAGGCCAAATTTTTCATTTTCTAGGAATATGTGCATTATTGAAAAACTTTTTGGAACATACACAAGTATTATTTCTAGGGATTAGCACAATAAGTCACTATTGCTTGTTCATGCGCAAGGTTACTTTTGCCCTTGTTCATTGTTTTCAGACAATTTCTTGCTCCCCTTGCTTGATATTTTGCGTGCTTGGTATCTTCTTGGTTACTTGAAACAAACTTTTACACAGATCTTCAAAAACTAGACAGAAAAATTTGCAAACAATCTGATATTGAAAAATTGAAAAAATTGCAAATCTGAAGCAAAAATCCTTTCTAGTGTCAAAAGTCATCCTAAAATTTCAAAACTTGTATCAAAGCCAAAGTCGAAGTTGTTAGAGATTGGTCAAATTTGTCAGAAATCCAGTTTTTACAGCCTATTCCCAAATTCTGTCAAAATAGCAAACTGATTTTTGTCATTTCTAGTCATCCTTGGTCGGTCTGGATCAAATCTCAGGTGCTATGACATGTTTCTCAAAATCCAAATAAACTTAAATGGTATCAATTTGCACAAAATGAATCTTGGTCTTCTTTCTTCCACATCTCTCATGTCTTCCTAGTCTCCCATTTCATCTTTTCTCTTCTTCCAAAACTCTTCACGTCTTCTTGATTCTTTTCCTCTTATTATCTAGTCTTTTTTCTTCTATTCATCTCTTCTATCACTTCCATGCTTGATTCCTCCTCCTCCATCAATTCAAGGAGTCAATCAACAAACTCTACATCAATCTATTTCAGGGAGTCCTAAAACTCCTAACATGTCTCAAAGAATCAGTACACATGAGGAAGAAATTCTAATCACAGCTATGATGAAACAGATGCATGCCATGCAAGTCAAACTTAACAAACTTGAGAAAGAAAAGGAACCTAAAGAGTTCTCCATGCAAGCTCTATGTCCTTTTCCATTTGATAAAAACTTGTACATGTCACCATGCCCCCGGACAAAATGTGAGTAACGTGACAATCCTTATATGATACCTCTTCCACGGAGAGTGACACACCCATCTTTGATGACTATGATGATGGACAATATAATGATACCTATGACACCTCTGTTCCTAAGAGTCCTCCTAGGCATGTGCTTGTGCTTACTAGAAATGGGTCATCACATCGGATAGGTCGTGATGGTGATCCATATGATTCTGATTTTGAAAGAGACTTTGATAATTTCTATGAACAATACCTAGATGATACATCTACTTCTATTGAGGAATATAAAATGTACCGCTCTGATTTAAAATGCCAATACTATAAGGATCTCTCCTCTAAGAACTCTCATGTTGACAATAAAGATTACACTCTCAAGAAAGCTCATGTTAATGTTGAACCTTTGTCTTGTGATGGTTCCCTTCCATCCCCTACTTCCTACAATACCCATACATTTCCTAAAGCTTCCAAGCCTATCAAATCTTTCACAAGTCCTTCATCTACCAAAGGTCCTAATACTTTTCATGCGGTTTCCTATAGTTATCTTCAAGGGCTACCTCTTAAAGAAACTCAAGCTAACCTTCACTTGGCTGCAAATACTTTCAATAATGCTAAACCCAAAGAGCCTAAGCCTTTATATGCTATAATGCCTACTTCAGCTGGTCCTTCACCATCTCTTCCAACGTCTTCCATACAATCCCAACATGCTTCCTTGTCATTAGAAGTGTCTCCATGTCAAGAGAACTCCAAAAATGATAAAGAAAAGAATGTAAAGAAAGATCAAGATCAAGAACCCTCCATGTCATCCAATCCTTTTCATGATATCTCTTATCCGTTTCATGGTTCTTTTGATCTTGCATGCCCTTTCCCATTCATTCCACCATGTCTTAAGTCTTTGCCTAAGCAAGATCAAGCTACTACTTACACCATTGAGCTTATTGACAATCAAAATAACCTTACTACACTTGCGCTTTCCAAAGATGATACTTCCATTAAGGTTGGTAAAAATGGTGTTGTTACTTCCAATGTTAAGCCTATTAGAAATTAAGAGAAAAATTATGTGCTTATGTTATCCAAAGATCCTTGTCAAGATCAAAGTCTTCCATCTTTGTATTTTACCACTCCATGTTCGTTTCCACTTTCTACTCTTCCTAAGTCTTTGCAAGCTTTGAACAATCCTATCAAAGAAGGTGCTCATATTCAAGATGTCTACGATTCTATTGAAAATCCTAATGCTCACTCTAAAGATGCTGATGTCCTTGGTTGTCACATAGATGTTGATGAACTTATTGACTATCCTTTTGCATCTTCCACTTCCATCCTTGGACCTCTTCCACCACTACTAAGGGCTTCACGTCTGCCTTCCATCTTGGGTCCTTATGTCCCTTCACTCTCCCCTCCTAACTCTCCTAATTCGTCATCTATCTTGGGTCCCTACGTCCCTCCATCTCCTATCTTTCCTCAAGATCAACATAGATGCATACCCTTGAATCCTTTTCATCTACCCACCCATTTAAACCAGTCGTGTCCTCCTTCCACAAGTCCCAAGTTCTTTTGGAAGTAACTTGAATGTTCAATACAAGAAAAATAAGCAATACAAGAATCCATAAAAAAAATAAGATCACCATGTCTCCTCCAATCAACATGGAGGCATAAAGTCAAAAGAGATATCTAAGAAAAAAACTACAAGACAAGTATGGGTTCCAAAATCCATCATTAAAGATATTCTCTCTAGATTATCAAAAAGAAATGAAAAGCCTATGACTATATGGATTCCAAAGTCTCTCTTGAAAGAGTCTGGTGTTGAGCAACAAGTGAAGTTGACATTCAAGCTTCCAGAGGCTTCCACTTCATCTTCTTCCAAAAATATTCTTCCATTCCATGTGCCTAAACCACAACCTCTGCTATCCATTCGCTATATTCCTTCACGTATCCCTTCATTCACATTTCCTCCATCCTCTCACCACCCTTCAAAGTGTGTGTTGATGTTGATCTTGCCTTCCTTTCCATCTACCCTTTCACAATCCTTCCATTCATTATCCTTCTACCTTCTATCCTTTTTCCTCTTTTATCTATTCCTTCTATCTTCCAACCTCACTCGCTTTACATAAAACCTTATCCTCCATTTTTCTCTTCCATCTCCCTTTCCTTATTAGTATCTTTGAGCATATCATTTTGAATCCTTGGCATATCATGGTTTATCCTTTCAAGGAGTATTATCTAAAGAGCTTGCCTTCTTCCAAAAAAATAAAAAATAAAAATAAAAAATAAAAAATTGAAAATGTGCCTTGGTGAAAACTTGGAAATAGGCGCCTTGGTAGCAAAAGTAAAGAGAAACAAATTCGTCCTATGGTGAAAACCACTCCCTTGTGGCACCTTGGATAAGTACCATGATGAAAACTTAGAAATCAAGCATCATGCGTAGTTCTTCTACATATTTCATCCATTTCATCTTCTCTCTTTGATCTTGACAATGTTGATCTATACATGAACATTTGGCTATCTTGTGAGCTATCTTAAGATGATCTTGCTTTCATTCCCTTCCTATTTAGCCTTCATATTTATTTTCCTCCATTCATTCTAGCCTTTCTCTATCCTTTTCCCCTTTGGTCTTGATCTAATAAAAGAGAGTAAAACACGGTGCTATGAAGCCTCTTGACATGCCTACTCCTTTGGACTACATCCTTTCCTTCTTTGGCATTACACTTTTGTGACTTATCCTATGCTAGCCTTTCATTGCTTGTCCAAATGTGCTTTACATGACAATTTTTCCCTAGCTTGGGTACCCTTGAGGAGTTTTCCCTTTAGGATTTCTTCCCTTCATTCTCCTTCATTCTCTTGTCTTCCATCTCTTCCACCAACTTGCTAATCTCTCTTGTTCTCCACCTTGCTAGACATTGGGACTGCACGATATGATCTTTCTTGGGAGTTTGCAATGGAGAAAGATGCAATGAAGTTTGCTAAGAATTGTCAAAAGTGCCAAGTGCATGGCAACTTAATTCATGCTCCAGGGAGGGATCTAATTCCCTTTACTACACAATGGCCTTTTCACCAATGGGCATTTGATCTTATAGGGGCTATACATCCTCATTCTTCCAATGGACATACCCATATAATCACAGCTACAGATTATTTTACAAAATGGGTAGAAGCAATCCCTTTGACACAAGCAACTGGAAAACAAATATCTATGTTCATATTAAACTATATCATATGCAGATATGGGATACCTCATTCCATAATCATAGATAATGGTGGACAATTCAAGAACAAAGATCTAGATGATTTGTGTGCTAAATTTAGGATCACATAACATTGGTCATCTATCTACTATCCTCAAGGGAATGGCCAAGCAGAGGCTTCTAACAAGAATCTATTAAAAATCTTGCATCGTACAGTTAATAAAATAGGAAGAGACTGGCATCTCATGATCAATCCAGCTCTCTAGGCCTATAGAACAAGTATCAGAACACCTACTAGGGCTACACCTTTCGCTTTAGTTTATGGGTCTGAAGCGGTATTGCCTATTGAGGTTGAAATCCCATCACTAAGAATCAGAATGCATGGTCTAGTAACTGATGATGACTACAAAGTGTCTAGGCTGCAAGAGTTTGAACTACTAGATGAGTGCAGACAAGCAGCGTATGATCATCTCAGAGTATATCAGAAGAGAATGTCTAGAGGTTACAACAAGAAAGTCAGACAGAGAATTCTAGGTTGGTGATCTAGTCTTGAGAGAGAATCCAAAAAATCAATCACATCGAGAACGCAAGGGGAAGTTTGAACCCAACTGGCTGGGTCCCTTTGTTATCACTACTACTTTTGGCTCTGGTGCCTATCAACTCTCAATGACTGAAGGAGAACAACTCTGAGAACCAATCAACGTTCTCCATCTAAAAAAATTCTACGCCTAAGACATTTAGTCTATGGTAAAATGTCTTGAAAAAATTTTAAAAATCTGAAAAAGTCCTAAAAAAATGAACATCTTGGTGAAAACCTAGCAATAGATGCCTTGATGATTCACAAAAAAAGTAAAAAAATATCAAAAGTACAAAAAAATGAAAAATACAAAAAAAAGAAAAAAAAGAAAAAAGTGCCTTGGTGAAAACCTGGAAACAGGAGCCTTGGTAGAAAAAATAGAATCTCTGCCAAGATGGTGAAAACCTGGCAAACGGGCACCACTTGTTTCAAAATGCTCCATCTATTAGCGCAATCTTGGTCTTTCCCAGCTTTCAGTCTTGCTTTAGTTTGTACATATTTTTCGGTTTGTTTCCGCATTCATGTTTTCAATAAGTCGGTTTGTACACCAATCAGCTCAAGTGTCTGTATCCAATCAATGTTCAAACTTGGGGGCAATCAAAGTCATATCCTATGGCCTCCAATGTATCTTAGATGTATCATATCTAGTTAGAGTCCTTTGAAGCTTCATCCAAGTCAGTCAGTCAGTCTTGTCTCCAAAAAGGATTTTGCATCTACAACAATGCAATCAAAGATCAAACTGAAAACAATCTGTGCTTTTTACATGCTTTTATCTCCTTGTATGCTTACTGATTTGCATTGAGATTTTTGCATATTGTGTCCCTTCGAGCTCTTCAATGATGTCCTTTACAGGATTTAGAGAGTGATGACTGGGGGCATAATCTTTTCTTTCTCTTCTGTTTATATGTGAAAATCTAACAACTTTGGAAATTCTGGATTGAAATGGTGTCCGATTGTAAGAGCCTCTATCTCAAATTGGATGGATATGCATACCTCGACCATTGATACCCAAAAAATTCAAGGAAGTTTGATCTAACTATTGTCTTTTTTGAGTGAGTTCTTTCTCCTATTGTGAAATGCAATCTTACCTAAGGATGTGAATGATAAAGGGTCACTACGGGTAATTCACATTGGATTTAGAATGATCTCTTAACTACTTGATGTGTTTGCAATGCAAGGCGTAGTCTAGTCATCATGACGTTTATGTTTTGATGCTTATACAAATTGCTATATCAAAATGGACATGATATTCAAGTCATCCTGGTGCTTATACCTTGGTGCTTATATCTAATCCAACATTCCGAAAACAAAATTAATATTCATATATCCATGGTTTCCTAATCAGTGGGTGTTGTATTGATTCTTGCACATACAAATCGATATTCATATGTCTATGGTTTCATAACTAGTGGGATTTGTATTGATTTATCTGGTTACCTAAAAATTCAATGACGAGAATGACTGACACATGATCAGTGACTAGGTCCTAGGTCTTAGGTTGCATCTCATTTTGCATGTTTGCATGATCTCACAAATGGCTAAATGAACTTCAATGCTTAAACAATTCTTCAAATATCTCTTCAAATCTAATAAGAGCTGAATCTTACATGAAGGTCCATCCAACGAAATAGCAAGTAGAATCCTTTTTCAGGATCAAAATCAAAATTTGAGATCGTTTATATTGTCAACTGCTTGCACAATCAACCTTCAATCATCATAGAAATCCATAACTTAACTGATTATCTTACATCAAACTATCAAAATTTCAACTTGGTCAACCATGGTTAACTCATGGTCAAACCTAGTCAAACTTGGTCTTTTGGACCTCCAAATGATGCATAATGTGTTCTCGAACGTGTATAACCACTTCTTAAATCAATTAACATGCTTCTGAACTATTCAACGTTGAATTTTCTTTTTAGATTTCAATTTTTATCCCAAAGGGGGCATGGTATTGCACATCATTCAAAGTATGTAATCTAAATCTAAAATCATATCTTTACTGATATCATATCTTTCCTCATTAATCAAGACAACAACCACGTCTAGTTGTTGATTCATCAAAAGACCTCATTGCTCATGGCAAATCAATCATCACTTGGGGCATATCAGATTCATTGAGATCCATATCAATCTGGTATTCTCTTAATCTTGTAAATTGTATCAGTTTTTGCAACTATCGGTTCAATTGTGTTATTTCCTTGGTTCTTCAGAAACTGAAGGGTTCAGATGTGATACCAATGTGATTCAATATAAGGACAATTAGGTCTAGAATCGGTCACTCACTTCTTCACAATCATAAGGTTCAGAATCAGGTGTTTTGACACTTTTTCACAATCATCAGTTCATTTACTGTTATAATTAACATTATCTTTGGTCATTCAGGACCTATTATCTTCATATCAAATCTTTCAATCAGCTTCTGTCTCATATCAATATCAATTTCAAACATCAAATTCTTTATCAAACACAGACTGTCTTTGAACCACTGCGCTTCGCACAACAATTCAAAGGGGGCAAAATGTAATACCCCAAAAATGGGCTATAATTTCATTAACCTCCTACATCATCAAATCGAACGAAATCGACATCAAAGTCCTAACCTAAGGCACATCTGAACATCATCGAATCCTAATTGATTATCATAAATTTTGCATCAGGGAATATTCCTAGTAATATTCCTAATTATCATAATTATTTTTGATTTAATGATTATTTGGTGATAAATCCAATTTATCCTAAAGTTTGATTAATTGAATATTCTCAATATTTGATTAATTAGATTTAATTCTGCCACTTAATTATTTAATTGAAGTTAATCCTATTTATTCCTAAATTGTATTATTTAATTTTGACAATAAATCCAAAATCCTATGAATAATTGATTAAATTCTTATTTAATTAATTAAAGCAAGTTGTCAATTTTTAATAATATTGTTTTTGAATAAAAGTTTGAAAAATAATTGATTCACCCATAAATCAATTGTTTTATTTTTCAAAATCAGTCAAGTTGGAAATAAAACACTTTATTATTAAATTAATTCATAAATAAAACATGCACAATCAGAAAAGTAGACAACTATCAATTATCAATTAAAGCTAAACTCTATTTTGAGTTAAACTCTGCTTTTGCATGATTTTGTGAATTAAAACTAAAAATCAACTGAGTGATTTATGGCTTTTATTCATGCCCCTCCAAAGCCCTAGATTTCTATAAATTAAGGCCTCAACCCTTCATATCATCACCTCATAATTTTTCATACTTATGGTGGCGAATTGGTATATGGAGAATCAAAGCTTCTTTGTGAATCAACAGCTTTGTGAGATCACCTTTGTTTCCATATCATTGTTAGAATTTTTGCATATCAATTTCCATATTAGCATAGATTCATATCAAGTTTTCATTATCATTGTTGCACAGAAAAACTAAAAAAATAGATTAATTGCATTCATTCCATATCTAGGTTTTGCATTCAAATCCTTCATTTAGGTGTCGTCGAGGTCACTAATCTCGGTATAATCTGAGAATACATACTCACATCTACTAGAAGGTAGTAAATCGTCTGGTTAGTTTAGTTTTCAATTACTTGCACGATTTTGATTTCAACTAACCTCTAATGTTTTACTGAAGTGTTGTGTCTATAGAACAGGTACAAAATTCACACACACAATGACAAGTTTTCTGCAGCTTGTAATCTCCCACTCTCTATAGCTATACTTTGACATGAAGTTCGGGTTTTCATTTTGTTGAACTTGACATTGTTGATATGAAACTCGGTTTCTTTATGTTGGAAAAACTTGGGCTTTGTATTAGTAAATCCGGCCTTTATGTGGCACTTGGCTATGAAACACAGGCTCAATGATTTGAAATAACCTGACATTGTTGATATGAAAATCAGCTTGGTTGGAAGAACTCACAGCTTTTATTGATATTTGGACTTGGGCACGGGCTATAGCTTGATCATGACTCTAACTCCAATGAGCTTGAGTTCAATAAAGAGCTCACGGGCTATGATGACACTTATCTGATTTGCCCATGGGTTTAGACTGGAAGTGAGGAGCTCTGACTGTGACTGCAAGCTTATGACTGAGATAAGTATCTATCTCCTTCGATGTTTACACTCAAACCTTTCTCTTGTATGTTGGAGCTATTTGTGATACTTTCATTACACTTTAACTAGTCTTTATGAAAAATGATTTTTGTGTCCGTTATTCACTGTAACCATGACCACTGCTAGTTGATCTTCATTTACTCTATTAATGAATTTTCATTTAACAAAACCTGGGCCTTTTGGGTCCTCGCAAATGCATTTGGGAATTTGGATAAACTGAAGGTAAAAAAAACCCTTAGTTCATGTCGACCATCTGCAAAATTTCAATATGCAACTTATTGTTCTCAACTCCATCTAACTGTGACTGGAAGTGTGGAAGAAGATTTCATTCGTAAGGCTCAGCCCTGTGTTTGCAAATGAACTTTGAGCTTTAACTAAAACTCTTGACACTTATTTTGTGAATGTTAATGGTTCAGTTAAAGTTGTACCCATGCTCAAGCTATCTAAGCTGGAACTTGGCTTGAGATTCTAGTGTTTAAAGCACTCATTGATGAACATTGTTATAACTCATCCTTCAGCCTTAGTCATGACTGTAAGCCATTTTAAAAGAACTCAAGCTTCCTAATTGAAAACTTTTTAAAAAGCCTTGTGATTGTCAAATCTTAGGTTTAGATCTCGGTTGTAACCTTGTCCTTCCAAGAATTAGAACTTGACATAGCTCATACTCTAACACGGGCTGAAAGCTTAGAGCCATTTGGAACTTTATTTTCATTTTACTAGCATGCTCATTAACCATTATCAACTAAAACTTGATTCCCCTTAGTTGTAAGCTTCACCGTAGATATTCAAATAGTGAACATGTCTTTCAAATATGTTGAAAACTTTTCTCCCCGTGTGCCATCATCATCCGGATTCATCTTTTATTATTACCAGTTGTCTTAAGCCTTGTCCACTTTGCTATCTCTACATTATACTTTGATCTCCATTGCTGTTGAGCTATAATCTTGCAATACTGGCTTGAATATAACCTCATGCTGAGCTTTGTTACTCTATCCTGCCACTGAGAACAGTCAGCCATCAATACTAATTTTGCTATGTTGGGGAATTTCTTATAAATGGCTGACTTTATAATGATCTTGACTGTGTCCTCATGTCTTTTCTTTTTCTAAACTGATAATAGCCATATTGCTAAAGTCAATTGTAGCTTGTTGATTAATACTTCATTTTTATCTCATAGTGTTCACTGTGGACTGCAAATGAACTTTTATCATCCAAATTGTAGCAACTTCCTCTTATAAATCACAACATTGGTAGTTATTGTATACCTGGCCACATGCTTCAAGTGTATCATTTAAAGTGTTTGACAGTGAGCACCAACCAAGATGCATGATAGCAAACTATTTGACTTTCTACTATGGATCATATTCAGATATGACAAGTTTGTAGGACAATTTTTCACTTTCAGCAATATAATCTATTTATGGGGTTCGAGCATGGGCTCGTGACATGCATAAACAGATTCATGTGTTCTTGTAATTGATCTTTAAACATCTTTTCAGCAAATGAACAATATCTGAACAATATACTGATTCTGTGAGCACCAACCAAAAATAAAATAAAAATATACTGCATCTCTTTTGATTTTGACTGTAACACGTAGTTTTTTTTCACTTTATGTGCATGCTCATTTTGTTATTGCATTGAATATCAGAAATATATGCAACTATGAAAGAATTTTATATTGTATGATGTTCTTGTTCTCTTTGCATTGCTTAGATCTAGCTGGATCTAACAAACTCTTAACCATGATGTAGGACAACCCCTTAAAAGACCTAGAACCAGACAGATGCAGACTCAAGATGAAGACTGAAGACTTGGACCAGACATGACAACCAACTCCTGATATACAAACTCCTCAAGGCAATGCAAAGGACCCACTCATATTCTTATCTATTCTTTCTATTTTGTCTATTGTACTTTTTTTATTGAAATATGAGAGTACATTTGTAATTACATTTAGTATGAATGCACAATGTAATGATCAATTATAAATTTGAGATTTTTTTTAAAAATGTGATCAATACTTAGAGTACAATGAAAATCTGATATGAATGCAATAACAAAATGCTAATCCACATCACTTGAAGGACATTGTTGAATAGAAGTAAAATGGAATCACCTCTATTGTATGTATGTATGGGGGAAATATAAGATCCACTTCTAAATCCAAATTCCCAAGGGAGAGATCCAATTTGATGAACCAAAAGGTTAATGCACAATCGAATCAATCTATGGAGAATATGAAAAAGGAAGAAAACCTTATATTCCCCTATGAAGAAATTGTGCTTGAAATCTGAAATAATTGAAAAGAAAATACTAACCTCAAAATAGGGCAAATCTGGAAAATGCCAATTTCTGATGTTTGTGTGTACTTTTAGGCAATTCTGCAACCTATTTCAGACTGGAAATGCTGAGATGAAGAAAACCCAAAAATCTTTTATTTTTCCAATAGCAGGTAGTCTTTGATCCTCATAAAAGGTCAAAGGCTACATTCTTATTCTGAAGGTTGACTTTGATTTTGTTCGTAGATCTCAGAAGTTCACCAAAAAGGGTATCCAAATCCAATCTAAGATCCGAAGTTCCGCACCCACACCTACAAGAAAAAGAGGGTTTTTGTTGTTTGTTTGAGGGGTTTGCCTTGGTCAAACCCCAGTTTGAAATCAACCTTAATATTAAAATTGAAATGAGAATGCTAGGAAGTAGTAGAAATCGATCTAATAATGAAGCTATGTAATTCGATAGATATGCAATTTGTATTTGAAATGTAATCAAGTATGTTAATATGGAAGCTTGAACATAACATCAATAAATGTAAATCAAACCTCCATGATTGTATGTTTGGAATCCACTTTGAGGGAAGGATGAATGGATCTTGAAGATGAATTGAAGGATCTTGAAGGTAGATCACACCACCATGATGGGTAGATCTAGGGTTTGAATGATGAATCTTGAATACTTGAACCAAATCCCTTCAAAGGCTTGAATGCTTGAATCCTTGATCTTCAATGGAGAACTTGGATGGATAAGAGGACTTGAATGCTTGAATGGATGATTGCTTGAATGGAATGCTTGATCTTTCTTGAGAGAGAACTTGATGTCTTGTGAATATCTCCTTGAGAGCTCCTTGATCATGAAATTTCTTGGTGAATAATGGATTGCAAAACTTGATGGAGAAAATGAGAGAGGAAGGCCTCCTTTTATAGTGAACTAGGGCACAAACCTATATAGAAGGCTGACATTGGAGAATTAAATCCCAATTAACCTTAACCCCTATAAATGGGCCCATATTAAATGCAATTTAAGGATTTACCATTCCGAAACCCGAAATGGCTGACTTGGAAGGGGAAAAACAAATATATTTGAAACCCGACACCTGGAAATCATGGGAACTTGAAACTTGAACTGTGGGTCAAGGATGAGGTCAACTCTACCCTAGGTCAAAGTTGAGGTCAACCCTGACCTAGGTCAGTGTTGAGGTTGACTTTGACCTTAAGGTCAAAAACTTCAGGACCTTAGCTCAAAATGCCAGGAAATGCAAAAATAAGGTGAAATCAGGTGGAGAGAAAAGCAAAACGGGGGGAGAAAGCCAGATTCAAGAAAAGACCTGATTAAGGCACTTGACATGACCCTAGACCACTCACTCGGAGGGCTAAATGCTCTTAACATGGAAGTGCTTCCATTTTAAGATGATACATTAAGCCCCCACTTTAGCAAGAGTATGGATTCAATGCAAACTCTTGGTAAAGGAGAAGGAAGAAGAGATCCAAGTGGATTCACAACAAGATAAAATAGAACTTAGCTAAGGACACAAGCCCCTAGACTAAGGATTCTAACTCAACATACATGCACGAGGGTGCCAAAATAATAAGGGTTAGTACTAAATAACCCAAATCAATTAGCATAAGAAACCTCTCATGTGCATTTCTGGATTCGATTGTGTTAATTTATGGATACCAAAAATTAACACAATCGAATCCAGAAATGCACATGAATTGTTAATATGGATTGTGGAAATCTAATATCACTAATAAGAAACCTCACTAAGAAATATTTCTCATACTAATATCATATTTGGAAAGCTATCATAAAAGCATAAATGATTACATAAGAAAGACAAGAGAAACACTATAAATAACATGGCTTCATTATCCAGTCCTACTAGCATGAAAGTGAAAAGAGAGAAAGGGAAAAGAGTGATTACCTCACCTAGTAAGATGCCCACCTTACCATGAATCACCTTGGAGGGAGAACCCAACAAGTTCACCCATAAACTATGCTTGTAATTGTAATGCATCTTCTGACGGCTTTTGGAATACTCATATATCCACCTTCTTGTATCACTATGAATATGAAAATGTGTCTCCTCAGGATTTAGCAACTTATGTGCGTTATCTTCGAAAGATTTAGCATATAAATGAGTGTCTTTTCAGGATTTAGCAACTTATGTGTGTTACCTTCCAAGATTTAGCATATTTGACATTGGAAATGCGTTTCCCTTCAGGATTTAACAACTTATGTGTGTTACCTTCCAGGATTTAGCATATTGAAAAATTTGAAAAATGCGTGTCTCCTCAAGATTTAGCAACTTATGTGCGTTACCATCGAAATATTTAGCATATGAATGCGTGTCTTTTTAGGATTTAGCAACTTATGTGTGTTACCTTCCGATATTTAGCATATAAATAAAATAAAAAACTAGAGTACAAGGGAGACCCTACATATGCCCCCCTCCTTAATATGGCAAAAAACATACTATTTTGACATGTTAAGGAAAGGAAAGAACACAGATAAAGCCTTCTTCAACATCAAGACAATATCCACAAACAACATCCAGTCCAAGCCAAGAAGGTCATAGCTCCTATGAGGCCATGGAGGGATGAATGCAAAGAGATATCATGCAAGAAGTGAAAAAAAGTAACCCTTGTGAGGGATAGCACACTATTCAGTTTCCAAGGTGAGAGATATATCAACCATGGAAACCCAATGTCAAACAACAAAATAGGTTATTATCAAGGACTTATATCCTCAGTACAAACCAAAATTTTAATGTATGATTGGATATCACATAATAGATAGATACTTCTTAACCAAGGAAAGAGGTGAATCCCAGAAAGACAGAAAAGAAGGAAATGTCATCCTTGCCCCCCAAGTGTAGGAACAAAGATGGAAGAGGATACCTACTTCACAATTCAAGGAGCTATCCTATTTAGCAATAATGTATACCATATTCTTAGCAAGGGATATTAACCCCTACATCCAAGACTATAGATAATCATCAAAAGGATATGTCACTCATGGAAAAGGATCCTCAAATGAAAGAGATCTTATCAACAAGACCCCCAGTAAAGAGGAGTGTTGTAGATAAAATATCAACTTTCAAAGGCGGGAACAAAGATTCAATCATCAAGTCCCCTGCAAAGAAGAGGAAGAGGAATCTTTGGAATGAGGGAAACAACTCTAACACCAAAGCAAGGGTAAAAGTTTATAAAGAACATAATTTGCAACATAGAGAAGAAGTGACGACTTAGGACAACAACTTCTCATATAAGAAGGTTATCCATAGTCAAAACATCTATCAATATGATAAAATTATATTGCAATATAAACAAATACCACTAAGCTAAGGAAAGTCGTTCCCTAGACAAAGAGAGAGAAGAAAGAACCTTGCCCCCCAGGGATGAAAGGAAAGGGATATCTTTGAAAAACACATGTCCTAAAAAAGATATCTTGAATAATAGAAGAGAGAAATAGATTAAAAACTATCATAATACAAACCATCGAGATAAATGAAAGAATAACCAATTAATCTCAAAGCAAGAACACAATGGACAAGAAGAAATATACCTCTTGCCCCCCAGTCTAGAGGAGAAAAGATCAATGTTATATTAGAGTGGGGTAAAATTATGAATAAATCTCAAAGGAGAAATTTCTTTTCTCTTATCTTTATGGATCAGATAATAAGGAGAAGGTACTTTGAAGAATCTTTGCACATCTACATCATGAACCATAGTTTGAACCTCAACATAAGTATGGGAACAACTAGGAATAGAAGATAAAGAATTAGGAATTAGATTAGAAAAGATAGGATTAGGATTAGGAAGATTAGGAACACTGGTAAAAGTGTAGGAAGTGATATGAATGGAAGACACAACTAGAGGAGCTCTTGGAACCACAGTTGGAAAATGATTTGAATAGATATAAGTAATATTATGGTAAGAAGGTTGTAAGGTAGGATCTTGATTTCCCATAAGATTACCACTAAGAGGAAGAACATTAAGGGAATTCTTATCTTTCTCTGCACTAGAAGGAATCCTAAATAGAGGTGAAGGATCTATAATGTCATCTTCTTTCGCATAAGGGGAGTGTGTTTTAGAGAATATGTCATCCTTTTGTATCAAAAATTCTTCACAAGGAGGGGATAAATCAATGTATTTATCCAAGCGTTCATCCCAAAAAGTAGAATTTTCCATAATGGCTTCATGAGGAAGAGAGTAACCAACATCCAAATCCAAAGGTTCATCCCAAATAGGAGGAAGAGAGTAATCAATATCCAAATTCAAAGGTTCATCCCAAATAGGAGGAAGAGAGTAATCAATATCCAAATTCAAAGGTTCATCCCAAATAGGAGGATTATCCACAATGGTTTCATGAGGAAGAGAGTAATCAACATCCAAATCCAAAGGGTCATCCCAAATAGGAGGACTATCCATAATGGTTTCATGAGGAAGAGAGTAATCAACATCCAAATCCAAAGGCTCATCCCAAATAGGGGGTCTATCATCCCTATCCATAAAGCACATTGTAGGAGTGTCATAAGTCATTAAAGCTTGATCCCTAAAGGGGAAAGAAGGTAAATTGTATTGTAAAATAGGTTCATATAAAAGACATATATTAGGAGAAGAATTAACATCAATCCCTAACTCATCTTTGTAAAGGTCAATTGAAGAGGTTGTGGAGGAGGGTGAAATAGGAATAAGATCAATGGAGATCTCATTAACACAATTTTCATCCTCACTTCCATGTACCTCATTAAGGTATCTATCATCTTGAAAAACAAAAGCCTCATCAAAGTACTCAAAACAAGAATCATACATGTTGAATACTAAAAGCATGAAAATGTAAATTTTTTTGTATTTTTAAATAAATTTTGCAAATTTTTTTTTTTGATTTTTGAAATATAAATGCAAGGACATAAATAAACCTAATCTTAATGCAAGAAAAGATTAACCAAAAATCTAACACAATAGGGCATCTAAATCCACAAAAGAAAGGAGAGTAAGTATGTCGGGTTCACCAAAATGAATAGAAGTAAAATGGAATCACCTCTATTGTATGTATGTATGGGGGAAATATGAGATCCACTTCTAAATCCAAATTCCCAAGGGAGAGATCCAATTTGATCAACCAAAAGGTTAATGCACAATCAAATCAATCTATGGAGAATATGAAAAAGGAAGAAAACCTTATATTTCCCTATAAAGGAATTGTGCTTGAAATCTGAAATAATTGAAAAGCAAATACTAACCTCAAAGTAGGGAAAATATGGAAAATGCCAATTTCTGATGTCTGTGTGTACTTTCGGGCAATTCTACAACCTGTTTCGGATTGGAAATGCCGAGACGAAGAAAACCTAGAAATCTTTTATTTTTCCGATAGCAGGTAGTCTTTGACCCTCATAAAAGGTCAAAGGCTACATTCTTATTCTGAAGGTTGACTTTGATTTTGTTCACAGATCTCAGAAGTTTGCTGAAAAGGGTATCCAAATCCAATCTTAGATCCAAAGTTCCGCACCTGCACCTGCAAGAAAAAGAGGGTTTTTGTTGTTTGTTTGAGGGGTTTGCCTTGGTCAAACCCCGGTTTGAAATCAACCTTAATATTGAAATTGAAATGAGAATGCTAGCAAGTAGTAGAAATAGATCTATCAATGAAGCTATGCAATTCGATAGATATGCAATTTGTATTTGAAATGTAATCAAGTATGTTAATATGAAAGCTTGAACATAACATCAATAAATGTAAATCAAACCTCCATGATTGTATGTTTGGATTATGAGGGAAGGATGAATGGATCTTGAAGATGAATTAAAGGATCTTGAAGGTAGATCACACCACCATGATGGCTAGATCTATGGTTTGAATGATGAATCTTGAATACTTGAACCAAATCCCTTCAAAGGCTTGAATGCTTGAATCCTTGATCTTCAATGGAGAACTTGGATGGAGAAGAGGACTTGAATGCTTGAATGGATGATTGCTTGAATGGAATGCTTGATCTTTCTTGAGAGATAACTTGATGGCTTGTGAATATTTCCTTGAGAGCTCCTTGATCATGAAATTTCTTGGTGAATAATGGATTGCAAAACTTGATGGAGAAAATGAGAGAGGAAGGCCTCCTTTTATAGTGAACTAGGGCACAAACCTCTAGAGAAGGTTGACATTGGAGAATTAAATCCCAATTAACCTTAACCCCTAGAAATGGGCCCATATTAAATGCAATTTAAGGATTTACCATTCTGAAACCCGAAATGGCCGACCCGGAAGCGGAAAAACAAATATCTTTGAAACCTGACACCCGAAAATCATGGGAACTTGAAACTTGAACTGTGGGTCAAGGATGAGGTTGACTTTGCCCTAAGTCAGAGTCGAGGTTGACCCTAACCTAGGTCAGAGTTAAGGTCAACTTTGACCCTCAAGGTCAACTTTGACCTTGAGGTCAAAAACCTCAGGACCTCAGCCTGGAATACCAAGAAATGTAGAAATAAGGTGAAATTAGGTGGAGAGAGAAGCAAAATTGGGGGAGAAAGCCAGATTTGAGAAAAGACCTGATTAAGGTGCTTGACATGACCCTAGGCCACTCACTCAGAGGGCTAAACACTCTTAACATGGAAGTGCTTCCATTTTAAGATGATACAATTGTTAAATGAAAGTACCTAATGCACCCTTTTCATATTTATCTATTATTTTGTATGAAGAAAAAATAGGGTAACAGTACCATCCCCACTAGGGTTTTCCCTTGGCCCGAGTTTACCTAGTTAACAAAATATGGTGTTATGTGTTTCATTATGTTAATCTTAATTTTAATTTTTAGTACTTTACTATATGCATGTGTATCATCTTAAAATGGAAGCACTTCCATGTTAAGAACATTTAGCCCTCCTTAGGGTGTGTTTTGAGCCATTATCATGATGTCCTCTATTTCCTGCCCCTTTTCCATCTTCTGTGCCTGTTTAGGACTCTGATTGGGCCTCTCTAGGTAGTATTTTTTCCCACCTGGCATATTTTGTAGGGGTTCTAATCCCTTGGTTCAAGGTCAACCTCGACCTTGACCTAGGTTAGGATCGATCTCAACCTTGACCTAGGTCCCCCTTTTTCATTAGAAAATGTGCCGGATGCGGGGGGAAACTCAAAAGTTTATTTTTTTGCTTCTAGGTTGACTATTTTGGGTTTCAAAGTGGTGACTCTTAAAATATATTTAATTTAGGTCCACTCCTAGAGCTATAGGCCTAAATGGGAATTTATTTCTCATATGTCGGCCTCTCTAGAAGTTTTTTCCCTAGACTAGTATATAAGGAAGCCTTCTACTCTCATTTCAAGCCAAGAAAAATGAAAAAAAAGAAGCAATGATCATCAATCATCAAGAGGCAAGCAAGATCAAGAAATCTAAGGAGGATCATCAACATCCCTTGTTATTCTTCCAAGCATTCAAGTTCTCCATTAAAGATCAAGGATTGAAGCATTTAAGCCTTTGAAGGGATTTGGCTCAAGCATTCAAGATTTATCATTCAAGCCCTAGATCTATCCATCATGGTGGTGTGATCTTCCTTCAAGATCCTTTGTGTATATTCAAGATTCATTCATTCTCCCTTCAAGGTGGATTCCAAGCATACAATCATAGAGGTTTTGATTTACATTTATGGTTTTTAGTGTTGTTTCCAAGCTTTCATATTAACATACTTGTTTACATTTCAAATACAATTATATATCTATTGAATATCATAACTTCATTATTAGATCTTCATCTACTACTTTCTAGCATTCTCCGTTTCAATTCTATTTCAAGGTTAATTCCAAAACTGGGGTTTGACCAAGGAAAACCCCTCATTCAAACAACAAAACCATTTTTCTTACAGGAACATGTATGAAACAACAAATTACAGAGCAAATTCAAATACCCTTTTCAGCAAACTTTCAGGATCCGCTAACATAATTTTTGTCAGAGCAGTGCAGGTCGAGGTCGACATAAAGGGGTCAAGGTCGACCTTTATTTGGGTCAAGGTTGACCTGGCTCAGAAAAAGAAAAGATTTTTGGGTTTTCTCCATCTCTGTGTTTCTATTCCAAATCTGATTGCAAAATTTCCAGAACCTCAGTATAGACACTGTTAGGAATAGTCCCAAGAGATAACTGAGAGGGGGGTGAATCAATTATCTACAAGATTAAATTCTTTATCCAATTAAGTATAGAAGAACATTAAGCACATACAAAATAAGATAACACTTAACACAACACCACAAATTTTGGTTACGGGGAAACCCAAATAGGTAAAAACCCTGGTGGGAATTAGCACCCACTATAAACTGCACTAGAGTATAATGATCCATGTTAGAAGATCTTACAACCCTATTAGTAGTTGATCTTTACAATGCATTAAGTATAGTGACCTGGTCAAAGGTCAGACACTGTTAGGAGTCTTTTACAATTAACCCTGTTAAAGGTGAGGAGACATTGTCCGGGAGCTCATTGCTCAAATGGTGAAGGCTACAACCTTCTGCATAATAGATATACACTATATTTGGATCTTGGTGAACTATGAGTTAGACCTGCTATCTTGATCAGTTCCAATTAATAGCATACACTCTCTTTTTTGTCACATAGACCTTCTACTGATGTCTTAATACTTCACACCTTCTACTTTGTTCTTCTCTTTCAACTGTCTGCCATACTTAGCGATCACAACTGATCGGCTATACGTATCTTTCTCCAAATGATATAATCAAGTCAGCCTATTAGAACTTCCTTAAAATCATAATAGAGAAACAATAAAACTCTTCAATAATATCTCTAACGGCTATACTAAGCACACAACACAAATTAGGACCGTGCAACTCAATATGAGTAGACACATCACTTCACACAGTCGGCTCCACCAAATTAATTGAAAATTTCTTCTCTTGCTAAAATAGGTTATGTGCTCTTAACAAAATATTCTTAACTTATCAGTAAACATGAAACCAAACATGCATATCAAAATGATAGGCACAAGTACTACAACAATATAAAATTTGTTGACTCCATCAGATAAACTCAAGAAACTGTAATTGATGACTGGAAACATCATAACTCAACTTGTACTACACAACTAACTATGTGTCCATGAACATAGCATCATAAATATGTCTTCAACATAAATATAAATGTGCAAGGATCCAACATAATCATACTAAGAATCTCATATAGAACTCTGCCTATAACTCTGTCAGGAACACTATTGATATAAACAACTGTATAACTGTCTTCACTCAGAATCAACCTCTGCATCTATGATATCATGTTGATAAAATATCTAAGAAACATATAATCAAGGCTCTCTCTATAAGACTTCAATGCACATTGCTTACCATATGTTGTCATCAATGACAAACATACAGTCAACACTGGCTTGCTGGCAAATCTCCAATAGACACCAGAAAACAACAATTTCCAGATTTGCTACATTTCAAGATAAGTGTTTTATTTTATCCTAATCTTTTTTATTTATTGTTTCACTTTATAATTAAGGAATTAGATCCCCTTTCCCTCTTTATACATAACTAGTTGATTCCTTTTCACATTGATCATCTCCTTTCGGTTAATCAATTGGGATCTCCTTGTCTTGGATTAGGAGGTAATATATGTCCACAACATTTTCCATCACAACACACACACCATAGATATGAAAATATATATACACCCACAAATATATATTTTTATATCTTACAACATGTATAAAGATGGTAAATGATATTCATAGTTGCACATAAAGTTGTTTAATCTATATAACTCATTCACCCCCTTCTCAATTATACCAAGGGATCTTTACTTTCTAACAAAACCATGGTAAAATTTCCTTCAACCCTGTTAGGACTTGATGAGAACAAAAGGCACACTTCTCGAGCACACTGCTCCAAGGAGAAGGTTAGACCCACCTTTAGGACTCACTGTCCAAAAATAATGAAGTGAACTTACTATTCAAATGATTGAATTGATTGATAGCAACTTACTTTCCTTTAGAGTTCCATTGAAGTGTGAAAGGAATGATCATAGATTCCACTCATACCTCTTCTCTTCAGGTTTGATCTTATTACAATTCTTGCATGCACAATCACACATACCTCCCATACATATTCCTCACATTACATTAGATAATTTACTCTCCTTTATAAAAGTTACAAGTGTCAATTATGTTGGCAGGTTAAGGCTTCCCCAATGCACAAAAAATTACATTACATAATTCTAAGGCACATATGGTACATGATAAAAATATAAAACAACTATAAATATTAATTTACGTACCAAGATCTATAATTAATGCTCACCAATCCATGGAACACATTCCACCACCTAGTCTTCTTCCAAAAGAAATTATCCAAGTTCATACACTAGCACTATGATTAGAATGACCCAATCAAGACACAAATCCTAGAGTGTACTACATCTTGTATTTTATTCCATGCCTAAAGCTCACATAACCCTATTCTAGCTCACAACTAATTTATGCTCAAAACTTAGCAACTAACTCTGTCAAGTTCCATGTCTTTGTCCTATAACCAGTCTTTACAAAAATAACTATAACTCACTCAAATAATCATATTAATCCATGTGACCTTAGACATAAGGTCTATACATCTTCAAAATGATAAAACAAAGCTCCCATACTATGAACTGTCGTACAATGTTCTTACATCTTTGTCCAACTACCTGTAGCAACTAGAAACACAATTTGTCTGATATAAACAACTCAAAACTAAAGTCTATGTCATATGTTGACATCAATGACAAAACCTGAACAACAACAATAACAACAATTCCAACCAATATCTAACATACATATATGTTTGCAATAGTATATTTCCCATTTGCATTAACTAATAAATTGAGGTAAAAATTGACACTCATTAAATACAATTTATGATCTAATTTTATTAATGCTCTAGAAATTTATTCTGATCTCTTGTGGTATTTTGTTTTCTCTATGTATATCTAGTTGAGATAGGGTTTCTCCATTTGCTTTGTATATCTAGTTTGGCTAGGGTTACTTCATTTATTTTGATCTTTGTTCCTTTTGATTTTGATTTTCCTATTTCATCTAATATATAATGACGTTCTTTTCAGACTATTGTCATGATTTGTAACTTTAGGATGTGTGTGTGTGTGTTTAAAAATTATCAATACCATTTGTTAAATTAAATAGGAATTTTCATCATGTAATGGATGCAATAGTACATTTTTCGTATGCAAGGCCTAATAGTATAGAGGTAAGAAGTAGTACTCATCAAATTCAAATTTTCATCTAATTTTCTTAATGGTATTTGAGAATTATCAGCATGCCAAGCCTTTTCAATTGAAATCAATCTTTTTCCAAGAATTTTGTATGTGTAGGTATCGTAAATATTTATTGTTTCTAGCCACATCGGGTGTATAGTAATTTTCTTTTCAAACTACTATCATGTTTTCTAACTATAGGACATACATAAATGTTTGTAATAGTACATTTTCTATTTGCAGTAACTAATAATTTGAGGTAAAATTAGTACTTATTTATTGTAGTTTGCCATTAGATTTGCTTAATGCCCCAAAAATTTCTTTAGATCTCTTGTGGTCTTTTTTTTTGTTCTGTATATGTAGTTGTGCCAAGATTTCTTCATTTGCTCTGTATATCTAGTTTGGCTAGGGTTTCTTCATTTATTTTGATCTATGTTCCTTTTTCTTTTAATTTTCAAGTCTTGTCTCATATATAGTAATTTTATTTAAAAACTATTGTGATGTTTTCTTCAAACATACATATATGTTTGAAAATTTCTCAATTACCATGTGTCAAATTAAATAAGAATTTACATCTAACACATCCAATAGTATATTTTTTGTATGCAGGAACTAATAATCTAAAGCTGTTAAAAAATAATACTCACCAAATGCAATTTGTCATCTAATTTTCTTAACAGTATTTGAAAATTATTCAAAGCCATATGTATGCATGCCCAGGCTTTTCGATTGAAAACAATCATTTTTCAAGAACTGTGAGCGTGAAGTTCTTATAATTTTTTTGTAATGTGTTGATTGCATGTTTCTACTTTATGGTTTGTTCAACAAGCAAAAAGTATAATGATTATGGAGAGTGCATATATTCCTTAGTCTATGAAAATTGAGGGTTACATGATGTAAAGCTTATAGAGACACCACAATTGATTTCTTGTAGTAGCTTAGACCCCTTGCAGTATGGATTGTTTGTCATATAATTAGTCTTATATTAGTGAATAGGGTAAAATAGTATGTATGTGTGTAGAATGAATAGTGTGATATGAAAAGGGGAAATATGAGATCTACTTCTAAATCCAAATTCCCAAAGGAGAGATCCAAATTGATCAACCAAAAGGTCAATACACAAAAGAATCAATCTATGGAGAATTTGAATGAAGGAGAAAACCTTATATTTCGCTATGAAGAGTATATGCTTGAAATCTGGAATAAATGAAAGGCAAATACTAACCTCAAAATAGGGAAGATCTGGAAAATGCTAATTTCTGATGTCTATGTACAGTTTCGGGCAATTTTGCAACTTGATCCGGACTGGAAATGTCAAGACAAAGAAAACCCATAAATTTTTTGTCTTTCTGGCAGCAGGTAGTCTTTGACCCTAATAAAAGGTCAAAGACTACTTTTGAATTTTGAAGGTCATCTTTGATTTTGTTTGCAGATCTCGGAAGTTCGTTGAAAGGGGTATCCAGATCCAAGCTCTGATTCGCAATCATGCACTTGTACCTGGAAGAAAAATGAGTTTTTACTGTTTGGATGGGGGGTTTTCCTTGGTCAAACCCCAATTTAAGAATTAACCTTGAAATTGAATTGAAATTACAACATGTATAAACAAAGTAAATGAAACAATTCACCTTGCTTATGTTGAAGTCCTTGTGGAGGATTCGAATCCTTGAATCCATAAGTAGGGATGGTCCAAATGAATGTAGAAATGAATTTAGGATGTCTCAAATCAATGGAATTTGATATTCAACACCAATCTTGAATGGATATTTGCATAGGAGGAGGCTTGGATGAATGTGGATGGAGAAATCTTCAACGGGGCTCCAAAGAGATTGAATCCTTCAATAGCTAACGATGGATCTCCTTGATGAATGCTTGAATGCTTAGGCTTGAAGATGAATGAATGCTTGCTTACTTTCCTTCTCCTTCTTTCTTTCTTGATTTCACTCGAGAGCTTGAGAGATTATGAGATGAGATGTTCTCACAAAACTTGATTTTGAGATCTTCTCACAAAACTTGATGGAGAAAATGAGAGAGGAAGGCTTCCTCTTATAGTGATCTAGGGCACAAACCTCTTGAGAAGGCCGACATTGGAGAATTAAATCCAAATTAACCTTAACCCCTAGAAATGGACCCACATTAAATGCAATTTAAGGATTTACCATTCCAAAACCCGAAATGGCCAACTCGGAAGCGGGAAATGAAATATTTCTGAAACTCGACATCCCGTAATTCCCAAAAATCTAAAAATTGGACCTGGGGTCAGGGATGAGGTAGACACTATCCTAGGTCAGGGTCGAGGTCATCCCTAACCTAGGTTAGGGTCTAGGTTTTCCTTGACCCTACCAGGTCATCTTTGACCCAAACAGTCAAAAACTCCAAATTCTCAGAGAAAACTGTCTAGAAAAGGATGGAAATAAGGAGGAGAGAAGCAGAACAGGGGGGAAACAACTAGATACATGCAAAGACCCAATAAAGACACTTAACATGACCTGAGACCACTCACTCAAAGGGCTAAATGCTCTTAACATGGAAGTGCTTCCATTTTAAGATGATACAATTAGTAAACACTTTGTGTGGTGCTCATAATTTAGTTTGTCAAAAATGATTTGTATTTTGAATATCTGAATTTTATGATATAGTATTCTCTATCTATTGCATTTGAGAAGCGTACAATAATGTTTCTATAAATTTTAGAGGTTAATGATTCTTGTAGAGTAGATGTTTGCATAATGAGTTTATGTTATCAAAAAATTTAGATTGAAATTTCTATTTATCATGTAACCTGAAGTTATGTGCTTCAACATGGGGATATGTATTGTATAAAGACATTTAGTGTTGAATCATATTATATTGTGCCAATTAAGAGTGAATAGTAATTGTACAACATGATTCAACACTAAAAATGTCTTTCATAGTCATGTGCTATAGTTTAGAAATTTCTGCATATTTTTTTTTTTTTTGAAAAAACAAGTTATGTCTATTTCTATTGGTTGTGAGGGGAAAGAGCAAGGACAAAATTTGAATTTGTATACTTTAAGTAGATGCTTGTAATTCCCAAAATCACATTGGGACTTGGATGCAAGACCATTGAGGTATCAACAATGAAACATAAGAACAAATATGACACGTTTCACTTAATACTTGGAAAAAAAACTTGGATGTTACTATTTTTGATATCTATTGCTTGTGTGTCTTTGACAGCTTAAATATTTCATGTTAAAATTAAATTTCCCTATCTTACTTGAGTGTAGACACTTAAATTTGATCAATAAAATCCTTATTAAATTCAGTTCTCTTCTAGACATTATTAATTAAATATTTTTTATTTAATTAACTTATGTCCCCCTTTCTAGTTAATTAATTCAATAATTGACTATAGTCCAATTAATCTAATGGAAACCCATAACCATTTAATTAATTAAATCCCCCTTCCTCTATTAATTTAAATAAATAAATAAATTTATCTATTTAAATTAATTCACTTTATCTCCTTTTCTCCCACTTGAAATTAAATAATTCATTTAATTCCATTTGAGCACATGACTCCTAACTTTAACCCTTACATAACCATCCTCCAACCATCTAACCCATCCTTCTAACTTAGTCCAATCCTTTCACACATACTAACCTTCACTAAATTTGTTAATTACCCGTATTTAACTTATTAGACCTTCACTCATTCTCTCTCCTCCTATCACATCCTTCTAATAACCCCACTTCTCCACTAATTCAAGACTAATCCCCCCTTAATCACTTGCACAATCCTAATCAAAAGGATAAGAAAATTGTATCATCTTAAAATGGAAGAACTTCCATGTTAAGAGTGTTTAACCCTCCGAGTAAGTAGTCTGGGGTCATGTCAAGCATCTTGATCAGCCCTTTTCTCGGATTTGACTTGTTCCCCCCCATAATGCTTCTCTCTGTCTCTATTTTCAGTATATTTCTGAATTTCCTAGCATTCTGGATTGAGGTCCTGGATTTTTTGACCTCAAGGTCAAAGACGACCTTGAGGGTCAATGATGACCTAGACCCTAACCTAGGTCAGGGATGACCTCAAACCTGACCTAGGGTGGGGTCTACCTCATCTTTGACCCAGGGTTCAAATTTCAAGATTTTCTAATTTTCGGATGTCGGGTTTTGGAAAGATTCTTTTTCCCACCTCCGGGTCGACCATTTTGGGTTTCAGGATGGTAAATCCTTAATTGCATTTAATCTAGGTATATTTCTAAAGGTTAGGACCTAACTGGGATTTAATTCTCCTAGGTGGCCCCTCTAGAAGATTGTGCCCTAGTTCACTATAAAAGGAGGCCTTCCTCTCTCATTTCTCCATCAAGTTTTTGGGAGATCATTCCATTATTCACCAAGTGACTTCATGATCAAGAGCTCTCACGGAGATATTCACAAGCTATCAAGTTTCCATTCAATCAATCATCCATTCAAGTTCTCCATTAAAGATCAAGGATTCAAGTATTCAAGCCATTGAAGGGATTTGGTTCAAACATGCAAGATTAACCATTCAAACCCTAGATCTAGCCATCATGGTGGTGTGATCTTCCTTCAAGATCCTTTGTTCATCTTCAAGATCCATCTACTCTTCCCTGAAGGTGGATTCCAAGCATACAATCATGGGGGTTTTGATTTACATTTGTTGATGTTATGTTCAAGCTTTCATATCAATATACTTGTTTACATTCAAAATACAATTGCATATCTATTGAATTGCATAGCTTCATTATTAGATCTACTTCTACTACTTGCTAGCATTTATATTTCAATTCAATTATTAAGGTTGATTCCAAACCGGGGTTTGACCAAGGCAAACCCCCCAAACAAACAACAAAACCCTCTTTTTCTTGCAGGTATAGGTACAGGATTGCGAATCGGAGCTTGGATCTGGATACCCTTTTTGAAGAACTTCCAACATCTGCAAACAAAATCAAAGTCGACCTTCAAAATCCCAAAGTAGTCTTTGAACTTTTATCGGGGTCAAAGACTACCTACTACCGAAAAGACAAAAGTTTTCAGGGTTTTCTTCGCTTCGACATTTCTAGTCCAAAACAGGTTGCAAAATTTCCTGAAACTACACACAAACACCAAAAATCAGCATTTTCCAGATTTTCCCTACTTTGAGGTTAGTACTTACCTTTCATTTATTTCAGATTTAAAGTATATACTCTTCATAGCGAAATATAAGGTCTTCTTCTTCATTCATATTCTCCATAGATTGATTCAATTGTGTATTGATCTTTTGGTTGATCAATTTGGATCTCTCCTTTGGGAATTTGGATTTACTAGTTGATCTCATATTTCTCATTTATTTGGAATAGGGTGAACACATTCCATTTTAACCTTATTAAAAAACCAAAGTAAACACCTAGTCATATCAAATCCAATCCTAATCCCTCTCCCACTTGTCAACCTTAAATACCCTTACACCCTCAACAATATTTCTTACACATTTGTCCCCTCCAAGGAATATTTTATTCCTTCTTCCCACTTCTCCAAATCCTTTCCCACTTCTCAAAATGGTCACATTCCTCAAGGAATGACCTTTGGGATATGAGACAAGAGATGCCTTTATGACATATCTTCCCAACCCCCAATATCCTCGCAATCCCTCACATGGTGACGCTTGTCACCATGCTATGAGTTTGAGAAAGCACAATCCATGTGCTTCCCCTCAAATGTATCTTATCCCTTCTTCACTCTTGCATCTCAACTGCCTATTTCATCATCTATTGGCCTATAAATTGAGGGCCCCAATCCTCCATTATCATCCATCATCCATAAGAAAGTTATCATGCCACTTCAAGACCAAGAATCTTAGCAAATCACCCTTATAATGCAAAAATCCTCACTCACCCTTTAAGATTAAGTGCACATTGAGCACACATATCAACCAAAGAATTGGACAAATCCACACATCAAGGAGGTTGTTTGACTTGTCTTCAGGTTTGCATGTCATTTTGAGTATTTTTCCTTCTTTTGGTATTATTTTATATGTTGTAGTAAGTTAGTTGTTTGAATGTTTAATTCATTTATGCATTCCTATTAGACACACTAATTTTATTGCATATATTTTGGCATGACGGGTGGAACCCACTTCATGAGTTATTTTCTTTTTACACTAACCCCTTTTTCTAATATTTTTGTTGGTTTTTTGGTGTTTAGTATCTTTTTTATAACATTTGGTTGCAAATCGACAGGATTGATGAATTGTGTTTTAGGCTATGGTTTTAGATTTTGCACAATGACAAAAACAAGAACTAACGAGAATATAGATACATTCAAAGGGAACGCCAACTAGTTCAACATGAATGCGAACCCACCAACTGGCTGTTGGAAACTACAATTGAAGCAATTATTGTATTGTCATTGATGTCAAACCTTAACTGGTAAGACTGTTGCTATTTAAGAAAGTAATATATCTATTTTATTATTGCTAAGGGGATAGGCAAGGTTGGTAACAATAGAACCTAAGGAAAGGTTGAGTTATCTTGATACTTCAATGAGTACTTGATTATGTGGCACAATGATAAGACAATGTATTGTTTATCTAAGTAAGAATGAAGACTAAATTGGTAGGCTTAATTGAGCAAAAGTGAAGAAATCTAGTTTAAGCCGAGTGTTGTTAGTGTCGACCGAGCTAGTATATGTCGAGTAAATTTAGTGTTGACCGAACACCAGTTAATTATCAAGGAAGACAATATTAGCCAAGGAAACAGTTTATGTGGTGACCAAGCTTTCTAGTGAAGACCAAGAAGTTGAACACAGTATTGATCGAGCATCAGTATTTTGCATTTGAGGAAGAATTCAGATTCCTAGTAGACATCGTTGAATTCTTGGATTATGTAAAACATGTTGACTTTATTTATTGATTGTATGAAAGCATTTAATGCATTGTAAAACATTTTATTGTAAATCTATTAAGAGATTCAAGATATTTCTAGAAGGATAGCCAAAGAACACAATGTAGGATGGAATCAATGAATCTGACCTAACCCTAAGATCTACGAAGGAGATTAAGTGACAAAATATGTATTAACCTAATAGAGGAAGTATTAAGGGAACCTAAGCTAGAGGTTGAAGAGAGTGGTGGATGCTGGAAGTATTGTTGATGTTATTGACTGTCTAAGAAGAGAAGGCTGAAGGAGAAGTGTTGTGATTTCTTGAAGAGAGTTACAAGCATATCAGTGATGGAGATGGAAAAGGTTCATAGTCAGTAAGCCAGCATATGTGTACGGAATTGGATATGATATTTGCAAAGTGGGTTGTATGTTTTTCAGATCAATACTACTGCTACTTTCTAACCATTGTAACAGTCAAAATCCTTTTAACAGAGGTTGACCTAACAGTCATAGGTATAAATCCTTTGAACAAGGTTGCATTCTAATGGAGTGTATGTAAGTCCTATAACAAGGCACACTTTTTACAAAGTGGTTTTTCTCTAATTAGGTTTCCACTATAAATCCTAGTGTTGATACTTGTGTGAATGTTTTGGTTAAAACATTTCTGTGTTTTGCAAGTTAGATGCTATTGGATAAGTGGATTGCACTGTTATATGTTTCTGTTATGCAATCAGTAATGGTTGAGTAGTTGTTGGTTATTAGATCTGATTTGTTGAAGAGTTTAAAGTTTGTTTTATACATTTGGACCTGAGAACAACTGATTCACCCCCCCTCTATTTTTTTAAATCATATTAACAATTGGTATCAAAGCCGTTGGTGCTTACAGAGAACAAGTTTGAAGGTACTTGAAGCAAATGATCAAGATGTCTAAGAAGGAGGTACCAAAGCTGAATAAGGAGAACTTCCTTGCATGGAAAAGCTTGATGAAGCTGCATCTGGCTAGTATTGGTGATTCTGCAAAGTATTATAATGAACATGATTATGTCAAAGCTATTGCACCTCTGACTACCAAGGAAATGAAAGCTAAACAAGAGCACAACCAAGCAATGTTGGAGATTGCGTTTGCCCTAAGTTATCTAGAATTTGAAGACATAAAAGACTGTAGTAATGCAAAGCAAATGTGGGAAACCCTTGAAAACATTTATGGTGGTGACATAAATGTGTTGAGAGCAAAAGCCGAGATCCTAAGAGGTAAATTTGATGAAATGAGAATGCAAGAAGGTGAGAATATTGCATAATATTTTGATAGAATAAAAGAAGTTGTAAATGCTATTAGAGGAGAAAATGGAACTATTGAGGATGAAACTGTAATAGGAAAAGTATTGAGAACTTTGTGTCCTATCTATGCAATCAAAATTTCTGCAATTCAGGAATCTAGATGTATCTCTACTAATGCTCTTACTTTGGAAAGTTTGGTTGGTAAGCTCACTACTTTTGAACTTTCTAACTATGATAACTTCAATGTTGGTAATATTGAATATGCTTTTAAGTCACAAATGGTTCTGAGTAAGTCAAAGAAGGAAAAAGAAAGATACATCAGTGAAAGTGAAAGTGAAAGTGAAAGTGTCAGTGACACATTTGATGAAGAACTTGAGGATCTAGAAGCTCTTATTGCTAGAAGATTGAAAAGGGGAAAAGGAAGGTACAAAGGTAAACTCCCTATTATATATTTTTCATGTAATAAAGTTGGTCATATAGCTACTAGATGTCTTGATAGGGATAATAAGGATGAAGAAAGGGGCAACAAGCATAAAGACAAAAGAGAAGATAGAGGTTACTGAAGATACAAGGACTACAAAGGAAAAGGTAAGAAATCCTGTTATATTGTCGAAGAAGAGATTGATACTGATAGTGATGATTTTGAAATTGAGGTTGTCTATGTTGCAATGAAAGATGAATCTGATGAGGATGAGAAAACTGCATTGATATCTTATGTGAACAAAAATGATAAATGGATTATTGACAATGGTTGTTCACATCATATAACTGGAGATAAGAGTAAGTTTGATACCTTAGATCATTATAAAGGTAGTGTAATATCCCAAAAATGGGCTATAGGTTCATTAACATCCTATATCGACACATCAAATGAAATCAACATTGAAGTCCTAACCTAAGGCACATCTAAACATCATCGAATCCTAATTGATTATCTCAAATTCTGCATCAGGGAATATTCCTAGTAATATTCCTATTTATCCTAATTATCTTTAATTTAATAATTATTTGGCGATAAATCTTATTTATCCTAAAGTTTTATTAATTGAATATTCTCAATATTTAATTAATTAGATTTAATACTGCCACTTAATTATTTCATTGGATTTAATTATATTTATTCCTAAATTGTATTATTCCATTTTGACAATAAATCAAATATCTTATGACTAATTGATTAAATTCTTATTTAATTAATTAAAGTCAATTGTCAAATTTAATGATATTATTTTTGAATAAAAGTTTGATTTTAATAATTGATTAACCCATAAATCAATTGTTTTATTTTAAAAATCAGTTAAGTTGAGGATAAATCACTTTATTTATTTATTTAATTCATATTAATTATGCACATCCAAAAAAATAGTTGAACTTTAAATCAGAAAATCAATTCAAGTTGTTTTAAAAATAAACTCAACTCTCTTTTGAGTTGAAAGCTGATCTCAACTTCTGATTTAAATCAAAAAGCTATTTTTGCATAATTTTTTGTGAGTTAACTATCTTTAATTCCTTGTTGACTTAAAAATCAACTAGAGTGATTTATGGATTTTTCCATGCATCCCCAAAGCCCTAGATTTCTATAAAATCAAGGCTCAGCTCTTCACAAATCATCTCACAAGTTTGCATACTTACTCTGCCAAAATCAATCCAAGAATTTGCACAATCACACCAGTGAATCGACATCTGAAGAATTGAAGCTTCTTTGCGAATCAACTATGTTTGTGAGATCAATTTTGTTTTTCATATCAATTCTTGGAATCATTGCATATCAGTTTTTCATATAGATTAGATTTCATATCATTTTTCATCATAATTGCATAGAAAAACCCAAAATAAAGATTAATTTGCATCTAATTCATATCTAGATTTTTCATTCAAATCCTTCATTTAGGTGTTGTCAAGGTCACTGATCTCGGTCCAATTTGAGAATACATACTCGCACCTACTAGAAGGCAGTAAATCCCCTGGTTAGATTAGTTTCCATTTCACTGCACGATTTTGATTTTAGCTAACCTCTAATATTTTACTAAAGTGTTGTGTCTACAGCTAGGTACAAAATTCACACACACATTTCTGGCACCCATCGTGGGGCCCTGAAATGGGTTTCCATTTCATTTCTATCAATTTTTATCATCTTCTTGTCATTTTCTGTTCTAAGCTACAATTTTTAATTTCTGTTTGTACAATTTTCGTATGAGTTTTGTCAGAAACTCATACCAGGAGATACCCACTATCGTACAAAAGTTGATTTGATCAAGGATCGTACCATCAGAAACATAGTTTCATTTGGAATCTTGATTGTCATATGATCTGGTACCTAGTGTCGTACGAGTTTTTGGATTGTCATCTGGGAGGTGACCCATTGTCGTACAAGTTTTAGTGCCAGGTTTCAATTGTCATTTCACTTTTTCAGGTAGTTTTCCAGATTTGTTTTCCTAATTTGGACTAATAGCTAACATTAATGATTAAAATTTGCTATTTCTGATTGATTTCTACTAGTTTTGATTGGGAAAAGCGTAAGAATTGCTAAAAATAGGTAAGAATCTACTAAGTGCATTGTGAGGAATTTAGGTAATCTTTTCAGCTGATAACGTTTCAATTTGGATTAAAAAGAACTCTTGCATGTCAAGCTTGTGTGACCTTTATTGCTTTCATATCACATATTTCATTTTGGGCTATAAAAATGAACATAGATTTGCTTTTCAGCATCTTTGTTACACATAGTAAATAGGCCCTATGAACACTATTCATGGTTCTTGAGAGAGTGGGTTTCCAACGAAACTCTTCTCAACAAAGGAACCCTTGTAGGTAGGGAGGTTACTAAGATCGTCTCATGTTCTACTAGATTTGTGCATCTTCAGCTTCTGATTGATACATTCTCTCTCCAGAGAGGTTGATAGATCATAAGTAGTTGACATCATAGATCTTTGTGAGATAATCTTGGTCTTAGCATGTTAGATTAATCTGTCTGCTTTGTTTAGGTTAAAAGTGAAAAGGCTAGACGACTATGCTCTACTCCCTTTTTGGGTAGTACCAAAAACTCAGATCCTTGAATCTGGAACCAGTCTCCATGTGGTATATTTTGTGTCACCTTTAGAGAGGGTTAACCATAGTGGACATTCCCTTAATTGGGTCAACCACGTTGACAGAACCTCACGCGGTAATAGCCATTTTCACCGTGGTAGCAACAGCTGCTCTATAAATGTCCTTGTGGAGGAAATCTTCATAGGTGTGGTCTCTTATTGGGCTGTCAGATCTCCCTAGCAAATCCTAAAGATTAAGTTCTCAGACTGTGTCAAAACTCTGGTGCACATGGATTGGAGTTTGCCCTCTTGAGATCACAAAAGTTGCAGAGTCAGACCATTACTAAAGAACCCTAGTGAGGCCAAATTTTCATTTTCTAGGAATATGTGCATTATTGCAAAACTTTTTGGAACATACACTGTTAGCACTCCTAGGGATTAGCACAATTCAGTCACTTGATTGTTCATGCGCAGGGTTGCTTTGTCCCCTATTCATTATTTTCAAACGTGCTTGAAATCACTTGCTTGCTATTTTGCATGATTGTTTATCTATCTGGTTACTAAGAATGAATCAATCCGCTACAACCTTCAAATCTGGACAGATAATTTTGTGAACAATCTAAAATTGAAAATCTCAAAAAATTGCAAAATCTAATGTCAAACACCTTTCTGGAGTCAAAAGTCATCTTGTAAAGTTAGAAAGTTGTACGACTTTCAGCTATTGTCATTTCAGAACCCTCAGATTATCGTATGGTATCAGGTATACTGTCGTACGAGTTTTGCTGCTAGTCAATTCCAAAAAGTCAAAAACCCTGCTATCAACTGTCGTGCGAGTTTTGCAATAGTCGTACGAGTTTGTCAATTGTTGTTTCATGCTATACCCACTATCGTACGAGCTTGTAGAAAGTCATTTGAGAAATTTTGAAAAATCGCCAGAAAGTTTTCAGAACTGTCAAAGACCCAACTTTTCCAGCCTATTTCCAGAGTCTATCAAGAAAATCACTATGTCAGGAATAGAGCAGCAATTACTGAGAATCCAATCATTTTCCTAGAGTGGCCTTTTGAATATGATTTAGCCTTCTATTTTATCGATTTGAGTATTTTTTATCTTGTGTCAAAACCTTGTCATAACTATCAATCTTCAACCCATCTTCAAAATGGCTAAGTGTTGTGAACTCGTGTCCGCTATCTTTTGGGAATCTACCCATACACCCAGGGCATAGTCTCCTTCATTTATGTCTAATCTAAGCTTCAATCAATCAAACCTTGACAAGGTTGCGTCATTTGATCTTCTTGAATCAGATCTTTCTTTAGTTGTCTTCATCATATTCTTTTGCTTCACCCAAGGTTAATGGTGGAAACTAGAGCTTCCTCTCACAAGAAATTTGGAGAAGTATCCCATCCTATACCTCTGAATACTCTCCAAGATCCAAATCTTGAGCAACTCTACAATTCTAGTCTTTACAAAGACGACGGTCTTGGCAATTTTTGATTGAAAACTGGTTACATTCCTCCTTCATCAACTCACGGAGGTAATAAAAAAACTCCTCCTCGATCTATCCCAAGGAGAACTCCTACTATGTCTCAAGTAGGGACAAACTTTGGCTCTCAAAGAGCTCAATCTCAACATGGTGCAAATCAGGAACCCACACCTGAAGAAATTGCTTGGTATCAAAGTGACGATGACTTTAAAAGAATGATGAAACATTTCTTGAAAGAAGATAGAGAAGCATACTTCTTACAATTAGCTCATCAAGGAGCTAAACTTCCTCCCAACTTTAATGTTTAAGATATCATTACGCATGAGGAAGAAACTCCACTCACAACTATGATGAAACAGATGCATGCCATGCAAGTCAAACTTAATAAACTTGAGAAAGAAAAGAAACCCAAGGAGTTCTCCATGGAGGCCCTATGTCCTTTTCCATTTGACAAAGACTTGTACATGCCACCATTCCCAAAAAGAGTGGAGACACCTAAATATGATAAGTATGATGGACACTTTGATCCTTAAGATCATGTCAGTGAATTCTGTACACAATCTATGGAGTTCATGCACAAACCAACTTATCTAATGCGTCTCTTTCCTCAATCTCTGGGGGGAGCAGCCATTCATTGGTTCTCTAGATTGCCTTCTAGTTTCAAAACTTTTGAGGAGTTGATCAAATTGTTCTATCAGCAATACTCCTACAACATTCAACATCCAGTCACCATGATCGATATCTGCAATCTCAAATAATATCTAAGAGAACCATTCCTGACATTTCTCAAGCAATGGAGGAAGAAATTCTCTCTATATGCTAGGCCTATTCCAGAAATTAAGAAACTAGAAATATTCATAAATAATCTTGTTCCAAAGATCAACTACCCTTTACAAATGCAAGATCATATATCTTTTGACAAGATGGTAGACAATGTGATCAAAATTCAAAAGGTACTTGTGAAAAAAGGAGACATCACACTTTAAAAGGACAAGTACGAATCAGGGTCCAGTTCTAAAGACAAGAACAAAAATTGGAACAAGAATAAAGGCATCATCATAGATCAACTATCAACTACCCTTTACAAATGCAAGATCATATATCTTTTGACAAGATGGTAGACAATGTGATCAAAATTCAAAAGGTACTTGTGAAAAAAGGAGACATCACACTTTAAATTCAAAAGGTCCAGTTTTAAATAATCTTGTTCCAAAGATCAACTACCCTTTACAAATGCAAGATCATATATCTTTTGACAAGATGGTAGACAATGTGATCAAAATTCAAAAGGTACTTGTGAAAAAAGGAGACATCACACTTTAAAAGGACAAGTATGAATCAGGGTCCAGTTCTAAAGACAAGAACAAAAATTGGAACAAGAATAAAGGCATCATCACAGATGGCATTGTTGACACTATCCATGCCCCATCAAAGGCACCGGCTTTCAATCTAACTATTGGCACCCAAGCCATCAAAGCTTCAGAGCAAAAGGTGTCTGAACCATCTCAAAAGAAGCCAAAATACAAATCTTGGTCCCCTGATAATAAACAAAAGTTCACTCCTCTTGGAGAATCTTTAGAATCAGCTATGAGAACTCTGCTGGCTAATAATATCATCTCTTTGCTTGAGATCTGACAATCTGATCCTGACCCTAAACCAAAATGGTGGAGAGGGAATGAATTCTATGATTTCCATTGGGGTAAAGGTCACAAAACTAATAACTGCTTACGCTTGAAACATACTATTCAAGATTTGATTGATAAGGGAGACATCATGATTGACAATCATAAGAGCAATAATGATCATACAACATTCATAGAACCATTTCTGAAACATGGTCAATAAGTTTCATCTTCTCAGCCTAATATGGGGGCAAAGGTCAATTATGCTTACCCTGGAAATAATGTTGTTATTAATATGGTTGAACCTTGTCTCTGTGAGCATTGAAATGTCATCACAATTGTGCGAAGAGATAGAGATCATACTTTAGCTAATGCAGTGACTCGATCACAGGCTCGGGCACAACTGAATGGACAAATCCTAGATTCATCAAATGTCCCTAAGATGCCCTTCAATCTTTCTTCCGCTTCCAAACAAAAGGCTATTTCTAAATCTTCCAATCCTAAAGATACAAGGCCAACATCTTATAGCATTTTTCAACAATTCCAACACACTAATGCGAAAATCTCCATGTTTGAGTTGCTTCGGATATCTCTAGCTCATAGAGCTATTCTAGACAAAGCTTTGCTCAGATCCAATGTTCTTGATGACCTTGATTTAGATAGGTTCCAGACTATGGTTGGACATCTTACATCTCCATAGTATATATCGTTTTTAGAGGAAGATGACAACTCCTTGAGTCACCTGCATAATCAGCCCTTGCACATAGAAGTCTTGACTCAGAACCGTAGAGTCAAACGTGTGTTGAAAGATGGGGTACTGGCCTAAACATTTGTTCTTACAGCTTGGTCACACAATTTGGATTTTTAGAATTGTCTATTGATCCTAGAAAGAAAATAACTATAAAAGCCTATGATGAACAAGAAAGATCTTCTAAAGGCACCATCATCTTACCTATCAGAGAAGGTTCGATTATCAAAGATACTGTATGTCAAGTTCTTGATCTACCTTTAGCTTACAACATTCTCCTAGGGAGACCATGGATACATGAAATGAAGGCTATTCCTTCTACATTCCACCAATGCTTGAAATTTCCTTATGAAGGAGTAGAGGTCACTATTCCAGTGGATATATCTACCACTTGCAATACATTGAAGGAAAGTGTAGATAAACTTGTGCCTAATAACATAGAATCTTCCATTAAGCCAATCCAAGAGGCATCCACATCTAAAATGGAAGACATTGCAAAAGAGGTCAATATCAAAGAAAATGGTATGGCAGAATATACTATAGAGCTAGTCTTATCTTTGACATCTCTCCCTATCTCACCTAAGTCTTATGGGCAGTCTTCAAAATAGTCAAAACCAAACTCTAAAGAACCTCTTGAGGCATATAAAAAGAATTTTGTAGCAGAACAAGTCTCCAAGAAGGAATTTGAAGAAGATGAAGCTGTGCTTGCATGGCTATACAAAGATGAACCTGAATCTCAAGTTGTTCAAACTAGTGACTCTACAGTATCCAAAATCCCTTCTAAGTCATATGGTCTAGGAGATAAATTGATAGCTAAGATGGGATATCCAGGTAAAGGACCTCTAGGAGTCGGAGGAGAAGGTCTTATAACACCTATTTCACATGCTAGTAGGGCAAACAAAGATATTGTTGGCTTAGGCTTTAAAAAGAAACCCTTCCACCTCAAAGGTAATTGTTCTCATGTCATAGAGAAGATCGCACCAGGCGAACCCCTTCTTAAGGAGAAGAAACTAAACCATCAGTTAGTGATTTAGATAGCTCAGAACTCATCCCTTATGAGTGTTTGCCTAAGGAAATCAAAGACCTTCTTGAAGCTGAAGATGATCCAATCAAAAGAATTAATGTAGTAGAAACACACGAACCTACCATAGAGCAAGAGATAGTTGCAACATAAGAACCAGCTAATCTCGAAGACAATTGAACAGACAAAGAGGAAGGTGGTAGTTATTTTGAGATAGATTCTCATGAGTATGAATTCAAATCAGAATCTGAGGGTAACCCTTCTTGGGGTATTCATCCTGACTTTACTCATGTTCTTAGATTTCCTAGAGGCATAGATGAAGAATCTAATGACTATGAATGGGGAGCCATTCCAGAAGAAGATGAGCTTATTACAGAGAAACATGTTGATGTTATTCACTAATATGCACCTAAACCCAACATAAGTCTAGAGTGAAATGATGAACTTATCGAGTCTGATCCACCTATGGCTGAATTGGACTCCCACAATGACATTGAGCCTATTCATGAATTGAATGCCTTAAGTTGTAATATCACCTTTGAAATCGAGCATTAGGTTAGGACCAATGATGACATATCTATATCCGTAAACACTATCTCCCAATCTATCCCCACTTTGACCATCCAACATCCTGAACTTCTTGATCAAACCTCCACAAATCCGAGCCATGGTATTTATACCTTCCTAAATGACTATGCCCTTGCTTGCTATCTAAATGCAGTTGAGCCTATGAAGACTTCCATCAATGAACCGAGCGTTAGCATGACAGATTTAGACATCAAATATCTTAGTCAGAAAAATAAGAATAAGAATAAGAATAAAAAGAAAAGGAGTTCTGAGGGTGAAAACCACTTTGTGGCAGTCTCAAAACCTACAAAAGTAAAAATAAAAGACATATTCGAAGGTGAAAACCTCTCTAAGGCACCTAAGGATGAGATATTTGATGTCCTTCCAAGTCATTTATAGGACAAATTTCTAGTTCTAATTGATCCCACTCAATCCATCAACTTGGGAATAGGAGAAGAACCACAGTTGATTCATGTAGCACAATCTTTATCAGAAGAAGAGAAGCAAAAATTTACTACATTCCTAACAGAGAAGAAGATCAATTTTGCATGGAAATATTCAGATATGCCAGGGTTGGATCCTAATCTTATAATGCATCATTTATCTATAGCTTCGAATGTCAAACCTGTCAAGCAAAAATTGAGAAAGATGCATCCTCATGTTGCACTCTTGGTAAAAGATGAATTAGAGAAGCTCTTGAAAGCTGGATTCATTAGAGTTATTGACTATGAAAAATGGATCTCTAATATTGTACTTGTTTCAAAACTGGATAAATCAATCAGAGTGTGCATAGACTTTAGAGATGTAAACAAAGCATGCCCTAAGAATGATTTTCCATTACCTAACATTGATATGATAGTGGACATGACTATGGGCTTTGAGATGTATTCTTTAATGGATGGTTTTTCTGGATATAATCAAATAAAAATTGCTCCAGAGGATCAAGAGAAAACTACTTTCACATGTGCATGGGGCACCTTCTGTTGGAATGTCATGCCATTTGGGCTTAAAAATGCTGGTGCTACATATCAAAAATCTATGACATCTATTTTTCATGACATGATGCATAGGACTATGGAGGATTATGTTGATGATGCTTTAGCAAAATCTATGATTAGAGCTGAACATCTAAATGACTTGAGCAAGATACTAGATAGAATGGAAAAATTTAGTCTCAGACTAAATCCTAAGAAGTTTTCTTTTGGTGTCACTTCTAGAAAACTCTTAGGATACATAGTCTCAAAGAAGGGCATTAAATTTGATCTAGCTAAAGTAAAGGCTATCATGGAAATGCAACCTCCAAAGAATATTAGTCAAATGAGGACATTGCAAGGGAGAGTTCAATCTATCAGAAGATTTATATCACAGCTAGCAGATATATCACAACCTTTTACAAAAACATTACATAAAGGTGTGACATTTGCGTGGAATGAAGAATGTGAGAACAAATTTAACCATATCAAGAAGTATCTATCAAATCCTCCTATCTTGATGCCTCCCATTCTAGGGAAGCCTTTGATCTTATATGTCTCCACTACAGATACATCACTGGGGGCATTACTTGCACAACATGATGAGAACAAAAAGGAAAGAGCTATATACTATATCAGTAGAACATTGGTTGCATATGAGAAGAATTATTCAATGATTGAGAAAGCTTGTCTAGCTATGATCTTTGCATCACAAAAATTGAGACATTATATGTTAGCTCATACCACACATTTGGTAGCTAAAATTGATCCACTCAAGTACCTACTAAGCAAAGCTGCTCTCACAGGTAGATTAGCCAAATGGGTCATGCTCTTAAGTGAATTTTACATTGAATATGTGGAAAGAAAAGCTATAAAAGGACAGGTAATTGTTGATCAATTAGCAGATGCACCTATGATTGATGATACACCAATGCAAATGGAATTTCTAGATTCCTCTATCATGACTCTTTCTTCTAGAGAATGGCAGTTATTCTTTGATGGCTCCTATACACAGAATGGATTAGGAGCAGGCATATTATTCATAACTCTTTAAGGATACTCAATCCCAAAAGCATTCAGATTAAAGTTCCCTTGCACAAAAAATATTGTAGAATACAAAGCCCTTTTGAATGGTATGAAAATAGCAATTGAATGGAGAGTAACAGAGCTACACATTCATGGAGACTCTCAACTCGTAATCCATCAAGTCAATTATGTGTACCAAACTAAAGATGAAAATCTAATTACTTATAAGAGAATGGTAGATGATTTAAAGAAGTATTTCATATCTATCACATTTGAGAAAATTCCTAGAATAGAGAATAAGGCTACCGATGCAATGGCAACACTATCTACTTTATTACAGCAGCTTGAACATGAGCTACAATATGAGTTCCTAGTGGAAGCACTATCGTATCCTGCATATGATTCCCCCAAAACCCACATGATCTGCACTATTGTTGGTCATGATTCATCCAGATACAAAAACCTATTCTCCTATCTCCAAGATCAAATCATTCCCAATACCTTCAACCGCCATGAAAAGAGATACCTTATCCATAATGCCTCCTGATATGTCATCATTGGTCACGATCTATACAAATAAGGTCTAGATGGTACGCTACTTAGATGTTTAGAATGGGAAGAGTCTCAATGTGCATTAGAAGAAGTCCATGATGGTATTTGTGGGTCACACTCGAATAGTTTAACACTAGCTTGAAAACTTATTAGGGCTGGGTACTATTGGCCTGAAATGGAGAAAGAGTCTATCAAGTTTGCTAAGAATTGTCAAAAGTGCCAAGTGCATGGCAACTTAATTCATGCTCCAGGGAGAGATCTAATTCCCTTTACTACACAATGACCTTTTCACCAATGGGCATTTGATCTTATAGGAGCTATACATCCTCATTCTTCTAATGGATATACCCATATAATCACAGCTACAGATTATTTTACAAAATGGGTAGAAGCAATCCCTTTGACACAAGCAACTAGAAAACAAATATCTATGTTCATATTGAACTATATCATATGCAGATATGGGATACCTCATTCCATAATCATAGATAATGGTGGACAATTCAAGAACAAAGATCTAGATGATTTATGTGCTAAATTCAAGATTACACAACATTGGTCATCTATTTACTATCCTCAAGGGAATGGACAAGAAGAGGCTTCTAACAAGAATCTATTGAAAATCTTCCACCGAACAGTTAATAAAATAGGAAGAGACTGGCATCTTATGATCAATCCAGCTCTCTGGGCCTACAGAACAAGTATCAGAACACCCACTGGGGCTACACCTTTCACTTTAGTTTATGGGTCTGAAGTAGTACTGCCTATTGAGGTTGAAATCCCATCACTAAGGATCAGAATGCATGGTCTAGTAACTGATGATGACTACAGAGTGTCTAGGTTGCAAGAGCTTGAACTAATAGATGAGCGCAGACAAGCAGCGTATGATCATCTCAAAGTATATCAAAAGAGAATGTCTAGAGGTTACAACAAGAAAGTCAGACATAGAGAATTTCAGGTTGGCAATCTAGTCTTGAGAGAGAATCCTAAAAATCAATCACATAGAGAGCACAAGGGGAAGTTTGAACCCAACTGCCTAGGTCCCTTTGTAATCACTGCTACTTTTGGCTCTGGTACCTATCAACTCTCAACAATTGAAGGAGAATAGCTCTGAGAACCAATCAGCGTTCTCCATCTGAAGAAATTCTACGCCTAAGGCATTCAGTCTATAGTAAAATGTCCCCAAAAAATCTTAAAAATATGAAAAAGTCCTGAAAAATGAACATCTTGGTGAAAACCTAGCAATAGGCACCTTGATGATTCACAAAAAAAGTTAAAAAAAATGAAAAATACAAAAAAAAAGAAAAAAAGAAAAAGTGCCTTGGTGAAAACTTGGAAACAGGCACCTTGGTAGCAAAAATAGAATCTTTGCCAAGATGGTGAAAACCCAGAAAATGGGCACCACTTGTTCCAAAATGCTCCATCTATCAGCGCAATCTTGGTCTTCCCCAACTTTCAGTCTTGCTTTAGTTTGTACATCTCTCCCGGTTTGTTTCTACATTCCTATTTTCAATAATTCAGTATGTACACACTCAACTCAAGCGTCTGTATCCTATCAATGTTCAAACTTGGGGGCAATCAATGTCATATCCTATGGCCTCCAATGTATCTTAGACGTATCATATCCAGTCAAAGTCCTTTGAAGCTTCATTTGAGTCAGTCAGTCAGTCTCCTCTCTAGAAAGGATTTTGCATCTACAACAACGCAATCAAACATCAAACATAAACTAAAAACAATCTATGCTTTTTACATGCTTTTATCTCCTTGTATGCTTATTGATTCGCATTGAGATTTTTGCATATTATGTCCTTTTGAGCTCTTCGATGATGTCCTTTTTTGGATTTAGAGAGTGATTATTGGGGGCATAATCTTTTCTTTGTCTTCTTCTTGTAAGTGAAAATCTAACAACTTTGGAAATTCTGGATTGAAATGGTGTCCGACTGTAAGAGCCTCTATCTCGAATTGGATGGCCATGCATACCTTGACCATTGATACCTTAAAAATTTAAGGAAGTTTGATCTAACTATTGTCTTTTTTGAGTGAGTTCTTTCTCCTATTGTGAAATACGATCTTACCTAAGGATGTGAACGATAAAGGGTCACTACGGGTAATTCACATTGGATTTAGAATGATCTCTTGACTGTTTGATGTGTTTGTAACACAAGGTGTATTCTGGTCATCATGACATTTATGTTTTGATGCTTATACAAATTGCTATATCAAAATGGACATGATATTGAAGTCATCCTGGCGCTTATAGCTTGGTGCTTATATCTAATCCGACATTCCAAAAACAAAATCAATATTCATATATCCATGGTTTCCTAATCAGTGGGTGTTGTATTGATTCCTGTACATACAAATCAATATTCATATGTCTATGGTTTCATAACTAGTGGGCATTGTATTGATTTATTCAGTTACCTAAAAATTCAATGATGAGAATGACCAACACATGATCAGTGACTAGGTCCTAGGTCTTAGGTTGCATTTTCCTTTGCTTGTTTCTTTGCATTTTGCATGTTTTGCATGATCTCACAAATGGCTAAATGAACTTCAATGCTTAAACGATTCTCCAAAAATGCTTAACATGATCATAAGAGCTGAGTCTCATATGAAGGTTCCTGCAATGAAATAGCAAGTAGAATCCTTTTTCGGGATCAAAATCAAAATCTGAGATCATTTACTATGTCAAAATCGCACTTTAAAATTTTCGGACCCAGGACAATCTACTGCTTGCATAATCGACCTTCTATCATCACAAAAATCCAGTATTTAACTTAACTGATTATCTTACATCAAACTATCAAAATTTCAACTTGGTCAACTCATGGTCAAATCTAGTCAAACATGGTCTCCAAGACCTCCAAACGATGCAAAATGCATTCTCGAACGTGTTTAACCACTTCTCCAATAAATTAACATGCTTCTAAACCATATAACACTGACTTTTCTTGTCAGATTTCAATTTTAATCCCGAAGGGGGCATGGTATTACACATCATTCAAAGTCTGTAATCTAATTTTAAAATCATATCTTTCCTCAGTAATTCAGACAACAACCATGTCTAGTTGCTGATTCATCAAAAAGACCTCATCACTTGGGGCAAATCAATCATCACTCAGGGCATATCAGATTCATCGAGATCCATATCAATCTGGTATTCTCTTAATCTTGTAAACTGTATCAGTCTTTTGTAACCATCAACTCATTAGTGTTATTTCCTTGGTTCTTCGTAACTGAAGGGTTCAGATGTGATACCAATGTGATTCTTATCGACAATCGGGTTTGGAATCGATCACTCACTTCTTCGCAATCATAAGGTTCAGAATCAGGTGTTTTGACACTTTTTTGCAATCATCGATTCATTGCTGTTATAGTTAACATTATCTTTGGTCATTCAAGACCTATTATCTTCATATCAATTTCAATCAGTTTCTGCTTCATATCAATTTCAATTTCAAACATCAGTTTTAACATCATACATAGACTGTCTTTGAACCATTGCGCTTCACACAACAATTCAAAGAGGGGAAAAATGTAATACCCCAAAAATGGGCTATAGGTTCATTAACCTCCTATATCAACACATCGAATGAAATCGACATTGAAGTCCTAACCTAAGGCACATCTAAACATCATCGAATCCTAATTGGTTATCTCAAATTCTGCATCAGGGAATATTCCTAGTAATATTCCTATTTATCCTAATTATCTTTAATTTAATAATTATTTGGCGATAAATCTTATTTATCCTAAAGTTTGATTAATTGAATATTCTCAATATTTAATTAATTAGATTTAATACTACCAATTAATTATTTCATTGGATTTAATTATATTTATTCCTAAATTGTATTATTCCATTTTGACAATAAATCAAATATCTTATGACTAATTGATTAAATTCTTATTTAATTAATTAAAGTCAATTGTCAAATTTAATGATATTATTTTTGAATAAAAGTTTGATTTTAATAATTGATTAACCCATAAATCAATTGTTTTATTTTAAAAATCAGTTAAGTTGAGGATAAATCACTTTATTTATTTATTTAATTCATATTAATTATGCACATCCAAAAAAATAGTTGAACTTTAAATCAGAAAATCAATTCAAGTTGTTTTAAAAATAAACTCAACTCTCTTTTGAGTTGAAAGCTGATCTCAACTTCTGATTTAAATCAAAAAGTTGTTTTTGCATGATTTTTTGTGAGTTAAGTATCTTTAATTCCTTGTTGACTCAAAAATCAACTAGAGTGATTTATGACTTTTTCCATGCATCCCCAAAGCCCTGGATTTCTATAAAATCAAGGCTCAGCTCTTCACAAATCATCTCACAAGTTTGCATACTTACTCTGCCAAAATCAATCCAAGAATTTGCACAATCACACTTGTGAATCGACATCTGAAGAATTGAAGCTTCTTTGCGAATCAACCACGTTTGTGAGATCAATTTTGTTTTTCATATCAATTCTTAGAATCATTGCATATCAGTTTTTCATATAGATTAGATTTCATATCATTTTTCATCATAATTGCATAGAAAAACCAAAAATATAGATTAATTTGCATCTAATTCATATCTAGATTTTGCATTCAAATCATTCATTTAGGTGTCGTCAAGGTCACTGATCTCGATCCAATCTGAGAATACATACTCGCACCTACTAGAAGGCAGTAAATTGCCTGGTTAGATTAGTTTCCATTTCACTGCACGATTTTGATTTTAGCTAACCTCTAATGTTTTACTGAAGTGTTGTGTCTACAGCTAGGTACAAAATTCACACACACATGTAGGAGTGTGAAATTTGGTAATGATGCACCATGTCTTGTTAGAGGAAAAGGATTGATTAAGCTGACTGATAAGATCACTTGTGAAAATACTTATTGGGTTGAGGGTCTTAACTATAATCTGCTGAGTGTTGCACAGCTTAATAGTACTGGCTACCAAGTGGAATTTCATCACAGGAAGGCCAAAATATTTGATACCACTGGTGAATTGATTGGAAGTGGAGAACAGACAAGAGGTAATTTGTTCTATCTAGACCTATCTGAAGAAACATGTATGATTGCACAACTTGATGATATTTGGTTATGGCATAAGTGGCTATGTCATGTTAATTTTGATAATCTGGTAGAAATTAGTAAGAAAAAGAAAGTGAGAGGTCCACCTAGATTGAAGAAACCTGAGAATGTAATGTGCAAAGAATGTCAGTTGGGTAAGATGACAAAGTCTAGTTTCAAGAGAAAAACTTTTACTTCTGAGAATATCTTAGATTTGGTTCATACTGACCTTTGTGGACCGATGGGTGTACAAAGCTATTGTGGTGCTAGATATTTTAGCCTGTTTGTTGATGATTATACCAGAATGATGCATGTAATGTTCTTAAAAGAAAATCTGATGCTTTTCAATTTTTTAAGTGGTATGTGGCTAAAGTTGAAAAAGAGACAGGTAAGAACCTGAAGTGTCTAAGATCTGACCGAGGTGGAGAATTTACATCAAATGAATTTAATCTATTTTGCAATGATAGAGGGATCAAAAGACAGATGTCTGCACCTAGAACTCCTCCACAGAACAGTATAGCAGAGAGAAGGAACATATCTATCTTGGACTATGCAAGGACATTAATGATTGAAAAGAATGTTGCATAGAAGTATTGGAAAGAAGTTGTAAGTACAACTATTTATACTCTTAACCAAGTACAGATAAAAAAGGGTACAAATTTGACACCTTATGAATTATGGCATGGGTATGCACTGAATGTAAAGTACTTTAGAATTTTTGGAAGTAAGTGCTACATATTAAAGGATAGTAGAAATGGAAAATTTGACACCAAAAGTGACGAGGGTATATTCCTAGGCTATTCCACAAAAAGTAAAGCTTATAAGTGTTTGAACTCTAACACTAACAAAATTGTGGAAAATGTGAATGTCAAAGTTGATGAGTATGCAGAGAAACATGAAGTTGATAGTAAAAGAGAACCAAAAGATTACAGATCTTTTGTGTATATAGAGGAAGAAGAGGCAAGTGACAGACCTGCACATGATGCTGAGTCTCGGGTAAGCAATGTCGAGCATCAGGATAACAATGCCAAGAGAGAAGAAGAACGTGTCGAGCGATAGGAAGAAGCTGTTGAGTATCAGGAAGAGGTTGCCGAGCATTCAGAAGCTGAATTTGACAATCTTGTTGGTGAGCCTGATGAGCAAAATGAAAGGAGAGCAGAACCTGTTCTAGCACAATATGTAAGGAGACATCACAAGCCTAAATAGATTATTGGAGATATAGATACTAGAATTCAGACCAGAAGCAAGGCAAGAGATCCAACATGTTTACTATGTGAATTTGAGCCTAAGACAACAAAGGAGGCATTAGAAAATGAAGATTGGATAGAAGCAATGAATGAAGAGATAGACTAGATAGAGAAGAATGATACCTGGACTCTGGTGCCGAGACCAAAAAATAAGAATGTCATTGGGACAAAGTGGGTATTTTGAAATAAGCTGAATGAGCATGGTCATATCACAAGAAACAAAGCTAGGCTGGTATGCAAAGGCTATGCACAAGAAGAAGGAATAGATTATGGGGAGACATTTGCCCCTGTAGCGAGATTGGAAGGAGTAAGAACTCTACTTGCATATGCTGCCTATAAAGATTTCAAGGTATACCAAATGGATGTTAAATCTGCATTTTTAAATGGTATATTGGAAGAAGTGTATATTGAAAAACCAGAAGGATTTGTTGATCCAAATAGAAGACACATGGTTTGCAAACTGAATAAAGCACTGTATGGATTGAAGCAAGCTCCTAGAGCATGGTATGAGAGATTGCACAACTACTTAATGCAAATTGGATTCTCAAGGAAAAATGACACAAGTAATCTATACATGAAAGATGAAGAAGGTAAAGGAATCTTGTTAGCTAAGATCTTTGTAGATGATATTATATTTGGTGGACAAGATGCCTTGTGTAAGAAATTTTCAAATGAAATGCAAATTGAATTTGAAATGAGTATGTTTGGGGAGATCAAATTTTTTGTTGGTTTACAAGTATATCAGATGGAGAAGGAATTTTCATCACCCAGTCTAAATATGTTCATGAGATATTGAAAACCTTTGGTATGGAAGATTTAAGGCTAGTAAGTACTCCCATGGCTACTGGACATAAGTTGTCTAAAAATGAAGATGTTGTAGAAGTTAACTAGACTTTGTATAGATCTATGATTAGAAAACTATAGTATGCTGTACATAGAAAACCAGATATTGCATTAGCTATTGAGATTGTGGCAAGATTCTCTGCCAATCCTAAGGAAACTCACATGATGGCAGTTAAAAGAATCATGAGATATTTGAAGGGAACTACTGACTATGGATTGTACTACAAGAAGCATGACAAGTTTGAACTGAGAGTGTATATAGATGTTGATTGGGCAGGAAATGTAGATGACAGAAAGAGTACTAGTGGTGGAGCTTTCTTTCTTGGACAAAGATTAGTTTCCTGGACAAACAAGAAATAGAATTGCATTTCCCAATAAACTGTTGAAGCTGGGTATGTGGCTGCAGCTGTGAACTGTTCAAATTTGATATGGATAAAGCAATTATTGGTAGGCATGAAAGAAGAAATCACTGAACCCATTGTCATTTTCTGTGACAACACAAGTGCTATCAACATCTCTAAGAATCCAATGATGCACACAAAGACCAAACACATTGCCATCAAGTATCATTACTTGAGAGAACTAGTACAAGATAAAGAGGTCCGCATGGAATATGTGAATACAAAGGAACAATTAGCAGACATATTCACTAAGGCTTTACCTAAAGAAGCTCATGAATACCTAAGAAGTCAATTAGGGGTCCTTCCGCTAACTGAGGCTGCCTAGTCAAGCTAGGAGCACTGCATCAAATGTGTTGCAAAGAAAATCTAACAAATTGATGTAGAGAAAGGTCACACTTTAGGAGCAGCCTAGAGTTGTGAAAAGCATAGCACATACAATAATCAGTCATAAGAAAAGATGACAGAGGGAGAAATATTGTTACTGAACTGCAAGGATGATATCTGCATCTGCAGGATGTATTTTTTGTTGCTGCTTTGGCATTTTTGTCAAAGAGGGAGATGATCACAGATGAATACACAGAATGAAATTTTTCATGGAAGATCAAGACAGAGGGAGAAATCTAGTGAACAATCAAGCATGGCTAATTGATTCAGTATTAGAATGAAGCTAAAGATATTATAAATATTTCTGATGGATAGATAAGTTTTTGGATTGGTTGGTAATTCATGTGATATTCATATGGTGTTGCCATCAATGCCAAAGAGGGAGATTGTTGGAAATTGCAATTGAAGCAATTATTGTATTTTCATTGATGTCAAACCTTAACTGGTAAGATTGTTGCTATTTAAGAAAGTACTATATCTATTTGATTGTTGCTAAGGGGATAGGCAAGGTTGGTAACATAACACCTAAGGAAAGGTTGAGTTATCTTGATACTTCAATGAGTACTTTATTATGTGGCATAATGATAAGACAATGTATTGTTTATCTAAGTAAGAATGAAGACTAAAATGGTAGGCTTAACTAAGCAAAAGCGAAGAAATCTAGTTTAAGCTGAGTGTTGTTAGTGTCGACCAAGCTAGTATATGCCGAGTAAATTCAGTGTTGACTGAACACTAGTTAATTGCCGAGGAAGATAGTATTAGCCGAGGAAATAGTTTATGTGGTGACCGAGCTTTCTAGTGAAGACCGAGAAGTTGAACATAGTATTGACCGAGCATCAATATTTTGCATTTGAGGAAGAATTTAGATTTCCAGCCGACATCGTTGAATTCTTGGATTATGTAAAATGTGTTGACTTTATTTATTGATTGTATGAAAGCATTTAATGCATTGTAAAATGTTTTATTGTAAATCTATTAAGAGATTCGAGATATTTGTAGAAGGATAGCCAAAGAACACAATGTAGGATGGATTCAATGAATCTGACCTAACCCTAAGATCTATGAAGGAGATTAAGCGACAAAAGATGTATTGACCTAATAGAGGAAGTATTAAGGGAACCTAAGCTAGAGGTTGAAGAGAGTGGTGGATGCTAGAAGTATTGTTGATGTTATTGACTGTCTAAGCAGAGAAGGCTGAAGGAGAAGTGTTGTGATTGCTTGAAGAGAGTTTCGAGTAGATCAGTGATGGAGATGGAAAAGGTTCATAGTCAGTAAGCCATCATATGTGTATGGAATTGGATCTGATATTTGCAAAGTGAGTTGTATGTTTTTAAGATCAATACTACTGCTACTTTCTAAGCATTGTAATAGTCAAAATCCTTTTAACAGAGGTTGACCTAATAGTCATAGGTATAAATCCTTTGAACAAGGTCACATTCTAATGGAGTGTATGTAAGTCCTATAACAAGGCACACTTTTTACTAAGTGGTTTTTCCCTAATTGGGTTTCCACTATAAATCTTGGTGTTGATACTTATGTGAATGTTTTGGTTTGAACATTTTTGTGTTTTGCAAGTTAGATGCTATTGGATAAGTGGACTGCATTGTTATATGTTTCTGTTATGCAATCAATAATGACCGAGTAGTTGTTGGTTATTAGATTTAATTTGTTGAAGAGTTTAAAGTTTGTTTTGTACATCTGGACCTAAGAACAACTGATTCAGCCCCCCTCTCTATTGTTCTAAATCATATTAACACTGGCCCCTGTGCCACCCTCCCTTTATGTCTTCTCCCCTATTTTCTATCTTTTCCCCCTTTTGTCATAGTTCAACAAGAATGACCCCTATTTTTGTGGGAACGCCATTTTGCAAGCATAAGGAAAAAGTTCAAATTTTAAATTTTTTTTTTTTATGTTTTTGCCCTTTGTGAAATAGACAGTTGGTAGGAACGTTGTCTATTTTGGTAGGAATGCACTCATCTCGATGGGAACATGCCTCACCGAGTCAAGTATAATCGTCTAGTTTCTATCAATTTGGATTTCTATAATTTTTTGTTTATTTTGATGGTACGATAGGAATGAAGGCTCATTCCGGAGGAATGCGTGCAATAATTTTATTTTTGGTGACCTATGCAGGTTTGGCAGGAACGTAGGTAGGATCAGTATGAATGCACTTTAACAAATTTGTAATCTAAAAAATTCACGCATCTTTGATTTGGCACCTAAAATCAACCTTGTATGCTCAAGAACAATACTTAACATTTCTATTTGGTGCAATCCAAAATAAATAAAGGCTAAAATTGAGCAAGGCAGCTTTTCATTTTTCATTTTTTATTTTAGAGCTCTAAAATTGAAGAAGTCAAACAACACTTTGAGTTTGGTGTATAAAAAGAACCCGAGTGTCTATTCTTTTTTTAGATTTTAAAGCACATTGCCTAACTTGACTTGGATTAACACCATGTTTGCAACTATTTTTTGTGGTTGCTCATTGTAGAGTGGACCCACTTGCAACACACACTATCCTCTCCCTTTTCTCTCATGTTATTGGGTGTAAGAGAAAAGTGTTGTTAACACTTGCCTTTTATTTTTTTAGAGAGGTTTGTCTAGGAGGGAAGTGATCACCCACTAGGGGATGACCTAAAAATGATAAACCCATCGAGTGGTATATAAATAGGACATTAAAATCAATCTTGAAATGTCCTAATCTAACCAAGCTCAGGTAGGAGAGTGGATGATAGTTCAGATTGGGCCTATGTGCCTAAGGATCCGATATGGTCTATTAAAGACTTAAGTATCTTAATCATGTACAAATTGATTGTGTACATGCCACAGTTACTAAACACCAAGTCAAATAAAAGCCACCTTTTTAGCCTTGGTATATTAGCTATAGTGCAAAGGGATTGCATCATCCCTTGAAGTTACTCACCATATGTATTCCGCTAGATGTGAGGTGTGAGGTTTTTGGATTTCATCACCAAAAATTGGGCAAGATCTTGTAAGCGGATCCCCTATTTACCCACTCCTTGAAGGCATGTTGAAGTGTATTATTTTTCCATCATCTTTACATGCAAATATTTTTTTAAAGAGGGATACAATGCACAAGGGTGAAGAATATCAAGTTTAGAAAGGAATTTTCATGTATGTGAGCGTAAAAATGATATATTGAAACCTTGACCTTTTGTCTAATTTATATTCATTATGTTTGACCAAGTGAAAACAAAACACCCTCAGAAAAATCATCAGAGTCTTTTTCCAAAGAGATCAACCTTGTCCAAACAATAAACCAAATTGTGTTTTTCTCATGGAATTTCTTTGCCTCTTGCGGGATTCCTTGCAAGGTTCGACAAGAACACTGTAAAAAAATTAAACAAGGTATACTTAGCATATTCATTACCTATTTGTTAAAATTTTAGCGAGAACGTTTCCTAGTTTGACGGGCTTTCCATTTTCAAAAATTTCCCAAGTCCAAGAAAGTATTTATACAAACCCTTGAGAACATTGTCCCATTTAGTGGGAATGCTATCTAGCATCATCTAGCATGAATGCTATCCAGATCAACAAGAATTCCTTGTCATAGTCTAGGGCTTGCTAGAACATCATTATTATTGCCAATTTTGGCCAACATACATAGCTTTTATTCATTGACAAGTCTCCTTAGCTAATGAATGTTCTGAGGAAATATAAGAAGGTAAAATTCAAACTACCCCATGTCTATAGAGAGAAGAAAGAACAAGAATATGTCAACAAAGACTCCCAATGAACAATCAAAGTTGGGAAAATTCTCAAGTGATAGGACGAGTATTGTGACAACATAAACTACGGTCATCTTGTCCTAGCTTATCAGGCCAAGTACTACCTAAACATCACCCACATTGATTTCTACCCATTATAATTCTAGTCCAACCAATAATCATCCACTTAATCTAGAATCCCTCTTCCTTTTGTAAATATTTGTGTCTACTCACCATCTTTTAGGACTTGCATTATCTCATTCCTTTCATCTCACTTGAAGCATATAGGACATAGTTCCACCCATTACCTAGGTCTCATCCAAACCAATCAAACAAAAAAGTAAACCCATTAAAAAAGCCCCAATCAAAATATCTATGCTTGGTCTCACATCATAGAGTTGTCATATACCTACATCCTAAATAAACTCCCATCTTGTAGCTTCACTCTTTGACTAAGCATTGTCTAGAGTAGCTCATCTCACCAATGTGACCTCGTCACCTTGATCCATAGGTTGGTTTACATTGGCCATCTTATCATCTGAGAAAACCAGTTCATCTAAGGTTGACCATCACATCCACCTAAATCTATAATAGTTATTCACAACTCTTAGTCCAAGCATTCAACAAACCTTTAGGTCTTATATCATCATCAGAATCATCCATACTTTTCCTTAAACACCTTAAGAATCCTTAGATTCACTACATAACCCACCTTCCATATATCTTAGGTCATACATCCACCACTACTCAAGTCTTACCACAACAAGCTGGTTTGTTTACATACATAAATTATCTTGCACCACCTCTCAGGAGCACAAATGCCTAGAGAACCTACCCATACTTTGATGGCATGAATGTACATCTAGCCTATGTGGGTCAGACCTATGCTCGTCCCTCTTACCAATTATTCCAACAACCACCATCGCCACCTTTCTACCAGCAACAATTGCAAGCCCAACATACCTACCCAACCCAACAAAACCCACAAGAACCCTCACATCAATATCATAACCATCCTCCTACATAAAAACCATTATAACCTACATATGTAGTTGCTTAATCACCTTACCAAACCCCACAACATCCCCATCAAATCCCCACCTACTTCCATATAAAGAAATGGTGGACAAAATTAAACAACGCTTCTAGTTCTTGCAGTTCACATAGGTCTCTAAATTTTAAAATAATGGATCAGTCAACATGGCTACCATTGGCTCACTTCTCAAGGTCCCACATGATGCAACAACATATAAGTTCTTAGTCAATCATCTCTACACACCTGCTTATGAGACCGTCGACTCTAAAATGGTTTGCATCTTGGTTGGTCCCTAGTCCCCATGGTACCACGACATTCATGTCTATCTTAAAAATGGTATCATATCCCTCCATCCCACCAACACCCAATACCAAAACCTCATACATCAATCCTCTTGCTACAACCTTTTTGGAAATACCCTATATCATCAAGGTTATCACAACATACTCTCTAGATGTTTATACTCTAATGAAGCCATCTTGAAATTATAGGAGGTTCATGTTGGAACCTGCGGTGCCTACACAAGTGGCATGGTCCTAGCCAAACAACTTCTTAGAGTGAGGCATTACTAGCCTACTATGGATCATGACACGTATGAGTTTGTAAAGAGGTGTCTACATGTCAGCATCATGCAAATCTCATCCACGCACCAACACAAGTTTTACACCTCATCACTCCTCCACAACCCTTTTCATGTTGGGCCTTCAACCTTGTTTGTAAGATCACCCCTTTATCATATGATAGATACAAGTGCATTATCATTGCCACATAGTACTTCACAAAGTGGGTGGAAGAAATTTTTTTGACCCTCATTATAGGCATCCAAATCTTCAAATTCATCCTATACCACATCACCTATCACTTTGGCATCCCCTCCTCCATTTTATAGATCATGACACATAATTTGAAAACTAGCATATGGATGATTTGTGTGACCATTTACAAATCCACCACCTCTACTCCAGTCCATATAATATCCAATGTAATGACCAAGCTGAGGCAACCAACAAAATCATATTGAAATACTAAAAAAGGTTGTCAATGATTCTATCCATGAAATCACCTCCAAATCAATCCTTCCCTCTGGGTATATCACACTTCATTCCATATAACTACATATACCACCCCATATTCCCTTATATATGGTGTCAAAGCCATCTTACCAATTGAGGATGAGTTTCCATCCATGCATGTTTCACTTAAGAACCTGATCACTGATGAAGGCTATTGCATGACACAACTCACACAACTAGATTTTCTAGATGAGAAAAGGCAACAATCATATGATCACCTGGTTGTATACTAGAACATGGTTAAGAGAAGATACAATAAAAATATTCTCCCTTGACATTTTCAAGTGGTGGATATGGTCCTTAAAGAGAATCAAAAGGTGTAGCAAGATTGAGAAAAGAAAAGTAAGTTTTAACCTACATTGTTGGGCCCTTATGTAGTTACAACAAGTTATGGCTTAGGGGAATATCAATTATCTACACCAGAAGGTGAACCTATAAACAATCCCATAAACCTCATTCATCTAAAAGGGTTCTATGCATGATTCATGCGATGTACCTCACTTGTCAAAAAATTATAAAAAAATAAAATAAAGTAAAGAGAAATAAGCATCTAATGGTCATGCCTATCAAAATCTCACCATGCACCATGTATAGAGGGTCATGCCTATCAAAGTCTCATTCCACCTTCACTCACCCTCCACACCCTCTCATCCATTGCATATCCCCAAAAAACTCACTATCACAAAACCCATATTCCCTAGGTGTTCCATTATCGTATGTTCACGCTGTATATTATACTACTATCCCAATTCTTGAGCTTTGTATAGAATGGTTATATATATTAGTCTTTTAGTTGTATGATAGTGTCAGTTCAATCCTTGCTTAGGTCCCTTTTGTAAATATCACAACTTTAGGTCATTCATCGCATCAAGTGTAATCAAGATCCTTTGCTCCTCAATCCCAGTGCTTCAACAAGTTCCTTTGAGAGATCCTTTATCATCTTTATTATCTCCAATACCTCTTTTTTCATCAAAAAATGAAGTTGTAATCCCACCACATCAATGGTCCTTATAGGATGTATCCTTCCTCATTTTAGACCTCATCGAATCACTCGTTAGTCAGTCAATCTCTTTAGAAAAAGATGTCTTGTGAATTTTCATTTTGATCTTGATTTTATTTTTGGCTCTTGGTTATCTTTTTTTAGACCCTTGATTGTTTCCTCATCAAGGTTTCCATGATCCTTTATATCATGGTGTGCTATGAATGGAAGAACCGAGGACAAGGACTTGATCTTTTATGTTTTCAAGTTAATTAGCTATGACCCTTGCATTTCCAACATGTGATCCTTTGTGGTTGCATGTTATACTTGGGAAATATCATTTTTTTATAGATTCCCACACATCATATCCGCCCTAGTCCTTTGTGACTTAGGAGTGATGTAGGACAATCCCTGCATGATTGTTGGGTCAGTCTCATGCAACTTATTTGACAAGGCTCTGGTTCCTCGTAACCTTGGTAGATCATTGATATTTATAAATCAAAATAAGTTCTCACTATGTGGTGGTATTCCTTCATGGAATAAACCTCACTCAAGCTTCAAATAATCCCTCATTTCCCCATCATATCTCCTATTCCACCTCTAATCCTCTTGAATAAGATTGTACAAATGATTTCATACCCTACCCTACTCCTAGTTTGTATCTTGTATGAGTGACCTTATGAGCATTCATGTATTCTTTTTCATAATCATCTACATGCCCATCTAGGTCATTTTTTATAGGTATATTTACATTTCATATTAGGGGCATCCACATTCAATTCATTTCATAGATCATTTCATCCTAGTTGCATTTGTAATCATACTAGCAACATTCCATCAATCATTGCATTAGTTATTTCACCTAGGTTTATTACATCACATTTATTACATGTTAATTTTATATTCCCATTAGTTACATATTAATGTGCATATCATTTTCACATCTTGCTTTTCAATGTGTATATCATTTTCATATCATTTCATATTAATGTGCATATCATTTCACATCATTGCATATTTGTTTGCATATCATCTCACTTTAGGTGCATAGTTGTTGCATTACATAAGTTTCATCTTAATTACATAATTGCATTATCATTTTAATATCATCTTAGTTACACCATCAATTTTCATATCAGTGACATCTGATCCTAGTTGCATATTAAATTTTATCTCATTCACATTAGTTGCACTATTAATTGCACATCATTACATGTTCATTGCATTAAACTTCATATCAATAAAGCCTTTATTATTTGCATTCATCTCATTTTATTTTCATCCTTAATTGTATATTCGTTACATTCAATTACATGTCATTTTAATCTCATTCTTAAGTGCATATTAAATGACAAATTATATTCATTTTAGTCACATATTACATTGCATATTATTCCCATTTTTAGTTACATATAACATAGCATATCAGTTCCATTTTTAAGTTGCATCTTTTATTGCATTAATTACTGTAGGCACTCAAAAATGGGCAAGTGCTTTAAATAATCAAAATGGCTCAAAATAATTAAAATGGCTCAAAATTCATCAAAATGCATTAATTCAAATTTAAATGGACTTTATTAAATCAAAATTGGACAAAATCATAAAATCAAAGGAAAAATCAAATAATGATATTAAATAATTATATCAAAGCTTAAAGGGGTGAAAAAAACTATATAATTGATTTTAATCAATTAATTGTATAGTTGTTAAATAAAAAATCAAAATGAACCTATTCCTCACATGGCTAAATTTAATTAATTAATTAAAATTTAATAAATCATAATATCTTTCAACAAAGTTGAGCAACCAATGAAAATTGAGGACAAAGAGACACAAATCACTCAAAAAGGATGAATGTCAATCACTCATTCCAACTTTGAATCTCATCCACTCAATTTTGTCCTTTTGTCCAAAGCTTTGAGACAAACATTTAAAGTGTCCCCCCATTTAAAAACATTGCAAAGTTTTTGACTCAACCAAAGGTAAATCATGGTTAATTCACTCTACCCCCTACCCTTGGGAATTTACTATAAGTATGAGGCATTTTGAGAGCAATAATAATCTTAAAAATTCATTTGCAAAGCATCCTTATTATAGACAATTTCATAGCAATCAAGAGCATTTAAGAGCATTTGAATTATCTTTGTATCAATTTGAGAGAGCTAGATTAAGCATTGTAGCATCATATTTTCTCATTTTAGAAGTGTCACTAGTGGAGATTGAGCTGAGAGCTTCACTTACCACATTTGATTAGAGAACCATGAGATGTCATGGATTTTAGTTTCAATTCCTAGTTAAATTTGTATTGCATTTGCTTTGAATTGTTAGTTGAATATCCTATTTTCATGAAGTTGTTTAGCATACACACACAAATGGCACCCACCGTGGGGCTCTAAGCCTCATTTCTAACATTTCTATCATTTTTTTGTGTGTTGTATCTTCACTTTTACATGATTTTTTTGCAAAAAATAAGTAAAATGATGCGTACAAAGTATTAACTAACACCTGTGCCTATTGTTCTACTGCTTAGTAGCAGTTATCTAACGCCTGCTAGATAAATTGTTGCACCTGGGAGATAAATTTTCACACTCAGGACTGCAAAGCAATGCCTGCTACTAGAGAAGTGTCGTGTGTTAGCTGACTTCTACCGCCCATCATAGTCTTTACGACATAATTTACACAGATAGTCACGCCTAGTATCTTCTAACCGACGCTTAATTTTTGTGAATTGCCACTTTTAATAGCTCATTTTACACAGTTTACATTAATTGTTATGCTTAGTAAATAAATTGTCATGCCTGAGTAACTTTAAATAATGCTTGAGCCACTGGAAAGTGACGCTCGCTATTGATAAAGTTACACCTGCTAATAGTTTAATTGCGCGTATTAGCTGGACAATGACACCTACTGTCTATTGTTTTAATTTTCTATCAGATTGATAAATTCAATTATCTTACTCTCTGTCTGTATGTTTTTATTGCAAATGAGCAGGCACAGAAAAGTGCAAAAGCTAGAGAGCAGAGTTACACAACCAAGCAAAGAGGTAAGAATACAAGCTAAACATGAAAAGGAATTGCATAGTGCTTTAATCTTAGATAGTTTAGGATTAGAAGAGAAATTGTATAATCATTACATCAAGGTGTTAGAGGCTTACAAGTTTAAATTTCCTACTTTAAATTGAAATTTGTTTACATTAAGTTGTTAGAGTTTTCATTGAAAAATCTTGTGAAAACACTTAATTATACTTCAAATTGTTCCTATTTTTGTTTCCCTCATTTTGTATGGCTGTGTTGGACTAACTTGTTGGAGGAGGGAGTGGGAACGATCACCACTAGGTGAGTGATCAAATCAAAAAGCCAAAAATCTCATAAAAGCACCTAGCCTTTGCTAGCTACAAAGAAAAGGTATTCATTGAATCAAGCTTGCATTTGCTTAGATTGTGGCATTCATTGAATCTAGCTTAATTAAAATAAGGAATTAACACAAACACCTCAATTATAAGAATCTCATTGTCAAGAGATTGAAAAAGAACAATTGTTTCTTGAGTGTTTGGGAAACTAAGAGAAAGTTAGGGATATGCTCTTCACCTTTTAGGTGAACCAAATTTCCAAAAACTTGCTCTTAATTTTATTTCCTTGCTTTATATGAACATGCTAGTTAAAATAGAGCAATAGAGGGCCTGCCTCCTAAGATTTTCCTTATGAGGATGGTGAGAGAGAATGACCCAAGTGGGAGACAACTACCTTTGTCATAGTAATATCCAACCCACTATAATAACAATACACTTTTCCTTAAAAGGGAAGTGGCTAGATTGTGTACAAGTTTCTTCACTTCCTCTAGTAGTCCTCACGGATTACACCAAATCATGCTTTTGTGCGTGTGGGAAGCCCGCAAGTGGGTATAAGAACTTGGCATAGTTTAGAAAGGAATTGTTCAATAAAAACCTGATAAGTAGCAAGCTACCTCATAGAGCCAAAATGTTAAAAGCCAAATTTGACTATAGGTAGACTGCTTGGAATACTTTCTTGTGCAATACTTGTGGAAAATGATTGAGAATATACACTTTAGTGTGTTTTAGGGACATGATTAAAATTTGATGTGTGTGTTGCGATTGTGTTCCATTTTTAAACAAGGAAATTCCATAGACCTCATCTTACAATGTTTAAAATCTAAAATTTACAACCTAGTCTACAAAGTGCTGTCTACGCATAGATAAATACCATTTGTCAATAGTAAAGTCACGCCTATGACTTTTAAAGTAACAACTATCAATAATGAAGGAACACCTGTGACAGTTTAAGTGACACCTAGAAAAATTTAAATTATGCCTATTAATAGAGAAAAGCCGCCTGCTGTCATGCAGAGCATTGCTTAGGCAATTTCCAGTCACCGCGTATCAATTTTTAAGTCATGCCTACACTCTGGCAAGTGACACCTAGAAACAAAGAAGGGAAAATAGTGAGCATCTCCTGAAGGTTTGGAAAGATTTTGAAATCATATTTGGATACCCTTTTTGGAGATATCCTTTATTAGTGCAACAAATAGATCATATTCCTAAAAAACATTTATAATGATGAGTCTATTTGAGAAACAAATCAATCCTATTATGGAGCATAATTATCGAAATCAAGATCAAAATCTCCATTGTAATCAAAATGATGAAGTGTCTAAAGATCAAATGATGATGTGTCATAATTTTGACACATCAACCTTGAGGAAGAATGAGGAAAAAAAAAAAGATACATCATCTAAATAGCCATCATTAAGATCAATTTGACCTTTTCTTTATAATGATGGGCCAGCCGTATCTTCATCCTCCTCACAAAAAGAAGTGTTTAAGAGAAACAAACCTATCTTGGATCAAGGGAAATTTCATTATCATCCTATTTGTGATCAAGATAATAAAGAGTATGAAGAGAAAAGTACCATTCTCAAGCAAGATCTAAAGCACAAACCTCTATATAGCAAGAGTAATCCTTTCATCCTTCGTCCATCTCACAAAGCTTCACAACTATCCAAAATTCCTCCATCAAAGAGTGATCCTTTCATCCTTCATCCATTTTCTCCCATAGCTTGTACTCCTTTCATCTTTCATTCATCTCACAAAGCTTCACAACTATCCAAAATTCCTTCATTAAAGGGTGAACCTAATGATGACACTTTTCACATTGACTACCCTCAAGGGCTACCTCTAAAAGAAACCCAAGCTAACTTACATCTTGCTGTAGATTGTTTCCATGCTTCAAAGATCTTGGACCCAAAAGATTCATGTGATTCAATGCCTAATACACACCTTAAAAAGGATCCTACATCATTCCTCCAAACATCCCTCACACATATCCAAAAATCTACCTTGTCCTTAGAAGTGGCTCCATGTCAAGAGGATAATCCAAAGAGAAAAGAAAAAAATGTTGATAAAGATCAAGATCAAGATTATATACAATCCCCTCCCATATTTGATGAAGGTCCCATATCCATAGAACCTTGTGATGATCCCCTTGCATCCTTCCATGTCTTCCAAGATGATATCCTTCCATTCCAAGAACAAAATATCCTTCCAAGTTCCATATTTTCTCCACTTCCCAAGCAAGATCAAGATATCACTTCCACAATTTCCAATGAGCATATTGAAAATCAAGAGCAAAGTACCCTCTCTACACCATTTGAAGATCCTTGTCAAGATCAAAGTATCCCATCATTTCCTTGTCATATTCCTCCATGTTCACCTCAAGAAACCATCATTCTTCCAAATCCCTTGCATGATAATAAATCCCTTCAAGCTTCAATTGATCCTATCAAATGTGTTCCTATCAAATCTATTCATGAGCTTATTGGTATAAAGATAAATCTTAAAGATGCGAACCTCAGAAATGCAACTCCTTTCAAAGATGTTGATATCCCTTTCACACCTTATATCCCTCCATTCAAACGCAACCATATGCCTTCATTATCCTCCAAATCCTTTTGGGTTCCTATGTCCCAAAAAAAAAGTCTTCATCCCTTCCATCCATATTAGGTCCATATATTCCTCCATCAACCATTCCTATCATCCTTAGCTCTCCATTCACTTACCCTACCATGTATCAAGATCAACGAAGGCACACATACTTGAAGAATGTCCAAACACCAATCCATATGAACCCTCCATATTATTCCTATTCATCCACAATTCCTAAGTCTTTTGGAAGCAATGTTGATGTGCAACATAACAATCATAAATCCAAGAATCCATATGTGTATAAAAATCACAATGTCCCATCTAATCGACATGTGAATGAAAAGAAAAATGAAATATCCAAAACGCTGCAAAGGTCCACCAAGAAAAAAGAAAAATCAAATAAAATGCGAGTTTGTAAATCCCTCATTGAAGAAATGCATTCAAAAGCATCACAAAAGAAAGAAAAATCAAAGACTATGTGGATTCCCAAGTCACTTTTGAAAGACTTGCACACAAAAGAAAAATCAAAATTGACATTCAATCTTCCAAAGGCTTCCATTTCATCCCCTTCCAAACATCTCCCACTTTCCAAGTCTGATTTGGGTTCCTATATCCCAAAATTCACTATCCCAAGAGGATCCTTACCTACTTCATCTATTGTTCCTCCATCATTCCACCACTCTTCAAAGTGTGTGTCAAAGTTGATCTTGCCAACATTTCCATCTACAATATACCTTCTTCTTATCCTCACATTCATTTTCCAATACTTACTTTCCATACTTCCATCTCTCTTATCAATATCTTTGAGCATCCTAGCCATACCCTTGGTTTATTACAACATATCTTTCAGAAGAGCATTGTCCAAAGATCTCGATGTTGGCAAAATATTGAAAAATACAAAAAAAAGAAAAAAAAAGAAAAAAAAAAAAGAAGAAAAAAAAAGTGCCCTGGTGAAAACCTAGCAATAGGCACCTAGGTAGCAAAAGTAAAGAGAAACAAGTACCATGATGAAATCCTGGCAAACAGGCATCCTGCGTAATTCCTCCTTCTTGCACTCCACACTTGGGGGCAAGTTTCATCCATATTTCCTCTCTCACTTTCATCTGGACAAGGTTGAACACATCCATGAGCATTAAGTATCTTGACATCCATTATCCTTTCCATCAACTTATGTATTTGTTACATCCATGTTATCCTATCATGATCTTGCTTATCCCAAATTCACCTTCATTATTCCTTGACAGTCTTTCCATAATCCCAAAACATCCCTTCATAGATTCCATCACCCCTTTACCTAGATTGTGTTATCTTATCCACATCTTACCCAAATTGACCCCTTGGTCTTGATTAAAATGAAGAACTTAAAGTACAAAAAATGGTATAAAAAACTTCTTGACATGTCCACTCTTTTGGATCCCTCATTTTCATGACAAAAGATCATTATCCTATAGGCTATCTAGCACTGCATCATTGGCTTCCATGACTTATTCAAAAACATGCTTCACATTGCTATATCATTTTTCCTTAGCTTGGGTAATTTTGAGGAGATGGTCCTACGGGTCACATTCACATGCTTCATCCATCATGGCCTTTCCATCTCTAATCCATTAGCTTGCAAATCCATCCTTCATGTCCTATATCTTGCTAGACATTGGGGGAAAATCAATGTGACTTGTTTGAGAGTTGGTAATTTCTTGCATAAAGTGCTTTGAGCTACATCTTGCATAAACCGAGCTTTTGTAATATTTTGGAAGTTTTCCCAAGTCCAACATTTTTCCTATCCAACTAGGGAATTTGATCTTAATCAATGGATTTCAACAAATAGGCATCAATTCACATGACACAATGCATTAAACTCGAGCGGATTCAACAGTGCTACTTTCGGTCACACATCAGAGAGAGAATTATCAGAGCTTCAGAAGAGAGAGATTTTTGTGGAACCTTTGATGGATATCATTGTTCACACCCAAGTATTTTGATCCCACAACTTGATCCTTGAGCCTTCATTGACTTTATTATTCGGGATTAAAAATTGACAACACTTAAAAGATCAGAATGTTTGGAAATTCTATTTGAAAATATTGATACATTGCAAAACATTTGAAGCTTTTCGATGATCTTTTTTGAATTGAATTTTATCACATCTTTTTAGCTAATCGATGATGTTTCGACTAGATTGACCATGATGGAGACATGATATTTTTTCTTACCTTTGAGTGACTGTCTTGAGGAAGATCCATCAACTTATGTGAATTCATCTAACGAAGTGGTCATCAAAGAATCATCGAGGACTTTCACATAGGGTGGAGGGTTGACCTTTGTTTGTTTGCAACTTTGAATCCATTGAAATTGGTATTCATACTCCCATAGTTGGTCATTCAACTAGTGAGGGTTGTACTAGTGTCTCAAAAGGGGTTACCAAAAAGTGATATAAAGCAGTATTCATATCATCATGATGTGGTTAGTGATGGTTGTACTTGCTTTCCGGTCCCACAATGCTCAATCATGAAAATATTTCTCTAAGGCATTTATTTGCTAAAAATCTAGTGACAATTAGTTGCATTGCATTGCATTTTCATGTTAGATTAAGTGCATTGGTTTGTGGTATTTTTCCAAGGGAAAAGGGGTTTCAGTTAATTATCTTTATCAATAAAAAAGGGGGAATCAAAGAAAATTCCATATCATCATATCAATGTTCATAACATCAAAGATCCAACAATCTATATATTAAGATACAATATCAATGACAAAATGATACATCTAAGTCCTAATCAATAAAAAATCAACATGATACAAAATCAACAACAAGGAAGATCCATAAATCTAATATCCAAGAAGCTAGGGACTGTATGTATAAGCTTATCGAAATGTGCCTATTTTGTAAATCAAGGGAATCATATAAGTATTCTATATCAATGAATCATTTTATGTCAATCAATACCAACTTATTTTCTCCTAGCTCTTGATCGTTAGGCGGGACCAATATGATCAGTATCAATCCTATCAGTGACCTACCTATCAGTTATCCCATATCAGTTTTACTATCCTATCAGATTGACAAATCACATTCATTGGTACTATTATCCTAATATCCTAATCACTTGTTTGTTTAACTACAACATACCTAGCTATCTTGGACGTTCAATCATTCATCTAGAAACATCAACAAGATTTTATTAATCATGTTTTTTCTATATCAATCTATCAATCAAACCGGGGCATTATTTGAAATCAACATATCATCAATGTTTTTTAGAAATGAAAACATATTGGATCAATCAATCAACATCAAATTTTTCAAATCAAGCAATCAATATGTTTCATTTTTGAGGGGGCATCATTAGAGTATCGAATTGACTTCAAACATCAATGAATCTGGAGCATCACATTTTTTTGAACTATTATCAGTGGGGCACATATCATTTTATTATATCATATCAACATATCATATTAGGCAGCAATTAATCTCATATCAGGAAGTATCAATATCAAATCGGCAAATCAGTAAATCAGGACCTAAAAGCGATTAGGACTAAAAGAATCTTTGAATCAATGTTCTTTGCACATCAATTCAAAGAGGGGCATTTGCAGACACTCAAAAATGGGCAAGTGCTTTAAATAATCAAAATGGCTCAAAATAATTAAAATGGCTCAAAATTCATCAAAATGCATTAATTCAAATTTAAATGGACTTTATTAAATCAAAATTGGACAAAATCATAAAATCAAAGGAAAAATCAAATAATAATATTAAATAATTAAATCAAAGCTTAAAGGGGTGAAAAACACTATATAATTGATTTTAATCAATTAATTGTATAGTTGTTAAATAAAAAATCAAAATGAACCTATTCCTTACATGGCTAAATTTAATTAATTAATTGAATTTAATAAATCATAATATCTTTCAACAAAGTTGAGCAACCAATGAAAATTGAGGACAAAGAGACACAAATCACTCAAAAAGGATGAATCTCAATCACTCATTCCAACTTTGAATCTCATCCACTCAATTTTGTCCTTTTGTCCAAAGCTTTGAGACAAACATTTAAATTGTCCCCCCATTTAAAAACATTGTAAAGTTTTTAACTCAACCAAAGGTAAATCATGGTTAATTCACTCTACCCCCTACCCTTGGGAATTTACTATAAGTATGAGGCATTTTGAGAGCAATAATAATCTTAAAAATTCATTTGCAAAGCATCCTTATTATAGACAATTTCATAGCAATCAAGAGCATTTAAGAGCATTTGAATTATCTTTGTATCAATTTGAGAGTTAGTGAGCTAGATTAAGCATTGTAGCATCATATTTTCTCATTTTAGAAGTGTCACTAGTGGAGATTTAGCCGAGAGCTTCACTTACCACATCTGATTAGAGAACCATGAGATGTCATGGATTTTAGTTTCAATTCCTAGTTAAATTTGTATTGCATTTGCTTTGAATTGTTAGTTAAATATCCTAATTTCATGAAGGTGTTTTGCATACACACACAATTACATCACTAATCACATATAAATTTTCATATCACATTATTTACATATATTTATCTCACATCCATACCATTTCATTATTTACATGCGTATCCATCTAAACACTAACCCATTTTCATTTGCATTTATCACAACCATCTCATTTAATTTGATAATAATAACACCACTAAATTCATAATCATTTCATTGCATCATTATGTAATAAGTATATTTTTCACCTCATTAAGAAACAACATACAAGCAAATCATTACATCACATTACACTAACATACATTTTGATAGTCATACATACATACACATCCATAACATATGCATACATCATAGATACATCATGTAACACATCAATATGTAATCATATAAACATACACATAGAATATCAAAGTCCATCACATCCCACATAAATCATGAATAGAACATAGCTCGTATACATCCTATATCACATGTTAGTACCACCTCATAAAATATACATGCATAATCATAGCATAAGCATCACATCTTGCATCACACACGCTAGTAAATCATCATGCATACATGCATCCATACATCCATAGTGGTGCAGGAGCACCCCTGGGAAGCTAGTTGGCTATCCTATTTTTGGTGTGAAAAGACCCTCTTGAAGGGAATTGTAATTAGATAAGGTCAGGTGGACCAAGTGTGGAGTGGTGTTAGTCTAGGTTAGTGGTTATTTCTAGGTTAAAAGCTCAAATTTAGCTTCATTAATGCACTATACCTAATGATGTCATTAGATGGAAAATTGATGTGATCAATGTTTTTAGGGTCCTTTGATTCCCTAGGTGGTCTAACTGAGGTTAGATAGGTTAGTTGGAGTTAAGTCACTTCAAAAGTGAAAAGTTGAAAAAGATGTAAAAACGTTGCTTGTGCAATATTTCCAACTTTGCAAAAGTTGCTAACAACAAAGGCTATCTTTAAGGGTTTCGGCCTTAGTAGGGTTTAGAGTTTCCAAAAAGTCCTAAACATACAAGTTGAGGATATTTAAGGTGGAAAAACCCTAATTTAGAAGATTGGATGACATTTTGTACGGTCTGGCATATAGAGCCAAGAAGGATTTTTTGTAACAGTGTGAAACTTTAAGAAAATAGTGATAGTTTTGACTGTGCATGGATTAATTATAGGACTGTAGCTATTGGAATTCATTTTTTAACATGTCTTAGTGTGTTTCAAGCTTTTATTTTGTTCTTTAGTTGAGTTTTCATAGCATTTGTAAATTCATTTTGTTTTTCTCAAGTTTCTGTCCAGTTTTGACAGTGTGTGAAAGATGTGAGCCTAGCTCCATTTCCCACCATAGTTCCTGTATGGCCTTTTGGGAATGGAGACTAGGGTTAATGAGCTTCAAGATGCCTCAAGTATAGGCTCTGAAGATGCATGCATTGATTTTTAAGGTCTTGCCCTAGGCGAGCTGTGTGTAAAGCTTGACTAGGAAGACCAAGAGTTTAAGTAGAAATATTGCAGGAGGAGTAGTGTCATGAGCCAAGAAGGCCATGAATGTGTTGTTTAGTGATCTTTAGGTACTAAAGGAATAGGAGGAGTTCCCAAGGAATCAACTTGCCAATTTTTGAAGACAAAGACCAAAGACTGGTCTAAAACCTAGTAGAAGGCCCTAATTCTGAAACAGGGTGTACAGATAGTGTTGGGACCCCAGAACAGGAAAATCTTCGAGGTCTTAGGACACATATGTGAAATTAAAACATATATTAGGGGGTTCTTTGAGGATATTTAGTAGTAAAGATGAATCCTACATTTTAGGAGGCCTAATTGGGCAAAAAGGCTACAAGGCCTAAATCATAGGAAACTAGGAAGCGATGGAGAAATGGATGGACTTGGAAAGAATAGATTCAATTTGGGAGTCAAAATTGTAGTTGAAAGAAGACCTTAGCCTCCTACAATTATAACTATTGGTTAGGGCTTGTGAGTTATGGATTAGCAGAGTTCTCTTTGTAGACAAAGAGTAGAAAGCAAAGAAGATAGGAAGACTCTTGATAGTGGGAAAGGATTGGTTCTTTCCAAGTGTTTGAGGGTGGATTAAGGAAGCCCTAAGAGGTCCTAAGTGTGACCTAGGAAGAGTTCAAGACAAATCAAGGTGATTCTAGGAGTCTCCTTATCATAGTGGTATCAGAGCAGGTTAAATATTTGGGAAAAGAAGTGTTGCAGCAGGTGAATGTTGTAGCCCACTGAATCAAGTGGAGAATTAGTTGCATCTAGAAAGATGGTGACTAATGCAAAACTGGCTAAGAAAGTTGAAGAGCAGGAGGAAGATAACCGACTGCTAAGAGAGAGATTGGCTCAATTGGAGTAGCTCTTTGGTGAAGTCCAAGACAAGATTGATAAAGTGAAGGACAAGGTAGACTAGAAAGAAGAACAAGAAGCTAAGGAGAAGGAGTTAGAATTGGAGGAAGAAGCTCCAACTCTTGAGCCTGTTATACCAGAGGAACCCTTCCTAAAGGCACTCAAGGCCTTAAGTAGTAAAGCATTGGATGGTGTGCCAATTTTTAGTGGACAAATGGATCCTGATCTAGTTATGGACTGGATTGACAATATTGAAAATCACTTTGAATGTGATGGCATAACAGATGCTCAAAAGGTTAAGGTGGCTAAGTCTAGGTTGAGGGGATTAGCACTCACCTAGTGGAAGTATGTGAAAACTAAGAGAGAGAAAGAGGGAAAGAGTCCCATTGTTACATGGAAAGGCATGTTGATCAAGCTGAAGCAAACTTATTTACCTAATGACTATGAGGTTCAATTGTATAGAAGGTGACAAAACCTCAGGCATAAAGACTTAATTGTCCAAGCATATACTGAGGAGTTTCAAAAATTGTCTTTAAGGTCAAAGATAGTGGAGGATGAAAGTCTCAGATTGGCTAGATATTAGAATGGAATCAAATGGTCTATCCAAGAAGACATGATTCTTGCTACCTTCAAAAGTGTGAGACAGTGCTATCAAATGGCTCTAAAAATAGAAGAGAAAAGCAAAAAGAAGCATGACCAAATCTCAAAAGGAAGGGGAAGAGGAAAATAAAATAGAGGGCATAGAGGTAGCTTTGTAGGTAGGAGAAATGAGTTTAGAGCTCAAGGAGAGTCCATGTTGATAGAGATAACCAATGAGACTAGTGGAAGAGGAGGTATGAATAGAGGTAGAGGTTTTTAAGGTGGAGGAAGAGGCAGGTTTGGAGGTTTAGGCAGAGCCTCACACTTTACAACTATGAAGTGTTTTCATTGTAATAACTAGGCCATCCAACTTATAGATGCCTTGAGAAGGCTTCTAGTTCACATGGTGAAAGGAGGGTAAACTATGCTATCCAAGAAGAGACCAGTAGTATTAAATCCCCTGAAATTAACCTTGATTAAGAGAGGGGATAATCTCATGATTAGGAGGATTCTTATAAAAGATCCTGTCAAAGAGGAAGCTAAACAAAGGAGGGTGCTTTTCAGAGTGAAGTGAAAGATACTTGGAAAAGTCTGCAAGATGATTATAGACTCAGAGTCTACTGATAACATCATCTCAGAGGAGGCAGTTAGCAAACTAGGATTGACTAAAATACCTCATACAAACCCTTATAGAGTCACATGGTTAAATAAGGGACAACATGTACTTGTAAATGAGCAAGCATGGGTTGATTTTTCAATAGGGAAATATGTGGACAAAATCTTGTGTGATATACTCCCAATGGATGCATGCCACCTACTCTTAGGTAGGCCATGGTAGTTTGATAGGAAAATAGTTCATGATGGAGAAAGAAACTCCTATTCTTTCAAGAAGGATGGGGTCACATATAGAATTCAGTCACTCATAGATGATGATGGGTCTACTGCAATAGGACCTAACATATTATTAAAATGAGGTAAGGAATACATCCAAGACATAAAGGATGGAGGAGGGACACACTTTTCTATCATGGTTAAGCCAAGTGAAGAGAAGAAGGAGAAACAAGCACCATTGCCAAAGGAAGTGCAGTAGTTGTTGAAGGAGTTTAATGACATAGTTAGTGATGGGTCACCTACAATGTTACCACCTCCTAGAGCCATAAGTCATTAGATTGAATTCATACCAGGAGCATCTCTACCAAACAAAGCAACATACAAGATGACTCCTGATCAAAACAAGGAGATAGCTAGACAAGTGCAAGAGATTTTGGACCAATGACTAATCAGGAAGAGTATTAGCCCATGTGCAGTGCCAGTAGTCCTAGCATCAAAGAAGGAAAGTAAGTGGAGGCTTTGTACAAATTCAAGAGAAATTAATAGGATCACTATTAGGTACAAATTTCCCATTCCTAGGATTGAAGATCTTATGGACTATTTGGGAGGAGCAGGGTGCTACACAAAATTGGATTTGAAGAGTGGGTACCATCAAATCAGGATTAAGGAGGGAGATGAGTGGAAGACTACATTCAAGACCACAGAAGGGCTCTATGAATGGTTAGTCATGCCTTTTGGTCTTAGTAGTGCTCCAAGAACCTTCATGAGGTTGATGAATGAGGTGTTGAAAGACTACATTGGCAGATTTATAGTAGTGTACCTGGATGACATCCTAATTTTTAGCAAGACTAAAGAAGAACACCTCCAACATTTGCAGATTGTGACAAAGAAACTCTATGAGGAGAAGTTATCCATTAACTTGGAAAAGTGTGAATTTATGAAAGAAGAGCTGATCTATCTTGGTTTTGTGGTGTCTCAAAGAACCTTGAAGATGGATCCTAGTAAGGTGGAAGCAATACTCAATTGGACTACACCTACAAGAAACACTGAGGTAAGGAGTTTTCATGGACTTGCCCAATTTTATAGGAAGTTCAGTAAAGGTTTTAGCAAGATACATGCACCAGTCTTAGATATAATTAAAGGTGGAGTAAAAACTAAATTCAAGTGGACTCCGGTTGGAAAAGGTTTTGAGTTGTTGAAGAAGAGAGAGGCTACACAACCTATATTGGTTTTGCCAAACTTTGATAAGTTGTTCACCTTAGAGTGTGATGCAAGTGGCATAACAGTTGGGGCAGTGCTGAATCAAGAGAATAGACTAGTAGCATTCTATAGTGAGAAGTTAAATGAGGCTAAGAAGAGGTATTCTTCTTATGACCTAGATTTATATGCATTGGTGCAATCCTTGAGGAAATGGAGGCACTATTTTCTACCTAAAGAATTTGTGGTGTATACTAATAACAAGGCTTTGAGTTTCATCAATTCACAGGAGAAGTTGAGCAATAGACATCTCAAATGGATGGAATATTTGTAGGCCTATACATTCACAATAAAACATAAGGAAGGATAGTTGAACAAGGTGGCTAATGCCTTGAGTACAAGACTTTTGATAGTCCAAGAGGTGTAACTACAAAGCATAGGCATTGAGATCTTCAAAGAGCTTTATGAAGGAGATGAGGACTTTGCAGAAGCATACAAGGTATGTAAGGAATTCAAGAATCATTTCCATAGCTAATTTGCATATTTTACAATTCAGAATGATCTCTTGTTTAGAGGGGGACAACTATGTGTTCCTAAGGGATCTATGAGGGAGAATGTGATACAAGAGAAGCACAATGGAAGCTTGAGTGGGCACTTTGGCCTAAACAAAACACTAGAACTAGTGCAAAGGTTATATTATTAGCCTAGGATGCAGAAGGACATCAGGAAGTATGTGGAGAAATTCTTGGTTTTCCAAAAAGCTAAAGGTACCTCATCTAATGCAGGTTTGTATCAACCTTTACCCATTCCTAGCAGGCCTTGGGAATGCATTAGTATGGATTTCATAGTTGGATTGCCTAGAACCAAGAATGGTTTAGATAGTATTTTTATGGTTGTAGATAGGTTTAGCAAGATGATCCACTTCATTTCTTGCAAAACCACTCATGATGCCAATCATATTGCACATTTGTTCTTTAAAGAGGTGGTATAGATTCATGACTTGCCACTAAGCATAGTCTCTGACAGAGATGTCAAATTTATGGGCCATTTTTGGAAGACCCTATGGAAGAGGTTAGGTACTAACCTATCATTTGGATTAGCCTACCATCCCCAAATTGATGGTTAGTCTAAGGTTATTAATAGGGTGCTAGGTAATCTCCTTAGATGATTGACAAAGGAGTATGGAGTGATGTGGGATCAGTTGCTACCACAGGTAGAGTATGTCTACAATGACAGTGTGAATAGAACAATAGGGAAAATCCCTTTTGAAATTTTTTATGGGCTACATCCTAGAGGTGTGTGTGAGCTAAGACACTTAGCCAATGAGGAAGGAAGGAGTGCATATGTAGAAGACTTCACTCAATTAATGAAGGATGTTCATGATCAAGTGAAGAAGCAGCTCCAAGAGGCTACACAAAAGCTGAAAGCCAAAGTTGATGAAGAAAGGAAAGACCTTTAGTTTTCTATGGGAGATCTTGTGATGGTCCATCTTAACAAATCTAGGTTTCAAAAGGGCATCCCCACCAAACTCCAGATGAGAAGGATAGGTCCCTGCAGGATCCTTGCAAAGTATGGGTAGAATGCTTATAAAATAGACTTGCCATCAGACTTGGAAATGTCTCCTATGTTCAATGTGAAGGATCTAGTACAGTACAAAAGACCTACACCAACACCTATTGAATCACAATTAGACAGTGTAGGAATCACCAAGGATATTCAAATTTCCAACACACCTAAACTGGTAGCAGTCAAAATTTTGGACTCTAGAGTGAAGAAAAAGACCAGGTAGGGAACTTACATGGAGCATCTCATTCAGTGGCAAGGTAAGATAGAGGCTGAAGCTACTTGGATAGCTAAGAGCGAGTTCAAGAAGTAGGGAGTTGATCCTAGACTCCTGTCACCGGAGGTGACTTAAGTTCTTTGCCTTGGTATCATGGTGCAGGAGCACCCCTGGGAAGCCAGTTGGATATCCTATTTTTGGTGTGCAAAGATCCTCTTGAAGGGCATTGTAATTAGATAAGGTTAGGTGGACCAAGTGTGGAGTGGTGTTAGTCTAGGTTAGTGGTTATTTCTAGGCTAAAAGCTCAAATTTAGCTTCATTAATGCATTGTACCTAATGATGTCATCAGATGGAAAATTGATGTGATCAATGTTTTTAGGGTCATTTGATGCCCTAGGTGGTATAAATGAGGTTAGATAGGTTAGTTGGAGTTAAGTCACTTCAAAAGTGAAAAGTTGAAAAAGATGTAAAAATGTTGCTTGTGCAACATTTGCAACTTTGCAAAAGTTGCTGACAATAAAGGCTATCTTTAAGGGTTTCAGCCTTAGTAGGGTTTAGAGTTTCCAAAAAGGCCCAAACATACAAGTTGAGGATATTTAAGGTGGAAAAACCCTAATTTAGAGGATTGGATGACATTTTGTACAGTCTGGCATATAGAGCCAAGAAGGATTTTTTGTAACAGTGTGAAACTTTAAGAAAACCGTGATAGTTTTGACCGTGCATGGATTAATTCTAGGACTGTATCTATTGGAATTAATTGTTTAACATGTCTTAGTGTGTTTCAAGCTTTGATTTTTTTCTTTAGTTGAGTTTTCATAGCATTTGTAAATTCATTTTGTTTTTCTTAGGTTTTTGTCCAGTTTTGACAGTGTGTGAAAGATGTGAGCGTAGCTCCATTTCCCACCGTAGTTCCTGTATGGCCTTTTCGAAATGGAGATTGGGGTTAATGAGCTTCAAGATGCCTCAAGTTTGGGCTCTAAAGATGCATGCATTTATTTTTAAGGTCTTGCCCTAGGCGAGCCGTGTGTAAAGCCCAACTAGGAAGACCAAGAGTTTAAGTAGGAATATTGCAAGAGGAGTAGTTTCATGAGCCAAGAAGGCCATGAATGTATTTTTTAGTGATCTATAGGTACTCAAGGAACAAAAGGAGTTCCCAAGGAATCAACTTGCCAAGTTTTGAAGACAAAGATCAAAGACTGGTCTAAAACCTAGTACAAGGCCCTAATTCTGAAACAGGGTGTACTAACAGTGTTGGGACCCCAGACCAAGAAAACATTCGAGGTCTTAGGACAAATATGTGAACTACCAACATATATTAGGGGTTTATTTGAGGATATTTAGTAGTGAAGGTGAATCCTACATTTTAGGAGGCCTAATTGGGCAAAAAGGCTACAAGGCCTAAATCATAGGAAACTAGGAAGCGATGGAGAAATGGATGGAATTGGCAAGAAGAGACTCAATTTGGGAGTCAAAATTGTAGTTGAAAGAAGCCCTTAGCCTCCTAAAATTCTAACCATTGGTTAGGGCTTGTGAGTTATGGATTAGCAGAGTTCTCTTTGTAGACAAATAGTAGAAAGCAAAGAAGATAGGAAGACTCTTGATAGTGGGAAAGGATTGGCTCTTTCCAAGTGTTTGAGGGTGGATTGAGGAAGCCCAAAGAGGTCCTAAGTGTGACCTAGGAAGAGTTCGAGACAAATAAAGGTGATTCTAGGAGTCTCCCTATCACATAGAAAACATAAAAAGGTACAGGACACATGATCCCTGATCAACTATCCATCTATATATAGTCCCATAAAATGTCTCAAAAAATATATACAGTCCATCAAAATATCCACCAAATGTCCATCAAAGAATCACCATAAGTACATATGGTACATCAATGAATAAATCAAGTCACAGAGTCATGTTCCCCCAAAATGAATCATACAGTATGTAGTACATCATATAGTAAAAATAATACATCAATGCTCAATAGATCATGATGCATGAGGATGGCTAGAAGGATCCTGTGAAGGATCATCCTATCTAGGAGGATCTCTATGAACTGATACCCAGAGTACTCTAGCAGGTGGTCTCTTTGTCACATAGGGTACATATATCTCTGCCACCTATACTACAAACCCTACAACTGGTACTGCAACTCCTACCATATGTCATGTCCCATCCCCCTGCGAAGTACCTGTATCTCCCCAATCATGCCTCTGACCTGTCTAAGTTGATCCCATTGACTGAGTATTCCTATGGCTATGTTTTGACATGTGGGAGTGGGTAATCCTTGTGGAGCTTCTTATTTTCCTACTACTACTCCCTCCTAATCCTCCCACCCGTTGATACTCACACCCTTTGTTCTAGTGACACTATATCATAATATATAGCTTTATATAATTTGAGCTTCTCAAACACACCCCTCAACTCTCATACCTCCCTATGAACACCTCCTTCACCAATCCTCAATTCCTTGTCTCTCTCCCTCCTCATTCTATCATACCTCTCCTCACTTTTCTACCACCTACTCTAACGCATCCCTCATAGCAGTTAAATTTGTCATATCCTTCGCAACAATGTCTAGAGCCACCCTCTATGCTACAGTTTCCTATAGAAACCAGTTCCTCCTTTTTGTAGATGTGTCTAGCTACATTTGGAGTGATTCCCTCTCTCTAATCTTCTCATACCCCTCCTATATCAGTCAGGACACCTCTCCCCTCAAATGATCTTTCTCAATAGTGATCATATCTATCTCACAGGAAATATTGTCTCTCCCCCACTGAAAGGTATCTCTCTCACCTGTCCTATCCTACAACATCTAATGTAGTATATCATGAGAATCCTCTAGTGATCTAATGTAGTCTTCCACATTCTCTCTCCTCTCAGAGGATTACCCCACTTGTACCCCTATTCTCTTTGTCTTCCTCCATGGTACTTGTGGTAGTGTGGCCTATGCCCATGTGCCATGTACCTATACTCATGGTACATGTGTTGCATTGGCTAAACCATTGTATCATGTACTCCATGCCCATATTCTACCACGTCTCCCCCTCCCCCTACTTTGTGCACATCCATAATTTATCCTCCACCATCCCCTCCATCTCCCTAATCTCCTCTGTCTCCTCTATCTCCATCCCATCCATCCCCCTCATTCTTGCAGTCACTCTTCTCCTCCTCCTCCCAACTTTTTGGTAAACCCCCTACCCCTAGTGAGTATCTCCCCCCCTTCACTCCCATGTAGCTTCCTATCATAATATTACACTAAGGGGTGGAAACCTAGATCTCCCTACTAGTTGCAACGTCCTGAACCATATAGTATATGCTGTAGTAACCCTTGGATCTATTGGTCTATCACGTGGATCCAAATATTCTCAAGGAAGTTACCTCCACTCTTTTATAATGCCATCTCTATCCAAAGGTGTCCCAAAATCACCTCTCCACTCCCTACTCACCCTTTGGAATTGGTGCTCTAGCCTCAGAACATCCTGCACCCTAACCAAAACATACCCATGTTAGATATAGGTACTTACCCCCATCCCTTATCAACTGTCCTAACTAACTTTCCCCCAATTTTAACTAACTGATTGGTGATAACACATTCTTGCTATTCCTTTACCAATTCTCTTTTTCTCCCTTGTGGGATTGCATTCTTGTTGAGCTATACCCAACAGGTCTGTGATCCTGTGTGATGTTTTTGCATTCTCACTAAGCCCTACTTGGTAGGTTCATGACCCCCCATGATGTTTCCACATTCTCATGGGCATGGAAATAATTTCCCTTGATACCCTAGTTCTAACCCCCAAATCCTTTATTTTCTCAAGTCGATAAGAATGCATTCCGGTTGGGCCTAACCTTGATCCTGTAGGATGCAACCCTATGGGATCACTCATTTCTAAACTATTAAATCAATAAATGCAAAAAATTGAAAGACAAGATCATGGTTTTTGATACTCACCACTCTTTCTACCCTCCCATGATGTCTAACACTCCTCACAATGTTTGTCCTGTACCTCAAGGTCTTGAATTGTGCCATCATCTCTCTCGCTCAAAAGCTCTCATATCTCAATAGGAAAAATCTTTCCTCTCTCAATTTTGTGAAGGCATAGGGTGAAAATGAATAGTGTTTTCCCCCTATTTGGCTTATATGGGTTTCTTTTAAAGTTTTGTTTTCACCCCTCGTCCCTCGTACGATCATTTCTCATTTTGTGTCCTGAATGCATTACTAACCCATGTTTCTCTCCCCCTTTCTTCTATCCCACTTGGCCAAATATTCTTTCAAGATGCTATATGCCCCCCCTTTTTTTCTGACTAATATCGCTTCCCATAGTCTGGAGAAACTTCGTTGCCCTCTTTAATTCTTTGTGTTGTCAAAAATTTAAACTTCTTTGAAATGACATTATTATAACACCATTTCAAAGACGGGAAAAATGTAGACACCTAAATTTGATTAGTAAAGTCCTAATTAAATTTATTTCTCTTTTAGGCATTATTAATTAAATAATAATTATTTAATTAACTTATGTCCCCCTTTCTAGTTAATTAATTCAATTAATCAAGTATAGTCCAATTAATCTAATGGAAACCCATAACCATTTAATTAATTAAATCTTCATTCCTCTATTAATTTAAATAATAGATTTATATATTTAAATTAATTCAATTTATCTCCTTTTCCTCCACTTAGAATTTTAGTATTCATTTAATTCCATTTGAGCACATGGCTGCTAAGTTTAACCCTTACCTAACCATCCTCCAACCATCGAACCCATCCTTCTAACTTAGTCCAATTCTTTCACACATACTAACCTCCACTTAATTAGTTAATTATCTCTATTTAACTAATTAACCCTCCACTCATTCTCTCTCCTCCCATCACATCCTCCTAATAACCCCACTTGCCCACTAATCCAAGCCTAATCCCCCCTTAATCATTTGCACAATCCTAAAAAAAGGATTAGGAAACCAAAGTCAAAACCTAGTCATATCAATTTCAATCCCAATCCTTCTCCCACTTGTCAACCTTAAATACCCTTAGATCCCCAACCGTATTTCTAACACATTTGTCCCCTACAAGGAATGTTTTATTCCTTCTTCCCACTTCTCCAAATCCCTTCCCACTTCCCAAAATGGTCACATTCATCAAGGAAGGACCTTTGAGATTCAAGACAAGATATGCCTTTATGACATATTTTCCCAACCCCAATGTCCTTTCAAGCCCTCACATAGTGACACTTGTCACCATGCTATGAGTTTGAGAAAGCACAATCCATGTGCTTCCCCTCAAATGCATCCTATCCCTTTCTCACTCTTTCATCTCAACCATCCATTTCATCCTCTCTTGGCCTATAAATTGAGGGCCCCAATCCTCCATTATCATCCATCATCCGTAACAAAGTTATCATGCCACTTCAAGACCAAGAATCATAGCAAAGCACCCTTATAATGAAAAAATCCTCACTCACCCTTGAAGCTTAAATGCACATTGAGCACACATATCAACCAAAGAATTGGAAAAATCCACACATCAAGGAGGTTTCTTGACTTGTATTGAGGTTTGCATGTCATTTTGAGTATTTTACCTTCTTTTGGTCTTATTGTATATGTTGTAGTAAGTTAATTGTTTGAATGCTTACTTTGTTTATGCATTCTTATTAGATACACTAATTTTATTACATACACCAAGGTTAGATGCCATGAATGCAAGACTTAATATTTATTAAAGTTTGTTTACTACATTTATTAATATAAATCAACTAATATTTACACTTCAACATTGGCATACACATTGTATAAGAATATTTAATGTTGAATTATGTTGTGCTATGATAATTCTAGGTTAGTTCTTTGGTCCAATATAGTTTAACACTATAAATTTCTTTATATTTGTCTGTCCTTATTAATGGTCTTGTATCGTTGTTGTAAATTTTATTTAATATTGAAAGAAGCATATATTATCTACATAATATCTTGCTTCATTTCATATTCAAATTTATGTAAGTCATTATATGTGCTAAAATATTTTTGGTTTTCTAAGGAACATAGTCGAAGATAGTTAGTTGGCCAAACATCACAATAAAAGGTAACATTATTTATATAAATTTTCTTAAGAATATTTTTGTAGGTTACTAAATTATGCAATATGCTTGGGTCTTTATTGATTTTTGTGAGAAACAAATAAGAAAATTGTTAATAAGTTTTTTAACTAAAAGTCCATAGAAGAAACAAGTTCAATCAGTTGTCATCAAAATAGAGTGTTGTTATGTAGTACATTAAATAAAAGGGAACAAATATCAAAATCATTTAGCTTTGGTGCACACTATAGTGGCATTTATGGTCTTCTACTATAAGACAAAATAACACCATGATCAGGTAGGTAAATTGGCGAGAACAATTCAATACTCTATCCTCTTAAACATTAGTGAAATAACAATTCTTCAAATCCTATGCTAGTTTATAGTATACAACTGTGCTTTAGATGTTTTATTTTATGATATCAACTGTCTACATTAGTAATGGAGATAACAAAAACACCTACAAATGAAACACAACCAAAGAATGCGAAAGTACCAAAAAGGTGATTAAGTTCCTGTATGTTAATTCTAAACAAGTTCATACAGTTTACCAAAAATGACAACTTATTCTGCCTCTTACAAGTCTAAAGTAGACAATCTAAACTATATATTGATTGAAGATATAAATGGTAGAAAAGATAAACTATTTCCAATGTGATGTACTTGCAGTGTACAAAGCTACATTGGATAGAGTCAATAAAACACACGAAGTCTTATGTGTTGATTTGACAAATTTTAGATCTAAAATGACTATAACACTTAATGGTGATAGTAACCTCATCCAATAATTTGAAGTTAAAATTGATTCAGGATTGAGAATATCAATAGTAGGGTTTCAAATTGCACCACAAACATATTATGACCATGGAGACAATAATTACATACTAATCTTAGAAGAATCAAGCATAGTGAAAACAATATCAACCTTAATCATGAATACAAGTTCATTCTAGGCACAACGATAGCTAATTGCTCACAAGAATAAACAAATATATTTTTGGAACAATAGGAACAATAGTTGTAGCAACAAATAGAAAACATGCTTACATAATAAAAATCAAAGAGGAGCATACTGAATTGTAAACATATCGGTTCAACTTTCATGCTAAACAATATCACATTTGTCTTTGTTACTCTATCTTAAAAATTATTGTCTTTCATTATTGGATAAGGAAACTAACTCTACTATTCTTAAAAAAATCTACATGCATCCAAACTTTGGCCCATAATTCTTGGTAGTTGAGAAATAATTATAAAAAGATGAAATTCCAACACTACTATTTAGGAACATTGCACATAAAAAAGACCAAAAAATGCACTTCACACAAGCCTTTCAACATATATTTGTAAATTGAATGATAAAATAACATTCAAATAACCAACCTATTGCTAGTTCTCAGCAGTTGCTTGTGGAATTGTGTTGAACCTTTGATACCATGGTTTATATTTGCTACAGTATTCAGTTAATGCTTCTGACAAACATTACTGATTAAGTAAAATCATGGCCTCCCGCGCATGCTCTCTGCCTCCTATGCACCCTTCCTCAAGTGCTGCGGAGGGTTTGGAGAAGGTTGGGGCTTCCTTGGCCTCCTGTGCATGCTCTCTTCCTTTTATGTGCCCTTCTTTTGGTGTTGCAGAGGGTTTAGAGAAGGCTAGGGCTTCTTAGCATTTTCCTTTGCTGACATCTACCTCTGTTGTTGCTGCAGAGGGTTTGGAGAAGGCAACTACTATTATGGAGGCATCTACCTCTGTTGCAACATCTAGCATGTGTGTTGCGACTGACACCTCTTCTTTTGGGGCTGATGGTCTTGCTTCTAAGGCTTTTGTGGGGTTGGCGGGGTCTTTTGCTAATGTTATTTCAAAGATGGTTGCGACTGAGAAGGGACGTAGGGTTTCCATTGACAATGGGGATTCCATTGCCCTAGTTCCTATTTGTGGGTCTTTATCTATCAAGATGTCCTCTACTGTTGATAGAGATTTGAAGAATAGTAATGAAATTTTTAAATCCCACGGACTGATTTTCTATTTTTGAGGTTTTTGGCCTAGCCTTTCCCAACTGCATGATTGGGTTTCTCGAAGATGGGAAACAAAATTATCAAGTACTATTAACATCTATCCAATGAAAAAAGGATTTTTCATTACTAAATTTGATAATGTCGTGGATAAAGCTACAATCCTATGTGGTTATTTCTTTTGTTGGGAGGATGGAAAATTTATGCTCATGGTAAAGCCATGGCACCCTGATTTCAATCCTTCCATTGAAGTCTTTAGTACTATCCCTATTTGGGTCAGGCTCCCCAATCTACCCCTTCATTTGTGACATGATTTCATCCTTGAGGAAGTGGGTGGGGCTTTGGGGGAATTCTTGTTGATTGATAGTGAGTCTAATAATATGTATCATTCTACTTTTGCTTGTATCTTGGTGGAAATTGATACCTCGAAGGGCCTCCCAACTGAAATTAAAATTGAATCATCCTTGGGACATTGGATCAAACAACTTGAATTCAAAGGAATTCCTTTTAGATGTCGTAAATTTTTAAAGACTGGTCATATATCATCCCAATGTGGCTTCATTTCCAAGAAAAAGTAATATTCTCATTCTTGGTGGAAATTGATACCTCGAAGGGCCTCCCAGCTGAAATTAAAATTGAATCATCCTTGGGACCTTGCATCAAACAACTTGAATTCAAAGGAATTCCTTTTAGATGTCATAAATTTTTTAAGACTAGTCATATATCATCCCAATGTGGCTTCATTTCCAAGAAAAAGAAATCTTCTCCTTCTTGGTGGAAGGGTGTTTCTACCCAACATTACACTATCTTTAAAATATCCTCTCACCCTGTGATGAAGGCTACTCCTGATACTAGAAATCCTTTGCTTGCTAGTGAGAAGGTTGGTTTATGTCTTAATATTAATGTTCCCAAAGGGTTTGTTGGGGCTACTGGCTCTGTCCCTGTCCCGGTTGCTGGACCTGAACCTTCTCTTTCTACACTGGGTGATACTAGTTATTATGTTGATTCGGTGGGTGCTGAATTTGCTGGAAATGATGGTATTTTATTAGGTTCTAGATCTAACCTTACAATTCCTCTTCTTGATCTCCCTTTGGTTGGATCTAATGGTAGCCCTATGCTGGATATTTTTTTGAGAGACTCAACCCCACTTTTGGGGGCTGGATCTCCAGCTCTAGAATTATTGTGCTGGCAAAATAAGGATGATAGTGTTGAAGAAGGATGGATTAAAGGAAAAAATTATAAGAAATCCTCCCTGTCTTTTGACATGAACCTGTGTTCTCATTTGAAGGGGACAAAAAGATAGCTCGTTAATCTTTTGCTATGGATTTCCAATGTTTTATCTTATGTAGCGGTTTGGGTGTTTCTGTGGCTGAGTTATTTTGGGTGGTTTCTTGGGGATGGTGGCCTTGTGTTTTGGTTGTGCTATTGTTTATGGTGTTCTCCTAATGCTCTATCTTAAGCTTTTTCTTTGTACATGGTTTCAGGTCCCTTCAAAACCTATTTTTACCATTAATCAAAATAATAGATAATCTAAAAGGACTATTGCAGACAACATTTAAGGTAACTATTTGAATATTGATTTACTCTTTCAAATCAAAGTTGAAATTCACATGTTACATTAAAATTGTAACATTTATTACAATTTATTGGGGTTTTAAAAGTGGCAAATGCATTTTCAAACATGTATCATGCATTTTTTCCAAAATGCAATTATAAATTTGATAGTTACAGTGCACTGGATGAGAAAATTGTTCCTTGCAAAAAATGTGATGAGGATGTGAGCTACACATAATTAATCCATTTAAAAACAATTATCATTGACAGTAACAAATAAACAATTTATTGTTCTACTAAGAAGACCCTTGTTCTTCAATTATTGCCCGCCCTCAAAAACTTAGTGTAAGACAAGTACAACAATGACAAATCAGCTATAATTTTTTATGTTGTGAGACTTTAATGCAAAAGGCAAGTTTACTTTAAACCAAAACAACATGATTACATGTGCCATTGCATTTGACGAACAAGCCAATATTAGTAAGGAAAAGGTAAATATATTGTTGGTGCAAATAGTACTTGTTCTTGACAAATTTGTTTTTAATGACTTCACTTATATAACATTAATTTTGTTAAAATAAGTACAATCCTAAATTTGCAAGTACCAGATTTCCAAAAAAAAGGACAATCAATTATTGTACTTGGATCTTATTTAAATTCTATGCTATTCAAAAATACTTGTCATTATACTGATGTATAGTTATAAAAGACATATTTATGTAACTGATATAAGTTAAATGACAAATATTTTTACAGTTAAATACTTTGTTTCAGATTTTTAAATATCGCTAATTTATTTTTATTAATGTTGATATACTATATTTTTTTTTTGCATTCTAGCATACACATATATGCTAGGATTCAATAGTTTCTCAATTGTTTTTTATGTCTTCTACATTTTCTTTTGATTTGTTTAGAAATATAACTACATAATTTTATACCTATGCATAGTCAATAGACATCTCGATTTGCAATATGTTTTTAATAGTTTTGTAGAGCAATATAGCATTAGTGATGAAATTGGAATCATGATATTTTATAAATTTGAGTGGTCAAGAGATTTCAAAGATGCTATATGGATGAATACTTAATTAGAAACAGTGGACACTAAAAATTGGTTAACACACATGGTGCCACTTTTTATCACTTTGACATTACGATTGAAACATTGTTTGGTCAATGTCTTGATTGTTCTTCTATGCCATACATGTGATCTTCATCACTTGTCGATATTGTGTCCTTCTTCACTAATTAAATAATGAATATTATTTAATTAATTACTAACATTCATCCTCTAAGTTATGGCAATGACCCATTTGACTATAATTGATTAATTAAATCTCGTCTTTAGGATAAATAACCCATAATTTGTCCTTATCCTAAGTTCTACCACTTGATAATTTTTTTTGATTTATTTATCCCTCTTTCTTATGGTTTTCCAATTAATTAATTCTTTAATTAATCAATTGGAATTTTCTCTCAAATGTGGGAATTATTCATTTAGTTAATATCCAATTCCTAATTTATAACTCCCTTATTCCTAATTTGGTGCTTACACATTCCCTTTTCAAAATCTTACACCTTCTTGGTTAACTCTCCATCTAATTTGTCCATCCCCAAATGAGCCTTTACTCATTTTTAAAATACTTCTATTTGAAACAATACCATCCTAAATTGTAAGCACCTAATTTATGTACAATTTAAGGATTATTTTGTGCCTAATTTAGTGTATTTATATGGTAGGACCTAATATGATAGTTAAAGGATACCTAAATTCAAATATGGGTCTTCCATTCCTTTCAATTTTGCTTAAAATTGAGGCTAGCCCTTATTTCTAGGTTTGTTCATCTCATTTTCATCCAATCAGATAATTCATTTCCTCACCTAGGCCATATATGCTCTTTTTAAGCATGTGTAATCTGTCCTAACCCTGGAATGAGCCATACAAAAAAATCCCACACATACCCAATATCTCTAGTACCCAGATCAAATTTGGGCTCATTCTCCCAAGTACATGTTTCCATTGGTGACATGTCCTAGGAGAATGGGGCCCACATTTGGCCCAAAGACCCATGTCAAGATTTGAGGGGAGATTTGGTCTTGTGGTTAGCTTGCTTAATTCTTGACCCTCTAAATGATGTGAGATGTATATAAACCCCCTATCTCTCTTCATTTTGGTAACTATGATCAAGATTCACAAGTGCATCCATTATTGTCAAATTGTTCTAGTGATTAATAATTAAAGGCATCAAGTGTAAGGAAGAAAATCAAGAAATAAAGAGCTATCAAGTCCAAGCATTCAAGTATTCATCCTTCTCAAGAATTCAAGGTGTTTTCTTCCATAGATCTAGCTTCTTTCTCCTATTGGAGGGCAAGCAAAGGAGTTCTATCAAGGAAGGAGATCCACATTCATCTACCTTCATTTAAATATTTTCTCTCTTCTCCTCAATCAAGCATTATGGTTAATTACAACATCTATTCCATAATATTTTGTCTTTCATGATTTCCTTATTGGGTTTTTTTTTAGTTTAGCCAAAGCTAATGGATCAACTTACTTGATCACATTTAAAAAAGTATTTGCATCTACAAGGTAAGATATGCTTCATTTTATAGATCTAGCTTCTACTACATGACAACATCCTTTGCTTTATGTCATTTCATTTCAAGGTTGATTCCTAAATAGGGGTTTGACCAAGGAAAACCCCTTTTTCAACCTTTCTCATTTTTATGTGTGCATGAACAGTTACAAAGCTATTGGATCGGCTTTGGGCAAATCAGGAACAATCAAAGCATATGTGAAAAATTCAATTGAAAACACCAGGAACACATTTCCATTGTCATCATCTCCTAGGAACACATCACCATTGCCATCATGTCCCTACCATTTTTAGCTCAAATTTCAGCCATGAGTTAGATCTATCTTCTAATTTTTGTTTCTTTAAATTTCCGCTCACTGTCTATCTATTACAACCAATTTTTACCAATTTTTTAGTAACTACCAGTTTTTTATTAACTTTCCTACTTAGTCATTTAAATTATATCATTCATCATTTCCATCTTTCCATTTTCATCAATCCCATTTTTAGTGAAAGAATCATTATCCTCATTCAACACTTAAGTCACTTCTTGAATCGTATCTTCCTTCTGAATGTGCAATCATAGAAAAGGAAGGTGATTTTCCTTATTTACATTGATTTCTATTTTCTATTGTACATTTTGGTGAACTTGACTTATAACATTTCCATTCTGATTTTGGGTGTTAGATCTCCTTTGTGTGCTTGTTAAATTTCATTTACATAGAATTTACTAAGTTAGATTGGTGTGTGATAACCTATGTTGTTACATTTCTCCTTACTTCTCTTTATCAATCACATGGAGTGAATCATAATTTCTTACATTTATGAAGTTTGTATTCCTTCATGGAATTCTTGCATATGGAATTATGAGGTTAACAAATATATTTTTTCCTTGTAAGGCATATTTCAAACCTTTATCAATATTTCATGTTCTTTTCTCATGCAAATTTTAACAAAATGCATGTTATATGTTGATAATATACGGGTTATTGTCAATAAAACTAAAGATAAACACAATATAAATCTTCCTAATCCTACTCCTATAGTTCTCACTAAGTATGATGATAGAGATCTAGCTCCTAATGTTCCTATTTTAGCGAGACCTAGATCTCCTCTTCCTCAACCCATTTTAATGGATAATTTTAGGGAAACTAGTTTATGCAATTCTTTGGATGACCATAATCATGATGTCAAGAATTTATTGGATGATTTTTCCCCAAGGATCTTAAATAGACAAGAAAATATTGATAAGAATCCTTCACCACTCAAAGATGATAAGAATAGTGATAGAAATCTCCCTAAAGATAATATTCCTCCCGATATTACTCTTTATACCAAACATTTCCATAAAGATCAAGATTAATCTTCTTCACCCTCTACATTAAAAGCCAATTACAATGTAGGATATGATATCACTACTCAACAAGGTTATAATAGGGTAGGACTTGAGATTAACGAATAAGGTATTAAGGTTCATATAGATCCTGCTACACAAGTCACTAGGTGTGGTCTAGGTTTTATGCCTCAAGATACTACATTTCCTTCTTCATCCCAACCAAAACCTCCACTTGACACTCTTTTACCAACAAAATCCATTGTCCCATCCCCTTTTGATGACTTCTTGGCTTTAGCTAAAAGAATCTTTTGGAGATTAAATATGAGCCTAAAATTCACTTTCCTTATCAAAATTTTCTGAAGAATCAAAACCTATTAATAGTGAATTTCTATGTTAGTTTCATCATCGTAATAAACACTTTCTTGATGTTTGTATTGAATTTAGATAATTTGTTCAAGATTTGGAAGATAGATCCTTTTTACTTTAACAATGGATCTTATGCATTTTCTTGATATAGATCCTTCATACCTTAGCAATTATTTTCTCAAGTTGTGTTGTTCTCCATTATGTAAATTTATTAGCTTACATTATTGAGGGCTCTTTGATTTGCATAATGTGTCTTTTGAGCATCATAATGGGAAGTCTTCCTTTTTTCTGCACATATTGGGGGAAAGGCCTCATTAGCTCAACTTTCCTCTCCTTTCAAAGGATCCATTATCTCTTTATTGGTTACATACATTATTTATGATGTCCTTCCATGCATAAATTGGTTTTTTATGATATTTATATCTAATGGGATTGGTTTCCTTTACAATCTCTTCCTTGTTTGGAAGTGTATATCTTGTATGATTGATTTATCCACTAAACCTACATAATGTGGCATACTTCTTTTTCCCTCTATTCATTCTCTCTTTATGACTATGTATTATTTTATGATGGTACATCCTTTTTGGTATGAGATTCTTTATTTCACACAAGATACTTACATCTTTTCTTAACAATATTTTTCATGTCTCAAAGGGTATGTCTATCCTAAAATGATCCTCCATTTAGAGACTATATATTATTTCTTTTGTAAATTATTCAATCTCTCCTTTATGAATTGTTTCTTTTATGATGTGATGTCATTTTCTTGCATAAATGTGTTTGTTTTACAAAAGGATCTTCCCTTGAAGATTTGTATCTTGGTTTACAACTTATTTTTGCTGGAAAGTGTGTGTCTATTGTAAGAGAACTTTCACTAAGGGTGTACAATGTGTATTATATTTTCTCTTGCCTTCACACTTGGGGGGAAAGGTTTCATACGCTTATCCTCTATTCTTTTTCTTTATAATGATCTACTTTCCTTAGTATAGTGGTGTTTGTTTATCATGTGACATTATTTTCTTATAAGGAATTCTTTTGTTTTGATTAGGGATTCTCTCTTATGTAAGAGGTGTGAATCCTTGATCACAACCTCTTTATTATTTGTAAAACTATGTTCATTATAAATAAATTCTCTTACTTTTGGGCTTAAAGTACATCATCCTTCATCAAGAATCCCTTTTTTCACCTAGTAACAAGGGGGATAAAAGGGTGCATTCTTGTTCTCTTTCCCTCTTTGTCTTGGAGATGTTGTCTTTGTTCAAGAACTCCTCTTGAAGGTAGATGTATTGTAACCAAGATCTATTCCTTTTAAGGGTCTCTTACCACTTATGGAATATTCTTTCACAATTCTCTATCCCCTTAGCTAACAATATTTTTCACGCTTTGATAAGGTTATGACATACATTGTTGTTTTAAGTATATCTTCTTGCTATTGGAAATAGGTATCCTTGTTCTTTTTTTCTTATGATGTCACCTATGTTTTAATCATATGGAGAGGGTATATGCATGGCCTCCCTTGTAAATAATGTATCCTTTTTTTTAATTAATCCCTAAGGAGACAATTCTTTCCTTAGGACTGATTGTCTTTTGTTATTGATCCCTAAGGAGACAATGCTTTCCTTAGGATTGATTACTTTTTTTTGGATCCCTAAGGAGATAGTGCTTTCCTTAGGACTGATCCTATTTATTGATCCCTTTGGAGACAATACTTTCCTTAGGCCTGATTGTTATTATGGATCCACATAGAGACAATGCTTTCCTTAAGACTAATCCCTAAGCCACCGTTATGCACAAAAAAATTTTAAGCCACCCCTGAGCGTAAATTTTCAAAGCTGCATCCATGTGCAAATTCTTAAGGTATAATTGACTAGCATAACACAACTTGCTAGACCATCGATTCTCCTTCCCTTCTCTTTGGGATGAGTGGAACTAGAATAAGATAACTTGCTAGCCTTTCCACTCTTCTCCTCTTCTTATTCCATGAATCACCTAGCATAATACATCTTTCTAGCTCATCGGATTCATAGTTTCTCTCTCTTCTTTCCATGCTCTCATAGCTATGCTACTGGGTTAGATCATAGAGTTTAGTATAATCTTTGGTGATACTCTTTCCCTTTTTATGTGATCAATTATGCACTTGCAACAACTTTTTGAATATGATATTAGTGGTTAAGACAATTTTAATCGAGGTCTTTCTACTAGTTAATTGATTTGGAGTTTTGTTTTTACTACTAACACCCTCTTTGTGTGTGTATTTTTTGTCTTTGTTTTTTTGTTCTCTTATGCATGGATGTTTAGTTGAGATCCTTTCTTTGTGATCTTGCATCCTTGAACTCAATTATGACTTGTCTCTTTTCAATTCACCCATGATTATCTCTCCTCTCTTTCTCTTTTTATTCCTTTAATGTGAGCATGATCTTGTATCATAGTCCTGCTAAAGTGGGGGCTAAATATACCATCCTAAATTTTAAGCACCTAATTTTTTTACAATTTAAAGATGATTTTGTGTCCACTTTAGTGTATTTCTATGGTAGGACCTCATATGACACTTAAATGATACCTAAATTCAAATACGAGTCACCCATTCCTTTCAATCTTACTTAAACTCAAGGTTGGCACTTATTTCTAGGTGTGTTCCTCTCTTTTTCCTCCAATAAAATAATTCATTTCCTCACCTAGGCCCTATATACTAATTCTTGGCCTTCGTGATTTCTCCAGACCCCGAAATGAGCTATACTAAAATATCCCACACATACCCAATATCTCTAGCACCCAAACCAAATTTGGGCTCATTCTCCTAGGTACATGTTGCTATTAGTGACATGTCCTAGGAGAATGTGGCCCAATTTTGGCTAGGAGACCCATGTTAGGATTTTAGGGGGAGATCGAGTCTTGCAGTCAAATTTCTTAATTATTAACCCCTAAAATGATGTGAGATGTATATAAACCCCCCATCTCTCTTCATTTTGGTAACCACAATCAAGATTCACAAGTGCATCCATTATTGTCAAACTATTCCAACAATTAAGCATTCAAGCCATCAAGTGCAAGGAAGCAAATCAAGCAATGATAAAGAGCTATCAAGTCTAAACATTCAAGTATTCATTCTTCTCAAGAATTAAAGGTGTTTTCTTCCATAGATCTATATTATTTCCCCCATTGGAGGCCAAGCAAAGGAGTTTTCTATCAAGCAAGGAGATTCACATTCATCTACCTTCATTCAACTCTTCTCTCTCTTCTCTGCAATCAAGCATTATGGAAAATTACAGCACCTATGCCATAAGGTTTTGTATTTCATGATTTCATTTTTGGGTTTTTGTGTTTAGTCAAAGCTAATGCATCAGCATACTTGATCACATTAAAAAAAGTATTTGCATCTACAATGTATGTTATTCTTCATTTTCTAGATCTAGCCTTTGTTGCATGACAACACACTTTCATTTATTTCATTTCATTCTGAGGATGATTCCTAAATAGGGGTATGACCAAGGAAAACTCTTTTTTCAACCTTCTGTATATGATGAAAATCCACCTGTTAAGAACAAGTTCAAACATGAAAATGTTAATGATAAAGAGCATATTCAAATCTATTTTAACATGTTCATAAACTTGTAAAAACATTAATTTTCACCATAACCTCAGATGAGCATGAAGCAAGTGCACCCAAGACTTGCTTGATTTAAGCTCTTAGAGAGGTTGTGGGTGTGCTCTCCCAACACAAGTATAGATCCCACTATGAATGCAAAGTATAATGAAGATTGAAATGCTCAAGAAGAAGCTATAGAAGCAACTCTCAAGCACTCAATGCAAGAGGCCAAAAGAAGCTCAAGGAGGAGCTATGCAAGAAATCCTCAAGCTCTATGGCATGCAAGTATGCAAATGAAAGATGAAGCTAAATCACTAAGTTCTAAAACTTGAAAGAAATCTAGCAACTACCAAATTGTTAGTAAAAACTCTAAGAATAATTCTAAGTATATATTAGCATAATAACTGTAATGGAAAAAGGAATGAATTTTACTTGAGACAAGGGTCCTATTTATAGGATTTTGGAGGGCTGGGGTGAGGTGGCATCTATGTGGAATCCACATAGGTGCCACCAAGGAGACAGATAAGCCATGCAAAGTCCAAGACTTGCTCACACATGTGTGAGCAACTTGGGATGTAAAAGGTCAATGTGTACTTCATGTACATGTGTAAGTGTGTGTAAGAGATGTGTAAGTGAAAAAGTCTATTTTCACCATTTTAGAATGTGTAAGAAGTGTCATAAAAAATGTAAGAGGCCTTGTTTGTGCAATTTTTGAAAAGGCCATTTTTGGAAATTTGCTCACATGTGTGAGCAAATAATTAGGACTAATGGATGTAGGAATCCAAAAATTAGCCTAATTAACCTTAGTTAATTAGTGAGTAGGCTTATTAGACAGAAAGTGATGTGTGTAGGATATCATCTAGCTTGGATTTAGGATTAAATTAAATAAAATTTAATTTAATCATGGTTTAGTAGAAATAAAGAATGTGAGGGAATTAAATAAATTAAAAATTTTATTTAAAAGGGGACTATGGAGGAACATGTATTAAATTAAATTTAATACATTATGAAAGGTAGTGTTTAAATTTAATTCAAATACTATTAATTAATGAATTTATTTAATTAAATAAATTTAATTAAATAAATAGATGAATTTAACAAATATAATTAATTAAAAAATTAACTATAGTATTATTTGGGGTCATTAATTAAATTAAATTTAATTAATGTTAAAAGGATGAATTTAGGTGTCTACACCTTCTTCCCCATTTTTTCGTCTGCATGAATAGGTTATAAAGTTGTCGGATCAGATATAGGCAGATCAGATCTAGGTAGATCAGGAACAATCAGATGATTTGTGAAAAATTTAGTCAAAAACACCAGGAACACATTGCCATTGGCATTATGTCCTAGGAACACGTTGCCATTTTCATCATGTCCGTACCATTTTGAGCTCAAATTTTAGCCACAGGTAAGATTTGTCTTGTAATTTTCATTTCTATGAATTTTCGCTCACTATCTATTTATTGCAGGCTATTTTTACCATTTTTTCAATAAATTTCCTACTTAATCATTTACATTATATCATTCATTTTTTCTATATTTCTATTTTTATCAATCATATTTTAGTGAATAAATCATTATCCCCATTCAATGCTTAAGTCACCTCTTGAGCCTATTGGGGGTATCTTCCTTCCAAATGTGCATCACAGAACAAAGGGATGATTTTCCTTATTTACATTGCCTCCTATTTCCTATTGTACAAAAACTTAGAATGTGTCATAGTTAATGGAAAATTATATATTTTTTGAGTCCTCATATTCAATCTTGGCCGTCGAATCAATTCAATCATGTCCATCGATTCATGTTTCAAAATTTTATAAATTGAACCCATCTCCCATTTCTCCTAACCACTTTTTTGAGTATTCTTTCTATCATTTTGTCATTTTTCTTTCATGTTATAGGTGCACTTTTTTAGAAAGAGAGCGACATATCATACTTTGAAGAAGAAAGAAAAGGCATTGGAGCCATATTAAGGGACTGTCTTTGTTCTAGTTTTCATGCTTTTATACACTCTTTCTTGATAATTCTAATGGTTTGATTAGGATTTTATTTTGCATGTGTTTTAAGTTTAGTGGCTGACTTATTGCTTGCATTTTACTTGATGATCCTAGATCATAGTCAACATTTTTGGTGAACTCAACGTGAACATACCTATTCTAATCATTTTTTGATGTGTTTGATGTATTTTACAGGCATAGGCACAAGTTTTATGCACTTTGTACTTAATCTGTGCACTTGGGGAGCTTTGTGCACACTTAGACACTAATTTTGTGAAGTTAGGGGATCTTGTTGTGCACTTAGGACTATTGCTACATACTTGGAAGTGAATTTTCTACAATCGAGCTTAAAGTTTCTCACTTGGGTTGCTAGAAATGTTGTAGTCCATAAATTGGGCTTTTGTATTTTGACTGGACATGTATGTTGTTTTTTTATTAATTTGATGATCTAATAATCCTAAAATAAATCTCACATTTATATTTTGGGTTTAAAATAATTCAAATATCTTCAATCAGGTTTAAAATTAATGTCAATCTTTATCTAGCTTACCTAGGAGGATTAAATGTTAGCTTGTGGTGACTGATCAGGAAAGTACTATCCAAGAAAGTACTATACACTTTTCCTCCTGACCTCGCATGAACAGAACAATAATGGAGCGTGCAAGGAGTATGAGGTTGCATGCTAGGCTGCCCAAAAACATGTGGGTAGAGGTTGTGAACATTGCTATTTATTTAATCAATAGAGGCCCCTCTACTCCTTTGGACTGTGGTATTCTAGAGGAAGCATGGAGTGGTAAGAAGGTGAATTATTCTTTTCTCAAAACCTTTGATTGTGAAGCTTTTGCACATATAGATTCTAAAAATAGAACCAAGCTGGAAGCTAAGTCAAAGAAATGTGTATTTGTTGGATATGGCATTGATGAATTTGGTTATAGGCTTTGGGATTTTGAAAATCATAAAATTGTAAGAAGCAGGGATGTCATATTCAATGAGAAAGTATTGTACAAAGATCTGTTGCAGCAACATGAGAAGAAAGAAAATGACTATGTAGTACTAGATGATACTCCAAAAGATGATGTTCCATTAGTTCCTTATGCTCCGCAACAATAGCAACAACAAATACCACACACCCTAGTGAATGTTAGACGGTCAACAAGGCTAAGTAGACCTCCAAAAAGATTTTCTCCATGTTTGTATTCTATTTTGTTAATAGATGCTGGTGAACCTGAATGTTATAATGAAGTTGTGCAGGTGGATACAAAGATTCAATGGGAGTCTGCAATGACAGAGGAAATTGACTCCTTGCTGAAAAATCAAACTTAGGATTTATGCAAGTTACCTGTAGGTAAAAGGGCTTTACAAATAAATGGGTTTACAGGCTGAAAGAAGAGGATGGAGGTAAGAAAAGATTTAAATCCAAGTTAGTTGTAAAAGGATTTGCATAGAAAAAGGGTATTGATTTTGATGAGATATTTTCTCCAGTTGTTAAAATGACTTCTATTCGTACTGTTTTAAGTATTGTGGCTACTGAAGATTTGCATTTAGAGCAGCTTGATGTTAAAAAAACTTTTCTTCATGGTGATTTGGATGAAGAAATATATATGGTACAGCCACAAGGATTTGAGGTCCAGGGTAAGGAGAATTTGGTGTGTAGATTGCAGAAAAGTTTATATGGCTTGAAGCAAGCACCTCGGCAATGGTATATTCAATTTGACACTTTTATGAATGAGCATGGATATAGTCAGTGTCATTTTGACCATTGTGTTTATTTTAAGAGGTTGGATGATGATAACTACATTATTTTATGTATATATGTTGATGATATGCTTATAGTTGGGTCTAACATGGATCACATTAAGGGGTTGAAACAAAAGTTAGCACATTCATTTACTATGAAGGATTTGGGGGCAGTAAAAAAAATCATTGGTATGAAAATTTGTAGAGATAGGAAAAATAGGAAGTTGTCTCTATCTTAGGCTGATTATATTGAGAAGGTGTTGCAATGTTTCTCTATGGAGAATGCCGAAGCTATCAGTACACCTTTGCTTGGTCATTTGAAATTGACTAAGGAGATGTGTCCTAAGACATTAGAAGAAGATGAAAAAATGTCTAAGGTACCTTATGCTTCAATTGTAGGGAGCTTAATGTATTCTATGGTATGTACTAGGCCAGATATTGCACACGTAGTGGGATTCGTTAGCTGATATATGAGTAACCCTGTTATTGAGCATTGGAATGCAGTCAAAATGGATTCTCAGATATTTGAGAGGTACATCCAGTAAGTGTTTACACTTTGGGGGTTCTACTACTACTGTACAAGGCTATGTTGACTCAGATTTGGCAGGAGATATAGATAGCAGGCGGAGTACTATAGGTTATGTATTTACTGTTGGTGGGACAACAATGAGTTGGATTTCTTGACTACAAAAGGTGGTTGCTTTATCCACTACAGAGGTAGAGTATGTTGCTACTACAAAGGCAGCCAAGGAGATGATATAGCTTCAATTCTTCATGGAAGAATTAGGACATCCACAAACGGATAATTTTTTGCATACAGATAGCCAAAGTGCCATTCATCTTGCAAAGAATTCTTCTTTGCACTCAAAGACAAAACACATACAGTTGTGGTACCATTTCATTCGGTCAGTTTTGGATGATGGGAAGTTACAGCTGGAAAAGATTCATATAGATGATAATCCAGCAGATATGTTTACAAAGGTAGTAACAAGGGAGAAGTTGAACTCATGTTCAGCTTCAGTTGGTCTTTTAGACTGAATAGAATAAAGGAATAGCTGAGTCTAGGGTGGTTTGATCTAGTGGGAGCCTCATATGGTAGCGGTATTGCTACAAGATCAGTCTCCAAGTGGGAGGTTTTTTAGTGTGGATACTGATCAGTCACCAAGTGGGAGATTGTTAGCTTATGGTGACTGATCAGGAAAGTACTATCTAGGAAAGTACTGTACACTTTTCCTCTCGACCTATTGGGCCGACATATTGTAACTCATTATAACCCTAAAGCAACAAAATATTGTATAATATGGCTTAGGGTTAGGGATTTCATTATGTATGATTTTAGTACTTGCAGAGAAATTGAGCTGTAAGGGATTACAAATTGTAATAAGGTTGTAATCAATGGATAATAATAATATTGGACTCGCTGTTGGTGACATAGCCCAGGGATTGGGTGAACCATGTTAAATATTTGTGTATTGTGTTCTCTTTTGTGTGGTTTATTGTTCCCTGATATTGGTTATATTTGCATGTAATTGTTATTTCTGCCTTGTTAATCCTAACATTAAATCTGATATAAATATCATATAGTTAACTAGGATGAAGGAATGAACTTTCAATTTGATAAATTAGATTTAATTAGGAGGTTGATTGATAGAATTACTATCATAATTCAAGTTTTTGATTAAATCTACATGCCAATATGCATTTTGTGTCAGGTTTTACACACTTAGTATTGTTATTGTGCACTTAGGTTTTCATAATACACACTTAGGCTTGTTTTTGCATAGTTGGAAGTTATTTTTGTGTAGCTGGGAGAGAATTTGCGTAGTTGAGAGAAGAGTTGCGTAGTTGGGAAGGTATAACTTGTCTCTGATTTAATGCATGCTTTCTATTTTTCATCACTTCTAATTTCTATTAGCATAAGGTTTCTATGTTACTGATCAATTTGTGAAACATTGTGACAATCATGAGATGAAGAGCTCTTTACCAAAATACTAATAGATTTGTTGCAGGACATGCGATGAAGACCTTGTGTGCTTGTTATAAATTTGGTTCTTTTTTTTGTTAGATTAGAGCCCACTTCATTTTATAAAGGTCAATGAATTTTTCTCGATGTGTTTGGTGCTTTGGCACATTTTTTTAGATTGGAATCCCATTAGAACATGGCCTTCCCTTGTTGGGAAAAGAGGTACTCACCACCAAGGGACAATTCAAGTAGTAACAAGCTAAGGCCAAGCTCTTCCTAGCTGCTATATAAAAATGTGGTTGTGATTAATGTCATGTCAATAGGTGATTGTTATGCTGAGATGAAGATCCCCCTTAGTACCTGTGTGGTGCATTAAAACCTACTAAATATAAATTCTACATGTTGGGAGGCCTCCATAATAGGGATAATCTACTGAAAGCATAACCACTTGAACAAATGCACTTACTAGAAATCCCATTGTGTTTAGTGGCCAAAAAATCCTATTTTTTGATAAGGGGGATACATGCATCTTGAAGATACCCCTCATGTACTCTTTAATTCAAGATAGAAAATTTATCTAAGTCTTTGGATCTTTATAAATTTAATGCTTGGTGCACCCAAGAAGCATGTGTCATGTAAGGGGGAGCCAATTTCTCCAAGCATCTATTTTTCTGATTAAATGTACCATTGTATTGCAAGGGGACTCAACAAATATTGTCCTTTCCAAACTTAGGCTGTAAAGTGCTTGTAAAAAGTAAAAAAATAATCATTCTGTTTGATGTGCCTTATGTGAGTTTTAAACAAATCACACTATTCAAAAACCTCACTCAAAATTTTTAACATTGTCCCAAAACATCTCAAAAAATTGTTCAAAATCAATCAAACTTCTCAAAACATGGACTCTCCAAACTTGTCAAATTTTTTTTCAACCTTAAGTTTCTCCTTAGGTTAGAACCTTTGCAGCAATCCTTGCATTAGACCTCAATTTTTCTATTGTATTGTCCTCATAATTACCTTATTTGATTGCATTTTCCTTAGATCTTAGGTCATATTTCCTTTGCATCTCATCCAATCTCATTGTACTTGTCATTACATTTCCCCTCATACTTGCACAATTTATCCTCATTATGAAACTTTTCATTAATCATTATCCTCATTATAGTTGCATTATCTCCATTACAGTTGTCTTATCCTTACATTAGCATCTTCATTTTTCAATTATAACCTAAACTATATTTTTCAAATCCCCAAAGTTCAAGTTTTAGGGTTATACCTTGTGTCATTGAATTGAGAATCTTGACCTTGTCAAACTTTGAACCTTTGGTCATTATCATCATTAATTCAATACCCAATCTTGTCAATGATAGGTTTGGATTGGTCCTTTATCCTTTGGTTTGTCCTTTGATTTTTTTAGGTCTTGACCTCCCTTTAATTTTCCTAGGGTTATAGCTTCAAGCTTGCATTTTCCAAGATTTTTAAAATCCCAAAATAAAAAAACATAGTTCATATTTTATAATCCCTTAGGTTGCATAATCACACCTAAGTTGCATTTTCATAATCCTTATAAGCCTAAATTACATTGGTCATTTTATTTAGGTGCATAGTCATTTCATTCTAAAACTCTAAAACCCCAAAAGATTTATAATTTTTATTTGTCTCTTATATCCTTAGGTTCATAGTTGTAGGATATTATGTCGGTTGAAACTAGATCCCATGTTTTTAAGAGAAAAAAAGGTCCATCATATCAACCCATGTATAACTCAATAGAAGACACAAAATCACCTTTTGATCTAAGAGAATCCCAAATTGTGCCTTCAAAACTATGAGGATATATCACTCAACAAAGTTTTAATCCAAATATGAGTCCTCCTACCAATACACAACCAAATTATGGAAATATTCAATGAGGATCACCTGAAAACTATGAGCCAATATTTTTCCTAATGAAGCTAGGATCTGATAGTGTCCCACCAACACCAAGAGAGGATACCCAACCAACATTTGAATTTAATCAGCCAATCCAAGGTTCTATCCAACAAGGATCTTCATATAATATAGAAACTGCATATCATCCAAGCTTTGATTATGTTCGACCTGGATCACCATCACATTTTGAAAAGGATCCAAATGATCAATCAGACTCCTTGGATTTTCAATCATCACACGTGAGTCATCTTTCCTTGACAGAACAACCTCAACAAGAAATTGATGAAGCAATAAAAGATCCAAAAATTCAAAAGGCATTGGAATATTTGATGTGTAAAGATGCAAAAAGATATTTTAATATCCTTAAAGTTAAGGTGAAATTGAACCTCAAATATAAATTAATGTTGGAAGATTCAAATTTACATGATCCAATGAAGCCTATATTGGAAGAAGTTTAACCTAAACTCACTTTGGAACTAATAAAGGAGAAACATATTTCAGAGCAAGAAAGCACAAAAACAATTCAAAAGAGACCTCGCAAGGAATTGATAATGGAGATCCCTCCAAAACCTGCCTTTGAACAATTTCATAACCCTTTGTATGATACAATATCTCTTTTACCTTAAGAAGTTACTAATGTTAATATGCATATCTCAATGAAACAAACACAAATATTGTGAATTGACTTAAAGAATCATTCCTCTACAAGTCAATAAGTGGTAACACAAGACAAGTTTGCATTCACTATGGGAGTGCCAAAGATCCCTTCTTTGGAAGAAAAAATAAATACACAAAAAAGTGGTCCACTTCTATTCAATTATCATACAACACAAGAAATGGCCTCAACAAGTTTTCCACCTAAAGGACCAAGTGGAAATGTACCAAAGAAAACAATTTCATATTGTGTGACTACAAAAGTTGATGCAAAACAAAATAATATTATTGATCCATTGAAAGTCCAATCAAGTGTCGCAAAAAAATTAATAGTGAATATGATATCCCAATTAAAATATTCAAAATATCAAAAACATCAATCCAAGACTCTTAGTAGTATACTTAGACAACTGAGATATCAACAAGAAATAATACAACAACAAAAACAATCAAATATACAACAATACCAAATGAGACATCAATACGAAAGAGTGTGGCCAATCTTTCACTATGTTCCATATCCATCAAAAGTGCAAATGGCATACCAACAAAAACCACAATATCAACAATACTAGTAGTATTTGTCACAATATTATGGACATTAGTCTTCATTTCAACAACAATTTGTTCATCCAAGTATTCAACAATAAATGATGGCACCTCAACAATATTATGAAAAACCAACAACACAATTTTCACAACATCAACAACAACCAAGTCAATATTGAAACACCATGATGACACAACCTAGAGATCAATCATCAGCTTCATTTGCTCCAAGTACTCCAAGATTATCAGATTTGGATCATCATGATCACAACCTAGCAAGAGGAACAATTTGTAGAAAAAGAGGCCATCTGAGAATGAATGATACATTGGCAAATCCATCATCTAATGATGAGGTGATACGACAAATTAGGGAATTTATATGATAAGTAGAGTCATTAAAAATTAAAGGAGTTAAGAAATCCTACACTCAACAAGATTTGTACCCAAATCCGTTTAATTAAATTTTGTATATGCCTCCTTTTCTACCAAATTTTGAGGTTCCACAGTTTGAAAAGTATGAAGGAAAAGGAAACCCAAAAGATCATATTCAAGAGTTTTATTTAGCTTGTATAGAGGTGGCTTATGATGACACATACTTGATGTGCCTCTTTCCTTGAAGTCTTTTTGAGAAAGAAATGGATTGGTATGCACATCCACTCGAAAACATAAAATCATGGATCAAATTAGCTGAAAAGTTTCTCATTTTTCTTTCAATATTGGCAATGAAGTTACCTTGAATAATATGTGCACCATAAAGAATAAAGTTGGTGAGCCTTTCATAATATTTCTAATACAATTGTATAACCTTTTCAACTGATGTTCATTCGATGTCCTTGAAGAACAACAAGTAAGTTTATTTATTGAATATATCATGTTTGAAATGATGCATGAGCACAACATTAAAAGTCCAAGCATGATTGAAAATATCATTAAGAGAGGAACCAATATTGAAGAGGCTCTTGTTCAGAAAGGAGTAGTCAAATGTAATAGAGAAAACAAGAATGCAAATAATTCAAATGATAAAAATAAATTTTGGTCTCACAACAAGAATGTCACCAATGATGGTGTTGTTGATGTGAGAACAATTATAAAAATATAAGATAAGATTAGTATTAAAGGGCCCATGGTCTCAAATATACAAATGACTAATCCACCACAATAAAAAGCAAAAAATATGGTACAACAAAATCAACAGTGTCGACCTCTTAGATCTAAAGATGCATCTCCCAAATAATTCACACCACTCGAAGAACCTATTGAATCTATATTGCAACAATTAATCAATCTAATTTTATTCAATTACCAGAGATAAAAAAGGAACCAAAAATAAAACCACCATGGTAAGATGATAATATGAATTATGATTATCATCAGGAGAAAGGGCATAAGATTTCTTTGTATTTTCAATTGAACATCTCATACAAGATTTAATTGATCAAGGAATAATAAAAGTGGAACCTCCTGTAGGCTCCTCCAATATTGATCACACAAATTTCAAGACTCCTTTTCTTGATCATGGGAAAGGGAAAGCCTCCAGTTCAAATTCAAATCCCAAATAAAATGTGAATTATACTAGAACCTCTAATGATTATACCATAAATTGTATTCACGCGTTAGATGCTTATGTGTCTACCATAACTATTAAAGAGAAAGATCCATAGTGTCTAGTCACTACTTGTCAAACCAAAATCACTATGCAAGGAGATCCTCCTTGACCTTAGGTCACTACCCAATATAACCTCCTTGATCATTTGGGAAAAAAAACCACACAAATTTTCATTCTCAAGTTATAGTGTACATCCCCCTTGTATAGAGAGGTCTTAGATAAAGCCTTGAAGGAATCCACCGTGCCTAATGATATAAATGTTGAATAGTTTTAGGCCATGATAGGTCACCTTTATACTACACAATATGTTACCTTTATAGAGAAATATGTCCCATGTGATAGACCCAGTCATAATGATCCCTTACACGGCCTAGAAGTCTCTGTTCATAATTGTAAGATCACACGAGTCTTGATAGATGAATGAGAAGGACTTAATATATGTACCTTGAGAGTTTTTATGGCTCTTGGATATTTTGAAGATGACATTTATCCCTCTAAGAAGATCATAATAAAATCTTATGATGACATAGAATGTCCTTCCAAAGGATTCATCATATTACCCCTTCAAGTTGGCCTTGTCATATATAACACATTGTTACAATTTTTAGACCTTGATTTTCCCTATAACATGATTCTTGGTTGTCCATAGATCCATGCAATGAAGGAAGTTCCATTGATCTATCATCAATGTCTAAAATATTAGTATAAAGGCATGAAGGTCACTATTCTTAGGGACCCTAACTTCTTCCAGTTTTGTGCTAACTTGAAAGATACTCCTGCTCAACAAGTACTAACCAATCGAGAAGCATCAACATCTAGCTCTTATCAATATGTTGACTCATCCACAATAGCCAAAATAACCAAAGGAAAGCTTAAAATTGAAGACCAAGGATGCATAGAATATTCGACGGCACATTCCTTTCATATTGTAAAGTTACCTCTTTCTCCAAAGTCTTATGAAAAACCACACCTTCTACAAAAACAACAACAAACTAAAACAAACTGTCATACAATATAATTCCCCCACTAAATTCATAAAATATGGATATTTGCACAAAGAAACCATTGATGAGGATATATTTGGATAGATATACAAAGATGAAGAAGACCAACAACCTATCCAATTACTTGTTGAACAATATGGACCAAGATTCTGAATAATGCAAAAGAAAGGATATGATGGTTGTAGTGGTCTTGGATCATAGAAGAAAGGTATCATATAACCCAATGTTCCCCAGATGCAACCTCCAAATAGGGGACTTGGATTTAGACCATTGTGAATTGGATTCTTCTAGTACTAAGGTACCTCTATTGGAAAAAGTGAGTGCTTCCAATGATGATATGACATCCAAGAAAACCCATGCTAAAATCGATTCCAATGAATGGAGTGGAGCTCTTATTCATCTAGCCCTTTTTCTCTTGACCATACTTTTTCCAATCCTAGTGACTTATTTTTTAAAGATAAACACATGGGTGATACGCCTTCTCTTGTCAAAATTTGTCCTCAAGCTTAGATTGAAACTTTACGAGATCCAAGCACAACTTTAGAAGAGGAAAATATTGACATTGATATGACTAATGTACACATCTTTACTATTACCCCTATCACCTAAAGCCAACATAAAATCAATGATTACTTGCCTTTAGTTTACCTCAAATTAATAGATTGTAACCAATAAGGATCGTCGAGGTTGGGCTATTTTTGAAAATGATGAAGAAATAAGAGAATTATTTGAACTTCATGAAGGCATACCACTAGGTGATCACAAAGTAGGCTTCACAATTGATTTAGATGTAACAACATATCTCAAGGAGTCAATTCCATCTTCTAGTCATAAAAGTGAGAATCAAAACTGAAAAAACAAAAATAAAAAAATCATTGCCTTGATGAAAATTTGGCAAACATGCATCATTGTAACACAAAACAAGTAAAGATAAATACTTTCATCCAAAAGTTAAAACCTAGCAAATAGGTGGGGAAAGTACCATTGTGAAAGCCTGGTAAACAAGAACCACATGTAACAAGTCATTGCTTCACCATCTATCGTTAATCTATCTATAATTATCTACACTTTCCTATACACCTTTCACCACATTTGCCTAACCCAACCCTAGTGTCCTTTTATGGCTTGTAACTAGTTGATGTTCTATGTCATTTCCCTTGTATATTCAATTTGTATATATCCAACCTCTTGTTGACTAGTCATTGTAGACATCTTGGACTTCGACTAGGAGCAATGCCTTGAACTTGTATATAGTTTGGATTTAGTTTGGGGAAAATTCCCATAATATGGTTGAAAGATAGAGTCATTTACATTACTATATTGGAGGAATCAACATGTAAATATTAATAGCCTGGAAAAAATGTAAAAATAATTAACATGTCTTGAAAAAATTCATAAAACTCAAATACGATCTTGAAAAAATTCATAAAAATTGCAAAATAATAAAAAAATCCCTAAAAATAAAATACAATTTTGAGAAAATCTCTAAAAATCAAATAAAGTCCAGAAAAAATCCTAATAACTATAAAATGTCCTAAAAAATAAAAAAACAAATTAAATATTTAAAAAATCGTAAAAATAAAAAATTCATTCAAAGTCCAAAAACATGTACATAATCCCTTTTTTATTTCATCAATAAAATTTTCCTCTTTTGTGCAAGACAAATGTTAGAGAAGACATAGACCGAAGACTGATAAAATAAGGTGCTTAATGCTATCATGTTTCAACATACGATCTATCTAATCTAGTCAACAATCAGGCCAATTGAGCTTTCTCAATGATTTACCCTATCATTTATTTCAATCAATCAATCATCATTTTGTCTTATAACAGAGTGTTGTATTCTTGAAACCAGATGGTATCCAATTTGGATGGGGTACTTCATTCCTGAAACAAGACATCATCATGATCATCCTATCAAACACAAACACAGTAAACAGTGACAATAAGATTAGAATTATTTTTGGCTCGCTTGGTCCAGTGAGTCTCATATTTTATTGATTTATCTTTGATCATGTTCCTATGCTACTCAAACATATCACTGAGTGAGGGGTCAAAATGGTCCATGATCCTTTTTTGTTTTGTCTTCTATTTGTGGGGTGTTTTCATGAAGTTTTGGGGTAGGTGTGTCTTGGGTGTTTGTGTTGGTATGTTCCATTTGTGGCTATTGCACATACCTCAACCCTTAACATACTATTTTGTTTCAGGATGGATTGGATCATTCCTTTTCTACTATGTGCTTGTCTTTGGTAAAAATGGATCACATTATTGCCCTGACTTTCTTTGTTATGGTGTGCAACATCCATTTTGCTACATCAATAAATCTCTAATGATCAAAGTGTACTTATAAAAGTAAGTTTCCCATTATTAATTCTTCTTCATCTAATTTCCATCTTTTACTAACACTTCTTCAGTCAGTCCTAGTACTCATCCTGGTCTAGTACTATGGTACACAACTTTTTTTGCATCCTGCATTCAAGTAGGTTAGATTACATGCATATCATTAAACATATATGCAACATATAGAAAATCCAAACAAAAAAATTTGCCTCTTGCATACCTACATATAGTTGCACACATAACATCATAAGTATATATGTGAATTTGCATCTATAAATCATCATATATGCATAAAAAAGAATGACATCATCTAAGCATCATCACATAGAAAATAAAAGCATGATTCTCACATTGAAAATCATACAAAATAGTAAAAGCATCGTATATATCATGAAGTATTAACTGCATCCCATATATATAAGCATCATAAAATGTATTAGTGCAAAGTCAAGGTGTTTGCATAAAGTAAGGCCCATGGGCTCAACATGAACTATAAAACATGTCTACAAAAGTCACTATCCATAGAGAGAATCAAACTTTTCCCTCTCGATCCTCCTAGTCCCTGTCCTTTCTGGAGGATGTAGCCCCTCTTATCTCCAGTCATGTCTTCCTTAGTCTAGGTGGCCCTATAGATCCCACCACTCCCCATTTCTTTGTGCCCTTCAGGAGTGTGTCCTACTATGTGATCAAGAATAAACCCTAAAAATCAATGCCCACTACTCTAGTAGTGCATCTCTCTCATACATGCATCCCCAATACCTCATCTCCTCACAAGCATCTGCTAGAATACCAACTATATCCCACATGCTGAAATCTATGATATTGCTAATAAATTCCTGAGCATCCTCCTCCACACTCTATGATCTAAACAAATATGTGTCTCAAGAGGTTATTAGTGCATCCCTCTATACTATCAAACTATCCCTAACTGCAATGAGCATTGTTCGCTCTGTATCCCAAAATGCCCTCTTTGTTTCCCTCTCATCCTAGACTCCTGATATCTATCTCATCAGATCTACATTATGTTTCCTCTAAAACCTAACTTCTACCCTTAGAGTTTTGTCATCTAGAATTACCTCAATCTCATCGCCTGCAGCTATGTATTGCATATGTATATCCTCAAGAGCCTCTAACATCTGAATGTCATCTAGTGGAGCATGTTTTTCCTCCTCCACATGCATAGGTAAAGCATCATGACCACCTTCATCCTCCTTACCATCGTCATCATCCTTCCAAATGGAATTTATCTCGTCACACTCCTCATCCTCAGACTTTTCCTCTATGCTATCCTCTCCCTCCTCATCTCCCTCATCATCTTTATTCTAAGCCTCCACTTTGATAGGGAGGTCTCTTGTTCCTAGTCCTATTTCCCTAGAAATTCCTATAGGTTCTTCTCCTGGCCTATTTAGGGTTTTTCTAAGACCCCACTCTTAGAGGGATTCTTCCACAATTTACTCTCTCTCCAAGACCTCACTACCAAGTCACAAACTCATCACTAATTCCTTGTACTCTACATGGACTCATCTTCCCAAGCCCATTACCTAATACCATCAAATTGAATGTGTTTGAAATTTAGATGAAAGGCATTCTAAAGGTTCTCCTTGAATGGTTTTGAGGTGCTCTAGACTCCAACCCCCTTTGATCAAGAGTTGATCTCACCAAACTTAGGCAAAAGGCTACAAGCCCCTATTAGGCCTAATTAGCTCTTCTAAATCACCTTCTAGGCTATAAATCTCCAAACCTCCAAACAAGTTCCTAAAAAAATTTAATATTATGACACCCTTTTCGAAGACCTTGAATATTTTTAGGGTTTCTAGGCCGCATAGCATCCGCACAACACCTTTCTATTTTTGAGCCTATTTTTAAGGGTTAATGGATTTTCTCTAATCACTGCATTGTACTAGCTCTTCCTCACTCCATAGGATTATTATACACTTCTCATTCATAACAAGGATTCTTTAACCTTCATTCTTCACTTCCTTATCATTGGATTGAGTCTACCAATCCCCGAAGCCTTCCATCCACTATTTGCAATAGTCAAGCTTCCTAGCTAGGCTCATTCTGGCTCGCATAGGGATTGATGATAAAATTATATTTCCTACACACCTGGACACAATAATCTATATTTACACTATATACACCTTTCTCTATCATTTCCCATAGGGTCGTACAGTACCCATTGGTGGATTTCATGCTAGAGGCATTTTTGGTCTCTTAACCCTGTTTAGACCAATGGACTGGTTAGAGAGGAAAGACTTATTGAAAACAAAGAAGAACTAACCTAATCCAAAATAAACACACACAAAATGAAAATAGATACACAATACTAAATTAACTTGAAAATATTAGGCTCATATTAATCCATAGTACAAAGGATAATCAAGCTCTTTACACTATTTTGGATTTGCAGAGAATACCAGTGAAAATAACTTCAAGAAAAAAATATTACAAAAGTGCCAACCTTCTTCTTTGGTTAGAAAATGACTTAAATAGGTTGGGGAGACCAAGAAAAACTGTCCAAATGAATCCCTAATTGATTCTACTCCTTTTAAGGCATTTTGCCAATTTCTTGTCATGACAACTTTTCAAAGTTTTCAATGACAACTTTGACAACTTTTGTTGTCAAGCTTACTTGGATCACTCAATTGAGTTCCAAATGACCTAAATGGAATAGATAACCCTATTAGACCTTTTTCCTCCTTCATTCCCTCATTTTTTGAAGTCAAACAATCCTTTGACCACTTAGAACACTAAAGGTAGCAATTTCACAAAGAAACCAAGACTAGTCAAGTCTTGAGAAGGCCTAGACAAACACCTATCCAACCTTCCTAATAACTTGCTAGGATTCACACACACACTTGGGAATCTTCATAGTCATTATTAATCAATGACTTGTCTAAGGTCACTACAAGCTAAAATTATTGGACTACGGTAGCCTAAAGACCCTAGGTGCTCCTGCACCATTCTCCCCCCGCAACAAGAAGTCAAGTGAGACTAGGGATTAGGAGATCTAAATTGATCCCCATCTTATTGAAATTATTCTATGCTATCCAAGTAGCCTCAGATTCTGGTTGCTACTTCCACTTGATGAGGTGTTCCATGTAGACACCATACCTTGTTTTCTTCTTGACCCTTGAGTCTAGTATCTTTTCAGCTTGAGGCTTTAATGGTACAGGTAGTTTGAGGTCCTTTACATTAGCATTCACATCAGGATTGTGTTTTTCTTCTGTGACATCAGGGCCTCTATATTTAATCAGATCTTGGACATTAAAAATAGGAGACATGGATAGCTCCTTGGGTAAGCCTATCATATAGGCATTGGGACCATATTTAGCTAGGACTTTGCATGGTCATACTCTTCTCATTTGTAGCTTGCTGGGTATTCCCTTTTGGAGTCTAGCCTTGTTGAGGTGTTTCATCACCCAATCCCCAACTTCAAACTTTAAGTATTTTCTCCTTTCATCTAATCTAACTTTAAGCTTTTGGTTAGCTTCTACCAGTGTCCTCTTTACTTGTGCATGGACTTCTTTCATAGATTGAGAAAAGTCTTCAACATGACCACTAACTTCTCCTTGGTTGCCTAACTCTCTGAGTTCACACACTTCCCTTGGATGGATGCCATATACTATCTCAACTGGAATCTTGTCGGTAGATCTATTGGCACTATCATTGTAAGCAAATTCAGCTTATGGTAATACTTGATCCCACATTTTCCCATACTCCTTTGTGAGACACCTCAATAGGTTTCCAAGTACCCTATTAATCACCTCTGTTTGGCCATCTGTTTGAGGATGATAAGATGAACCAAATGCAAGGTTTGTACCCAATCTTTTCCATAGGGTCTTCCAAAAGTGCCCCATAAATTTCACATCTCTATCTGATACAATGCTGATTGGTAGGCCATGAATCCTTACTACCTCTTTGAAGAAAATATGAGAAATATAGTTGGCATCATGTGTTGTTTTTCAAGGTATAAAGTGACTCATTTTACTAAACCTGTTCACCACTAAAAAAATACTGTCATAGCCAGCAACTATCCTTGGAACCCCACTATGAAGTCCATGCTAAGACATTCCCATGGTCTGGTTGGAATGTGTAAAGGCTGGTATAGCCCTGCATTGGAAGATGTGCCCTTTTATTTTTGGCATACTACACATTGCTCCACATATCTCCTAACATCTCTTGGCATCTTAGGCCAATAATAAAACCTTTTCACTAGGTCCAATGTCTTGTTTAAACCAAAATTCCCACTAAGGTTTCCATTGTACTTTTCTTGTACAAGGTTTTCCCTCATAGATCCCTTGGGTACACATAGATGGTCACCCTTAAACAACAAGCCATTTTGTAAAGTGTAGTAAACAAATTTACTATGCAAGTGATTCTCAAACTCAACACATACCTTATATGCCTTTGAGAAGTCTTCATCAACCTTGTAGAGTTCTTTGAATCCTTCTATGTCAATGCTTTGGAGTTGAATCTCTTAGATAGTGAGAAACCTTCAACTAAGTGCATCTACAACTTAATTGTTTAGGCCCTTTTTATGTTCAATAGTGAAGGTATAGGATTGGACAAAATCCATCAACTTGATGTGCCTATGGCTTAACTTTTCTTATGTATTGATGTAGCTTAGTGCTTGGTTATTTGTATAAACTACAAACTCCTTGGGCAAAAGATAGTGCCTCCACTTTTTAAGAGCTTGAAATAATGCATAGAGTTTCAAATCATAGGAAGAGTACTTTGATTTGGCTTCATTCAATATTTTACTAAAAAATGCAGCTGGGCTTCCTGCTTGGTTGAGGACTGCTCCCACTGCTATGTTACTTGCATTAGATTCCACAATAAATAACTTATCAAAACTTGACAAGACTAAGATGGGCTATGTTACCACTCTTTTTTTTAGCTTCTCAAATCCTTCATGAGCCTCCTTGGTCCACTTAAACTTATTTTTGAATCCACCTTTTATAGTATCAAGTAGAGGCACACAAATCTCACTAAATCCTCTTATAAATTTTCTATAAAATTGAGCCAACCCATGAAATATCCTTACATTAGTCCTTATTTTGGGAGTGGGAAAATTTAGAATAGCTTCTACTTTTCTTGGGTCCATTTTCAAGTCACCTTGGGAGACTACAAAGCCTAGATAGACTAGCTCTTGCTTTAAGAATTCACTCTTTTATAGGTTAATGGCTAGCTTCTCTTCATGCAACCTTTTCAAGATAACTTCTAGGTATTTCATGTGTTCTTCCTTAGACTTACTAAAGATGAGGATAACATCTAATTATACCACTACAAACCATCCTATGTAATCTTTTAAGACCATTCATTAATCTCATGAATGTACTAGGTGCATTTGTGATCCCAAAGGGCATAACTAACCATTCATAAAGACCTTCTATTGTTTTAAAGGCTAACTTCCATTCATCCCCCTCTTTCATCCTAATTTGATGGTACCCACTCTTAAGATAAATTTTAGTGAATTACCTAGACCCTCCAAGACAATCCATAAGATCTTCTATTCTAGGGATAGGAAATCTATACCTAATAGTTATCCTATTTATGGCCCTAGAATTAGTGCATAACCTACATTTAACTCCTTTCTTGGGTGCCAAGACCACTGGGACAACACATGGAATGATGATTTTTCTAATTAGTCCTTGATCAAGTAGCTCTTTAATCTTCCTTACAATCTCCTTGTTTTGATCTAGTGTCATCTTATATGCTACTTTGTTAGGCAAGGATGCCCCTGGTATGAAGTCTATTTGGTGACTGATTTCTCTTTGAGGAGGTAGAGTGGCTGGTGTACCATCACTGATAATATCTTTGAACTACTCCAAGAGCTACCTCACTTCCTTTGCTATACTTGTTTGTTGAGGTTTGACCTCCTCCTTAGGCTTAACAACTATAGCTATTCCAACACCTTCCTCCTCCTTGAGTTCATGCAAGAAATCCTTACCACTTATGAGGAGTACATTAGTGTCCCCTGAAGTGGCTGCTCCTTCTTCAACAAGTGATTGTATCTTGTAGGTGACCCCATTCTTTTTGAAGGTATACATGTTCTTTTTTCTATGATGGACTGCATCTCGGTCATATTGCCATGGTATGCCCAATAACAAGTGGCAAGCATCCATTGGAAAGATGTCACACAACATTTTATCTTGATATTCACCAATAAAAAATTCAACCCACACTTGTTCATTCACTAAGACATTCTGCCCTTTATTTAGCCAGGTGACCTTGTAGGGGTGTGTATGAGATATCCTAGTGAGCTTTAAATTTTGGACTTCCTCTTATTAGATTATATTTTTTGTTGAGCCTAAGTTAATAATGACCTTGCACACCTTTCAAAGGATCTTACACTTGATCCTAAATAAATCCCTCCTTTGTTTGGGTTCTTCCTTGACCGATTCTTTGAGTAAGACTCTCCTAAACATGAGATTCTCTCCATTCTCTGAATCAAGACTCACCTGTAGAGATTTGACACTACCGAATTCTTCTTGTGCATAGGCTATTTTATTCTCCCCTTGTGAACTTGAGGCTTTGTCAGGGAATCTATATGCAGGGTTGCCTAATTGACCACAATTGTAGCATTTCATATTGGCAAAGTGTGAACCTCTGCTGAAGTTACTTGATCTACCTCTACCACCTCCATGAAATCCTCTTCCTCTACTATAGTTACCTCTACCACTTAGATCACTACTCTGTTCAATCATCTTGGAGTCTCCTTGGATTCTTGGTTCAATACTTCTACCACCATATCCACCCCTGTGTTCTCTAGAGTCTCTTCCTCTTCCTCTAACCCTAGGGTCAGAGTCTTGCTTCTTTTTATTTTTGTCTTCCACCTTAAGTGCCAACTGAAAGCATTTATGAATAGTAGTAGGGTTCCACAAGCTGATCTCTTCTTGAATACTCCACCTCAATCCACCTAAGTATCTTTCCACTTTAATGCTTTCCTCTTCTTGCACTTTGGATCTTAGGCATAATTTTTGAAATTCTTCGGTACAGGAGGCAACATCCATGTCTTTCTATCTTAAAATTTTTCTCTTCTTGTGCAATTGGATCTTATAATTCTCTGGTAGGTAGTTCTCTTTGATTTTAGTCACCATAGCTTTCCAATTGTCTATTGGCCTCTTTCGTTCTCTTTCCCTCTCTTCTTGTAGGAATTTCCACCAAGTCAGGGCTGGTCCCCTTAACCTTGATTTAGAAACCTTCACCTTTTGTGCCTCGGTGACACCTTCACATTAAAAATGATTTTCCATCACTTCAATCCACTCCATGACCAAATCTGAATCCATCTTACCAGTAAACATGGGTATTCCCTCAAGAGCCTTGCCACCCAATGGCTTGATGGCTCTAATGAAGGGTTCCTGTTGCAATGGAGGATCAAGTTCTGGTACATAATCCTCCTCATTCACTCTATTTCCCTTGTCTTCATCAATTTAAAAATTTTCCTTCATCTTGTCAGTTGTCTCTGCAACTTCATCAAGTTTATCTTTCATAGCCTCTAAGGTTTCTTTAAGGAGTCTATTTTTCTCCCTTTGTTCTGTCACTTCTCTTTCCAACTCTGCATTTGTCACCATGGTGGTTTCTCCCACTGATTCACTTCCAAATTGAGACATACACAATGCCTTGTCCCAAATATTTGGGTTCTCTGATACCAATTTGATAGGGAGGTCTCTTGTTCCTAGTCCTATTTCCCTAGGACTTCCTCTAGGTCCTTCTCCTGGCCTATTTAGGGTTCTTCTAAGACCCTACTCTTAAAGGGATTCTTCCACAATCTCCTCTCTCTCCAAGACCTCATTGCCAAGTCACAAACTCATCACTAATTCCTTTTACTCTCCATGGAATCATCTTCCCAAGCCCATTACCTAATACCATCAAATTGAAAGTGTTTTCAATTTAGATGGAAGACATTCTAAAGGTTCTCCTTGAATGGTTTTGAGGTTCTCTAAACTCCGACCCCCTTTGATCAAGAGTCGATCTCACCAAACTTAGGCAAAAGGCTACAAGCCCCTATTAGGCCTAATTGGGTCTTCTAACTCACTTTATAGGATATAACTCTCCAACCCTCCAAAAAAGTGCCTAAAAAAATTTGATATTCTGACACCCTTTTTGAAGACCTTGAAGACTTTTATGGTTTCTAGGCCTCATAGCATCTGTACAACACCTTTCTATTTATGAGCCTATTTTTAAGGGCTAATGGCTTTTCTTTGATCACTACATTGTACTGGCTCTTCCTCATTCCACAAGATTTTTATACAATTCTAATTCATAAAAAAAGAGTCTTTAACCTCTTTTATTTGCTTCCTTATCATTGGATTGAGTCTACCAATCTTCGAAGCCTTCCATCCACTATTTTCAATAGTCAAGCTTCCTAGCCGGGCTCATAGTGGCTCGCCTAGGGCTTGATGATAAAATTAGCTTCCCTGAACACCTGGATAGAAGAATCTATATTTATACTACATACACATTTCTCTAGTATTTTCCATAGGTCCATACAATACCCACTGGTGGATTTCATGCTAGAGCCATTTTTGGTCTCTCAACCCTGTTTAGACTAGTGGACTGGTCACAGAGGAAAGACTTATTGAAAAAAAAAAAGAAATAACCTAATCCTAAATAAAAATACACACCAAATGAAAATAGATACACAATACTAAATTAACATACAAAGATTAGGCTTAGATCAATCCATAACACAAAGGATAATCGAGCTCATCACACTATTCTAGATTTGCAGAGAACACCAATGAAAATAACTTCAAGAACAAAACATTAAAAAAGTGCCAACCTTCTTCTTTGGTCAAAAAATGAATTAAATAGGTTAGGGAGACCAAGAAAAACTATCCAAATGGATCCCTAATTGATTCTACTCCTTTTAAGGCATTTTGCCAATTTCTTGTCATGACAACTTTTCAAAGTTGCAAAGTTGTCATTGACAACTTTGACAACTTTTATCGTCAAGCTTGCTTGGATCACTCAATTGAGCTCCAAATGACCTCAATGGCATAGTTAACCCTATTATAACTTTTCCCTCTTTTTAGGAAGTCAAACTATCCTTTGACCACTTATAGCACTAAAGGTAGCAATCTCACAAAGAAACCAAGACTAGTCAAGTCTTGAGAAGGCCTAGACAAACACCTATCCAACCTTCCTAATGAATTGCTAGGATTCACACACACACTTGGGACTCTTCAAAATCCTTATTAATTAGTGACTTGGCTAAGGTCACTACAAGCCAAAATTCTTGGACTAGGGTAGCCTAAAGACCCTAGGTGCTCGTACACCACTCTTTCCCCTCTACCCTCTACCATCGTGGTGCCACTCTCAAAACTAGTATATCTAGATCTATCCTGATAGAATTGGTCTATGCTATATGAACCTCCTATCATACTCTAGTGTGTTCCATACATCCACCACATTTGATCCTACTCCCCACTATCTAGGTCATAGCTGCACAAACTCTGCATGTGCTACATGTGATGTGATAATTGGACCCTAAATTCCCACCTCGCCTTTCAAGTGAGAAAATAATGTTGTATGTATCAGAACATCCTGTCAGTCGCCAAACTATCTATGTACCCACTCAAGTAGTTAAAGCTCTATAACTACAAGCCCAATGATAGTCCATCTAATCAAGTATCTCTCCTAGCAGTAATAAGGAAGTTGATCCCCATCATCATCCCAACTAGGGTAATCTCTATAAGGTATCCATGTAAAGTCCCTCCGCATGTCAAAGTCATGTCTCTAATACAGAGTATATCCAATAGTCTCTATGAAAGAACACTAGCATAGTAGTGCAAATACAAAAAAATTGGTAACACTTGTCTATCTGCAATAAGATAAAAGGCTGAAATGTCCCCAAATGTGCAAACCTGTAACAGTGTGATCCTACTTCTAATTGGAAATCTGTGTCTATATGTCACTTGATGGAAGTGATAGTATGTCATATCCAAAATGCATGGTCCCCATGCATATATTGTACCCTCCATAACTATGTGCTCTAGAACTCATCCCCATCTTATAGGGAACCCATGTTCTCATCTGTTTGGCACAAGTAATCTTAAAATCCCCACATTGATAACCACCACCAATCTCTCATGCTATCCTACCAATGTCTCTCATATAATCTCATAGTCATTGATGTCTAATGCACGGTCATCACAATCAAAAAATCTTTTGAAAGCTACCCTCCCTAGTGATGGATCATAAACTATAAGATCTCAATGGATGAGAATCCAAAGTATGCGCTAGACATGCTCTAAAGTGATGGTAGCCTCTCCTTTCAACAAATGAAATAAACTTATCTCTAAATGTCATTGCACTATCAATACTATGATTAGTCCTCTATTTTTCGTAATCTCAGGCATGGGGACCTAAAGCCAATAGAAAATCATGTTCATATTTGTTCAAGCAATGTTGTAATCCCATGCGTGTTGGTCTACTCTCATACGTCTATACAGGTGCAAGATCAACATATGAGTAACAAGGGTGTTATCATTTTAATTCACACTAAATTGATAAACTGACAAGTGTTTTCTATTGAAGTTTGAATTTAAAAGTTGCTATTTTAAATTTTAGAATGATAAAATTCAAAGAAAGAAGGTACATGTTCAAAATTACAATTGAAAACATCAGAACAACACATTAAGGTACTCTTATTTCAAATTTTTGAACAATGCACTATTCATATTTTTTGAGCTTAATTGAAAAATGAAAGGCTTGCATTTCAGACATGAAAGTACAACTTTAAATTAACCACACAAGCAGTGGTTGCTCTTAAAAACATAAATGGAAAGTACTTTTCAAAGATATAAAATAAAAGTGCAATCATATGATGCCACACATCCTGTGGTAGTAGGTTAATGTAGGCATGCATTTCAATTTCTTAAATTCAATGCAGAAGTCAAATGCAGGAACTAAAATTATAGTTTACATTTCTATAAATGTAAAAAAAAGAAGAAAAGAAGACAAGTTAGGCCCCCCCCATTGCCTGGTGTTTTGTAGAGAGTTGAATGCTGTTGCATCTTTAGTCCCACATCCTGAGGTATTCCAGGTCATCCTGTAGAAAAAGGGGTGATAAAATGGGTCAGTTCATGCGAACTAAGCAATGGAGAAAGACTAAACTATCTTCTAGTTATCTACTTGATTGCATTTACAAAAATGTAAATCAACATGCATAAATGGAATTGCTGGAAGGAATGATTGTATCATAGAAAACACTTTATTTCCTAACATTGTTTGCTTCATGTGGAGATAGGTATGAAGATTAAGTAGGTCGTTGAAAGGATGTGCATACATTTCACGCACAAAACTTTTCGACTGAAGCTATGGAGAGGCGAAGACATGAAGACTGGTGAACTAGAGGAGGCTGTCAAGAGGGCATGCATAAGTTTTAGGCATGGGACCTTCTGGCAAAATCATGGAGTTGTAAAAGATGGGTCGTTGAAGGGACATGACTTTCATCATGAAACCTTCCAGCCAATAAATTAAGGTTACAAGTGTTACGAGAGTTGTTCATTTCATTCTGTGATGGAACAAAGCAGAAAAAGGTGAAAATAAAGTGAGCTTAATGTCATAAATATAACTCATGGGAGTCACAAGCCCGTGCTTGAACCCCATGAGGGATTGTTCAATATGCTGAGAAGAGTGAAGAACAGAACAGAAGGAACAAAATTACATATCTACAGTGAGATAAGTATGCAAGATATATTTCAAAGGAAAATAGTATTTCTATGCTGTTTCAGTCTGGTATGATTTCACAAAAGTAATAATTACATCATTTCAGGTTAAGATAGTATGTATGTAAGTTCTATTCATTGATTGGTATCAATCATTTTCTATTCTATTGTCAACAACTAACCATATGAAGTCAACAAGAAGAAATGACAGTAATGCTACTGTTATAATATGCATATATAAGAAATCCTATTGCATTGTATTGCATAAAGAAACTCCATATTTAACAGAATGATCAGACATAAATAAATGGAAATAAAGTACAAAGTGTAAATGCATATCAAACATGTGATATTTTTAGTTCAACAGGAAGTGCTACAATGCTAATATAAAGTGAAGATGCAGACAAAACAATGTATTTCTGATTCAATGATAAACCAATAGTGAGATTTGATTCATGCATTTAGAAAGAGAAAACAAATTGCATTGATTAAAATGAAATAAGTGTTGTAATCATTGTCAAATTGCTCAAAGAATGATATATTTTTTAAGCATGCTGCCAGGCACACAAACAGTAACAACCTTCAAGAGATATATAGTTCAGAGAGACGTGCAATAGCAGAAGTACAAAAAAAATTAGATGGTAATGTTATGCTTGTAGATACTGAGCATATGTTTGATCCATGCTATTCAAAGATATTGGGATTAAAGCACGTGTAAGAGTGTGGAAAAGAAAAGTTAATCATGTTGCCTTCTCATAGAAGGTTATGTACCATTCAAATTTTTTTTTGATGCAAGATATTTCTTATCTCGTATACACTAAAATGTTAGTACAAAAGTCTTAGAAGCTGATGTACTAGCCTTGAAAATAGATTTACGTGGTAGGACACAACAACGAGAGTAGCCCGTGAAAGAGAACTTTGACTACTTTATCTCTTGCAAGACTACAATTGATGGCATATAACTAAAATTAAAGCAGATAGAATCAGATCCAGAAGGTGTAGGGATAGTTCATCTTAAATATGCTGTTGAAGATGTTGGAAGTATTGCAAACCATGCTTTTAGGCCTCTTTTGAATGTCGGGTTCAAGTTTAAAAAAAATTAAAACTTGTGCAGAAAGATATTGCAAAGATCGCGTACGCCATTCAATTTACTCAATGTAATTTGTGCAAATATTAACAAGACTGAATATGACTTGGTAGTCAAGGAATATCAGAAAACTCAAAATCTACGAAGAAGGATAAAATCATAAACTTAGTTTCAAATCAAGTAACATGAAGTAGCAGGAAAACTAAAATAACAAAGATGCCATTAGATAAGGAGATGGGTTTCAGATTTAACTTCATTCACGACAAAATACAAGATGAATAGAGATAAACCAAAACGTAAGCAGCAAAAGAGTCTAGGTTTTCATCGGAGAAGAGAAAGATATACTCACCTTCAGTTGGTGCATTCAAAGGGAGAAAAGCTCAAGCATGAGCCAATCATAATGAAAATGCCATTGCCAAAACCTAGGCACAGATCCTTCAACTTTGAGCTGTAGCCCGTGCTCAGTTCAAATCAAGCCGTGAATACATAGTCAGAGTATGAAGTTTGATAGACAAAGTCATGGCATTCACAACAGCAAGAGGAAAAGGAAGACAAACACTTATCTGTAAGTATTGTTTGAAGCAGAGCTCGAACTCTTGGAGATGCCAGTTATCAAGCCTATGCCAGTCATTATAGAAACGTCAATACAATCAAGCTTCAAAGATTAATTACCAAGGGGGAGTATGCAGACTTAGTTTGACATCAAAATAAGCTATAGGCAAGCAGAGATGAGCTACAATGCAGAGATTCATGGCGGCGGCAGCATGAAACCCTAAGGTTTGGGTTTCTTCCTCTTCATAAATTGCAAAAAAATGCGTAAGTATGAAAGACTCAAATGACATAAACCATTTCCCTTTGCTATATCACAATGTATTTGGAGTTCGCAATGCATGACAGACAACAGTATACGACTCCTTCCTAGCATGCCATGATAGCCTAGTCACATGGCTTCGTATTTGAAAGTAGAGATATTTGTTCTGAAATGGTCACATTGACTATTAATATGAAAGCTTTAGGTTATAATTTTTGTTTTGTTTATATGTTAAGTTTTAGATTTTATTTATATTTTTCTTTTATTTAAATCCTTATCATAATATGTTAGGTTAAATAGATAATTTCATTATCTAATTAACTTAAGTAATATTTCATTGTAATATTTATGATTAAGAATTTAAATTTAATTATACTTATTACATTTAATATTAAATAAACAATAAAATTTATACTTAACTTAAATGTATTAAATATAATTACATTTAATTCTATTTTTTATGTTGAGTATAAATTCATTATTTATTAAATATTAAATATAATAAGTATAGTTTTGGGAAATATAAATTAAACCTTTTACAAAATGTATTAATGAACAAAAATATAGCTAAAGTGGTTCTCAATAGCATCATTTTTAGAAAGGAGGAGCTTCTCAGTTATCTTCAGTTCTGGAGGCAGTTTAGGGACAGTTCAAGCATCTTTGAGTTCCTTTTTGAGTTCTCCTTTGATCATTGTCAGTTGAGGGTGTTTTTGAGAAGTTTACTCCTTGTTTCTAGCAGTTGCACTTTAGTTTTGATGGGGTTTTTGTTCATATCTGACCCACATGGAATGTGCATGATTTTTGGGGTTATGGAGCATTTTAGAGAGGATTTTGAGTGGCAGTCTAGTTACACATGACTTGAGGGAGTTCAAGGGTCACTTTGACTTCACTTTTTGATAGTTTGACTCCTCATTTTGGAGGGTTTTCTCATGCATACGCGTTAGGGTTTTGGGAACTCTATTTATCTTATTTTCACCTCATTATTGAGGTCTTCTTTTTGGCTGACCTATTTTGCATATCACAAACTTGAGAGATAATTGTAAGGCAATTGTAGCAGAGATTTATTCCAGCATTGATAAATAGAGATATCTGTTCCTTCCCATTGTTTTTGAGGTGTAATACTGTGAGTTTAATTTCTTTGATGTTGTGTTAGCCTTCATCTAAGCTGCATTCCTTGTTACATTTTTGAATCTTGATACTTGCTATTACAAGTCTTTTGTTTGTGTCCTAACTTTTGCAATGATTTGGTGAAGCATTGTTTCCCTATCTGTGCAAAATATTGCAGGTCCTTACATAGAAACACTTTTGTAGTTTCATGTTTGTCTGGGTACTGAGAGCCATAATTATCTTTAAGGACCTATGTTGGATTAATTTAAGTTACATATCATTTATTGGTGTATCACCCTGTTTAGGTTTAGAATTCATTTCGTTATTTCTTTCATCCCTTTCCCCATACAAATTTAGCCACAAGTGATATTCCAAATCCAAGAGGAACCGGCCTAGAATCCAGAGATTCGTTCTCTTCCCCATCAACGAGAACGGTTCCATGTTTCAATAGGATAGCTAGATTCCACATCAAGCTATAGGCGTAATCCTGATTGAAAACAATTTTTGGCATTCTCGGTGGGACCCGAACTGCTCCATAGTTCCTTGATTTTCAAGTTTTTATTGCTATTTTGGTGTAGACAACAGTATTTCAACCTTTTAGAAGGCATTTTTTCCAGCACCTGGCGACTCTATTTTTAAAGGTTTATTGCAGATTCAGTTGTAGATTTAAGGATTTATCCTGATGAGAAGAACACCTACAAGAGCAAATAGCGAATGATTCATTTATCAAGAGCTTCCATCTAATAGAAGAGGTAGTAGATCAACGAGAAGAAGTAGAGCATCTCAAACTACAGAGGAATCATCCTCTTTTCTTAGGGGTCCTGATTTTTCATTATTTGAAAATCCTATCTTTGAAGATCAAGCTGCCATTTTTGAAGGACACAAGGTAATTATAGAAGATTTCAATTTTCCTGAAGATTTAAGTGTTACTAACAATTCTAGATCAGAATTACCTATCTTTGAGAAGGCTACAAAGGATTAATCTACTGTTGTAACATCCACAAGTGGTATTGCTACCCTAGGATTGAAGACTTATTAGAGGAAAGTAATTCATCCTACTCAACCTTTCGTTACACTTGTAGTTTAGCAGCAAGTACCAGCTCATCAAATGGCCCAAAATTTTCCATTTGTTGCTTTCAATGCCGACAACCCTTTACAAATTGATGTTCATCATGATATTCCTCCGGTAACACTTAAAGGTTTGATATATTTTAATGGAGAGGGTCATATTTCAGCAATTGAACATATTAAAGACATTGCTACTCTTTGTGGGTTACATCAAGTCACTCATGATGATGTCGCATTAAAACTATTAGTAGCTTCACTCAAGGGTAAAGCATTAATTGGGTTTAGAAGTTTACTTGTTAATTGAATTGCTATGTGGGATGCTTTAGGCACTATTTTAATCAGTAAATTTGAAGATAGATCAGATAATTTATCCTTGGTAGAACAACTAACTACTATTAAGAGAAATGTCCATGAGCATATTTCAGATTTCAATTTTCAATTTCAGTGAACTTGGGATAGGATTCCAACATCTCTTAAGCCATCTAATGACTATGCATTTTTGTTTTATCTAAAAGCTTTCAACAGTGATATTGCACTCATGATACAGTCTATGGGAGGTAATACCTTACCCAATGCTTATGATATTACTGTGAGAGCTGAAAATAGCTTGATACAAGCTGGAAAGTTACCTCCTAGGCCTCCAATGCCTTATTATGCAGAGGTATAGCTAGTTGTACCAGCTATTGTTCCACCAATAGTAGTTGTACCACATGTGCCAGCGTTACTAGCATTCAACATGCAGGTTGCAGCATAAGAACACGCTACTACAGCTCCTTTTAGAGAGCTAAAAGAGCATACTTTAGAGTTAAAAGATAAAAATGACAGTATAATGAGAACTTTGCAAACTTATGGCAATGAGATCACAAATTTGAAGAGGCAACAAGGTTAGTACAATAGACCTCCTCAAGCTTCTTACCAACAAAATAGGCAATCTAATCAAGCATCTGGTTCAAACCAACCACGCCAAGCTCAGGGTCAGCAAATAAATTATAGTCAAAGGACTAATCAACCTTATAATTATGCAACTCCTAGTACTTCCAAAGAGTTGGTAGTTGTTCCTCAGAATAAATATGCACAAGAGGAGTGGTGTAATACTTGTAACGCAAGCCATTTTTGGCTTGATTGTCCTCATGCACTTGAAGCTAAAAGGCAGGATGTTTTGCAGAATCAAATAGCTAATGTTCAAGGAGATGCTCAAAGTCAACAAGTGCAACCACAAGGTAATCCAGATGTTACTTTAATGAATTTTAATGCTGATGAGACTATTTTAGCAGCTAATTTTGATCAGAATCAAGTATGGAGGCCTATTGCAGCAGGCGCAAGGTCCAAAACAAAGGTTGTAAAAGAGCAACAACAAGCTGATAAGGTGCAACAACCTACTATTATATCGCAACAAAATTTTTTAAAAGGTAAACAACAACAGATTCAAGCACAAGATGGACCTTCTCAGCCAATACAACCAGTAAAAGAGCTAGCTGTTACAAAATAGCAGTAGAAGGTTAGTGCTCAGAGTTTTAATATTATTGATCATCTTAAAAGACACATGTTTCTGTTTCAATTTGGGAAGTTTTAGCACTTCCAGGCCAAAAGGATATGCTTCAGAAAGCATTGCAAACTCTTGCACTATTTGATGATGTTTTGAAACAACAAGGTCCTAAAGTTTTAATGGCTAGAAATGAGATTTTAAACCAGCAAACACCCAAGTTGGTAAAACCACCACCTTTCTAGATTACTGTTATAATAGGACAGAATTTAGTGCATAATTGTATGATTGATTCAGGGGCTTCTAGCTTGATTATGCCAAAGAAGATTGTAGAACAGCTAGGGCTTAAATATGAACCAATTGAAAAAGAGGTTGTTCAACTTGATGGTACAACAGTAGACACAGTTGGAGTTATTAGAAATCTTGATCTAACAATGCATGCTTGTCCTAGTTTTTCAGTACCCATGGATGTCTTTATCATAGACTTACCTCCTAATTTTTCTATTTGTTTATCATGAGATTTTACTACTAAGATTGGAGGGTATTTATCAGTAGATTGGTCACATATGCTTTTTCGCATTAGGTATGGTACTAAGGTGACTATTCCTTCTAAGCCTATTGCAAAATTCTGTATTGAGCCACATATTACTAGTACTGAAAATGGAACAACAACTGTAATTTATGATTAGGAGGAAGTTGATGCTATTCACGAGTCACAAACGCAAGTTGAACAAATTCTTGATATTTTATTAGATACTTGGGCCACTGAAAATGTCACAATTTCTGATGCATAGATTGAGGAAACCAACCTAGGTAACTATGTTATTCATGAAACTACTAATTTTATACCAGCTGTCATAAAAAGTGCAGATTTAGAGCAGCAAACTGGTGTTATCTGGAAATTATTTTTTGATGGCTCTCATAGCAAAATAGGTACTGGAGGAGGCTGCATGTTGGTTTCACCAGAAAATCAAAGGTACTATGCTTCTTTTAGATTTACGTTTAGTTGCACAAACAATGTGGCTGAATATGAAGCTCTCGTTAATGGATTAAAGTGGGCAACTAAGAAGGGTACTATTTGCAAGTATATGGTGATTCTGAATTGATTGTAAATCAAGTTAAGAATGTTCATTCAGAAAAGAATGATTTATTAAAAAATTATAGACATATTGTTTGGGACTTGATTGAAGGTTTTGAAGCCTTAAATTACCATCTATTCCTAGAAATCAAAACAAGCATGCTGATAGGCTTGCAACTGTGGGAGCCCAATACGATATTCCAATAGGAATCAGTAACAGTAAGGAAATGAATTATGTTAAGGTTATTGTTAGACCTGCTGTCCCTAATAATGTAGATAGTTGGTAAGTTTTTGAATCTGATCAACACATTGTTAATTTTTTAAGAGAAGAGGCTGAATTTTCCTAGCCAAATCAGAAAAAATTGTAGGAACAATATGAAGAACATATTATCTAGTTAAGGGCAAATAAAATGCCTAAAGGTCTTGTGACCTTAGAGTCCATGTTTGGTACTAATGATGAGTTCAAAAAGGACAAATCCAGCTTATAGATCAAGGAAGAACATTACGAAGAGGTGGCTATTTCACAAGATAAAGTGCTTAAACTTGGCAAGGTATGTACACCTGAAGAATAGTACATTTTTGTCAATTTATGCAACAAGTTTCATGATATAATTGCATGGAATTATTCAAATCTGAAGGGATTTGATCCCAATATTTCTCAGCATACAATAGAATTAGATTCGGGATCTAAACCAGTAAGGCAAAAAAAGAGGCTTGTAAATCCCAAACTAGAACCCCTCATGATTAAGGAATTGAATAAGTTAATTGAAAGTAATATCATTTTCCCAATCAAGCATACTTCATGGTTTCAAATTTGGTACTTGTTAGAAAAAAGAATAGAGAAATCAGACTTTGCATTGATTTCCATGACTTAAACATGGCTTCATTGAAAGATAGGCATCCTCTGCCTTCAATGGAACAAATTTTGTAGGTGGTTTTAGTTTTAGAACAGTTTTCATTGCTGGATGGATTTTCTAGTTACAACCAGATTTTAGTGAAAGAAGAGGACAGGTTTAAAACAACATTCATGACCAAATGGGGAACAATGGCTTATTAGAAGATGCCATTTGGTTTATCGAATGCTGGTGCAACATTCCAGAAAGCCATGGATAGGGATTTCATAAATCTAATGTACAAGTTTGTGCTGGTTTATTTAGATGACATCACTATTTTTTCAAAAAATTCAGCAGATCACTTTAAACATTTAAGGATAATCTTTGAGAGATGCACGAAATATGGAATTTCTCTAAATCCTAAGAAGAGCATATTCGTTGTCCATGAAGGTAAGTTGTTAGGATTTATTATTTCAAAAGATGGAATAAATATTGAACCTGAAAGGGTGAGTGCCATTTTAGCCTTGCCACTTCCAACCCATAAAAAGGGACTTCAAAGCTTTCTAGGAAGAATTAATTTTGTAAGGAGATTCATCCCTGATATTGCAAAATTATTAATGCCACTTACAACCATGCTTAAGAAGAATATCGCTTTCAAATGGACCAAGGAAGGTAAACTCAATTTTGAATTAATTAAAGAAGCTCTAGTTGCTGCTCCTACTTTGTTAAATCTAGATTTTTTTAAGGAGTTCATTCTTTATGCATATGGGAATATAGATAGTATTGCTGCCATGTTAGTTCAGAAAAATGATATAGGTTTTGAGCAGCCAATAGCTTTTTTTAGCCAAGGATTAAAAGATTATGAATTGCATTATACTTTTGTTGAGAAGCATGTTCTTGCTGTGATTAGAAGTTTGAAAAAATTTAGACATATGCTTTCTAATAATAAGATTAATCTGATGGTTGCTCATCCTGCTGTCAAAGAGTTTTTACTGAATAAAGATTTCAATACAAAAAGAGCAGGCTAGATCACGAAAGTGATGGAATATGACATTGATATTAAGGTTACCAAGCTAGTAAGGGGTAGAGGTTTATGTGAATAGCTGGCTGGAAATGGAGATAATATTCCAGATAATGATACTGAGGTAATTTTGGCTTTACAAGACCATGACTAGCTTGCTGTTCCAAATTTGCAAAATGATTGGGTGAAGGAAATGACTAATTTCTTGCAAACAGGATGTTGTCCTGAAGGTTTGGATAGATCAAAAAGAAGATATTATAGGTTGCAGTCTATACCATATTGTTTATTGAATAATGTGATGTATAGAAGGGATTATAATAGCGTATTGTTGAGATGTATTAGTGGTGATCAAACTGACAAGGTGTTACAGGAATTCCATGATGGACCAACAGGTGGACATTTTGCAGCAAGGACAACAACATTAAATATTTTGAAGGTTGGATATTTTTGGCCAAATTTATACAAGGATGCTTTCATTTGGGTAAGAGGATGTTTGAAATGTACTATTTTCTCAAACAAGAAAAGGTTAGCAGCATTACCTCTTAGTCCAATTCAAATTGAACAAACTTTTGCTAAGTGGGGTTTGGATTTTATTAGTCCTATAAACCCATCATCAAGTTTAGGTCACAAGTATATATTAATAGCAACATATTATTTTACCAAGTGGACTGAAGCTGTGGCATTGAAAGATACCAATGAAACTTCAGTTTTGAATTTTTATGAAGATCTGCTTGCAAGGTTTGGTGCACCTGAATCTATTGTTTCTGACAATGCCTTAGCATTTTTAGGCACCAAAATTTATGATTGGGCAGTTAAAAATAATGTGTATCTTAGTACCTCATCCAATTATTACCCACAGGGTAATGGACTAGTAGAATCAATAAACAAAAATCTAATTCACATCATTAAGATGACTATTGAAGACAATCAATGAGTTTGGAACAACAAGTTGAAACAAGCCTTATGGGCTGATAGGATTACCCCAAAGCACTCAAATGGTAATTCACCTTATGTGCTGGTTTATGGAAGAGAGGCAAGACTACCAATTTCAGTTGAATTACCAATTTTGAGCTTGATTAAGGAATTAGACCTGCTAGACTAGCAACCTATGGAGGTAAGATTGGCTGAATTAATCAAGTTGGAAGAGTCAAGAAAGAGATGTTTTAGAAGTTAATGAAACATCATGATCAAATGAAGATGAAATTTGATAGAAAAGCTGTCACAAGAGTCTTAGAAGAAGGTGATTTAGTGCTTCAATGGGATGAATTGAAGAGCAGACCTGGCAAGCATTCAAAGTTTGATGCCATTTGGAATGGTCCATTTGTGATTATAGGATGCAAGACTCACAACACTTTTCAGCTCTCAACTATAGAAGGAGAAGAATTGCCAATCCCAGTTAATGGGATTCATCTCAAACATTGTTTTTGAGGTGAGTTGAACCCGAATAAGTGCTTTGCACATAGATAGTTTACTTTCAGATAGTTGTAGTTAGTTGTTAGATGTAGAAAACAAACATGCTGCTGTAGTATATTATACCTCATAAGTGAGCGCCCATCATAATAGAGCTGAGTATAACTCAATAATCTACATGATGGGATACCAATTATTTTTCTAAATATACTACAACAGCAGGTTTATTTTCTATTTTTGATTTCCTCTAAGTGCTTCCAGCACATGTTAGTAGTCTTTTGAAAGCTGCAAGTTATACAAGTTCATGGCAGAACTGTTCAGAAATGTATACATCAATCCTAAAGTGAAACAATGGATATTCCAAGGTTTCAAATCAGGTGTAATGGCCACATTCCAAAATAGGTCATCCATGACCTTTTTTATACAGCTTGTAGATTTCAGAAGAGGAGGCAAATTTTCCAGGAGAAAGTGCACAATTCATAAAATTGATTCAAATTTGTTTTCTACCTTATGCTAACTGTTTGCAAATCAATGATTGCTGTCATCAGCATCATCATATTATAGAATTGATAAAATAGATATATAATGGTGTTGAGGATAGCTCAAGCACAAATTCCCAAGCAGTTAGCGTAAGGTATTTAGTTTCAGTTTCAGTTTCAATTTTCCAGTTGTGTGGTGTGTTTAAGTTTTCAAGCATTTTCTAAAGTTTTCTAGAGTTTGAGAAGGTTCAGTTTATCAAGGTCCAATACTCTGGGCCAAATGGATTGCATAAGGCAACTGGTCTATTTTGTTTAGCAGGAAAACACCCCTGAGAGGTCGCCAGAAAATGTTATCATTTTAGTTCACACTAAATTGATAAACTGACAAGTGTTTTCTGTTGAAGTTTGAATTTAAAAGTTGCTATTTTAAATTTCAGAATGATAAAATTCAGAGAAAGAAGGTACATGTTCAAAATTACAATTGAAAACATTAAAACAACACATTAAGGTACACTTATTTCAGATTTTTGAACAATGCACTATTCATATTTTTTGAGCTTAATTGAAAAATGAAAGGTATGCTTGCATTTCAGACATGAAAGTACAACTTTAAATTAACCACACAAGCAGTGGTTGCTCTTAAAAACATAAATGGAAAGTACTTTTCAAAGATATACAATAAAAGTGCAATCATATGATGCCACACATCCCGTGGCAGTAGGTTAATGCAGGCATGCATTTCAGTTTCTTAAATTCAATGTAGAAGTCAAATGCAGGAACTAAAATTACAGTTTACATTTCTGTAAATGTAAAAAAAAGGAGAAAAGAAGACAGGTTAGCCCCCCCCATTGCCTGGTGTTTCGTAGAGAGTTGAACGCTACTGCATCTTTAGTCCCACATCCTGAGGTATTCTAGGTCATCCTGTAGAAAAAGGAGTGATAAAATGGGTCAGTTCATGTGAACTGAGCAATGGAGAAAGACTAAACTATCTTCTAGTTATCTACTTGATTGCATTTACAGAAATGTAAATCAACATGCATAAATGGAACTGTTGTAAGGAATGATTGTATCACAAAAAACACTTTATTTCCTAACATTTTTTGCTTCATGTGCAAATAGGTATGAAGATTAAGTAGGTCGTTGAAAGGACGTGCATACATTTCACGCACAAAACTTTCTGACTAAAGCTATGGCAAGGTGAAGACATGAAGACCGGTGAACTAAAGGAGGCTGTTGAGGGGGCATGCATAAGTTTCAGACATGGGACCTTCTGGCCAAATCATGGAGTTGTAAAAGATGGGCCGTTGAAGGGACATGACTTTCATCATGAAACCTTCTAGCCAATAAATTAAGGTTACAAGTGTTATGAGAGTTGTTCATTTCATTCTGTGATGGAACAGAGTAGAAAAAGGTGAAAATAAAGTGAGCTTAATGTCATAAATATAACTCATGGGAGTCATGAGCTCGTGCTCGAACCCCATGAGGGATAGTTCAATATGTTGAGAAGAGTGAAGAACAGAACATAAGGAACATAATTACATATCTACAGTGAGATAAGTATGCAAGATATATTTCAAAGGAAAATATTATTTCTATGTTGTTTTAGTCTGGTATGATTTCATAGAAGTAATACTTACATCATTTCAGGTTAAGATAGTACATCTGTAAGTTCTATTCATTGATTGGTATCAGTCATTTTCTATTCTATTTTCAATAACTAACCATATGAAGTCAGCAAGAAGAAATGATAGTAATGCTGCTGTTATAATATGCATATATAAGAAATCCTATTGCATTGTTTTGCATAAAGAAACTACATATTTAACAAAATGATCAAACATAAATAAATGGAAATAAAGTACAAAGTGCAAATGCATATCAAACATGTGATATTTTCAGTTCAACAGGAAGTGCTACAATGCTAATATAAAGTGAAGATGCAGACATAACAATGTATTTCTGATTCAATGATAAACCAACAATGAGATTTGAGTCATGCATTTAGAAAGAGAAAATAGATTGCATTGATTAAAATGAAGTAAGTGCTAAAAGAATGATATATTGTCAAATTGCTAAAAGAATGATATATTTTTTAAGCATGCTGCCAGGCACACAAACAGTAACAACCTTTAAGAGATATATAGTTCAGAGAGATGTACAATAGTAGAAGTACAACAAAGGTTAGATGGTAATGTTATGCTTGTAGATACTGAGCATATGTTTGATCCATGCTATTCAAAGATATTGGGATTAAAGCACGTGTAAGAGTGCAGAAAAGCAAAGTTAATCATGCTACCTTCTCATAGAAGGTTATGGACCATTCAAATTTTTTTTTGATGCAAGATATTTCTTATCTCGTATACACTAAAATGTTAGTACAATAGTCTTAGAAGCTGATGCACTAGCCTTGAAAATAGATTTACATGGCAGGACACAACAACGAGAGTAGCCCATGAAAGAGAACTTTGACTACTTTATCTCTTGCAAGACTACAATTGATGGCATATAACTAAAATTAAAGCAGATATAATCAGATCCAGAAGGTGTAGGGACAGTTCATCTTAAATATGCTGTTGAAGATGTTGGAAGTATTGCAAATCGTGCTTTTAGGCATCTTTTGAATGTCGGGTTCAAGTTTTAAAAAAATTAAAATATGTGCAGAAGGATATTGCAAAGATCTCGTACGTCATTCAATTTACCCAGTGTAATTTGTGCAAATATTAACAAGACTAAATATGACTTGGCAGTCAACGAATATCAAACAACTCAAAATCTATGAAGAAGGATAAACTCATAAACTTAGTTTCGAATAAAGTAACATGAAGTAGCACGAAAACTAAAATAACAAATACGTCATCAGATAAGAAGATGGGTTTCAGATTTAACTTCATTCACGGCAAAATAAAAGACGAATAGAGATAAACCAAAACATAAGCAACAAAAGAGTCTAGGTTTTCATCGGAGAAGAGAAAGATATACTCACCTTCAATTGGTACATTCAAAGGGAGAAAAGATCAAGCATGAGCCAATCATAATGAAAATGCCATTGCCAAAACCCAGGCACAGAGCCTTCAACTTCCAACTGTAGCCCATGCTTAGTTCAAATCAAGCCGTGAATACACAGTCAGAGTATGAAGTTTGATAGCCAAAGTCATGGCATTCACAACAACAAGAGGAAAAGGAAGACAAACACTTATATGTAAGTATTGTTTGAAGCAGAGCTCAAACTCTTGGAGACGCCAGTTATCAAGCCTATGCCAGTCATTATAGAAACATCTAATACAGTCAAGCTTCAAAGATTAATTACCAAGGGGGAGTATGCAGACTTAGTTTGACATCAAAATAAGCTATAGGCAACCAAAGATGAGCTACAGTGCAGAGATTCATGGCGGCGGCAGCATGAAACCCTAGAGTTTGGGTTTCTTCCTCTTCATAAATTGCAAAAAAATGCGTAAGTATGAAAGACTCAAATGACATAAACCATTTCCCTTTGCTATATCGCAATGTATTTGGAGTCCACAATGCATGACAGACAATAGTATACGGCTCCTTCCCAGCATGCCACGATAGCCTAGTCACATGGCTTCGTATTTGAAAGCAGAGATATTTGTTCTGAAATGGTCATATCGACTATTAATATGAAAGCTTTAGGTTATAATTTTTGTTTTGTTTATATGTTAAGTTTTAGATTTTATTTATATTTTTCTTTTATTTAAATCCTTATCATAATATGTTAAGTTAAATAGATAATTTCATTATCTAATTAAGTAATATTGCATTGTAATATTTATGATTAAGAATTTAAATTTAATTATACTTATTACATTTAATATTAAATAAACAATAAAATTTATACTTAACTTAAATGTATTAAATAGAATTACATTTAATTTTATTTTTTATGTTGAGTATAAATTCATTATTTATTAAATATTAAATATAATAAGTATAGTTTTGGGAAATATAAATTAAACCTTTTACAAAATGTATTAATGAACAAAAATATAGCTAAAGTGGTTCTCAAGAGCATCATTTTTAGAAAGGAGGAGCTTCTCAGTTATCTTCAGTTCTGGAGGCAGTTTAGGGACAGTTTAAGACTCTTTGAGTTCCTTTTTGAGTTCTCCTTTGATCATTGTTAGTTGAGGGTGTTTTTGAGCAGTTTACTCCCTGTTTCTAGCAGTTGCACTTTAGTTTTGATGGGTTTTTTGTTCATATCTGACCCACATGGAATGTGCATGATTTTTGGGGTTATGGAGCATTTTAGAGAGGATTTTTAGTGGTAGTCTAGTTACACATGACTTGAGGGAGTTCAAGGGTCACTTTGGCTTCACTTTTTGATAGTTTGACTCCTCATTTTGGAGGGTTTTCTCATGCATACGCGTTAGGGTTTTGGGAGCTCTATTTATCTTATTTTCACCTCATTATTGAGGTCTTCTTTTTGGCTGACCTGTTTTGCATATCACAAACTTGAGAGATGATTGTAAGGCAATTGTAGCAGAGATTTATTCCAGCATTGATAAATAGAGATATTTGTTCCTTCCTATTGTTTTTGAGGTGTAATACTGTGAGTTTAATTGCTTTGATGTTGTGTTAGCCTTCATTTAAGCTGCATTCCTTGTTACATTTTTGAATCTTGATACTTTCTATTACAGGTCTTTTGTTTGTGTCCTAACTTTTGCAATGATTTGGTGAAGCATTGTTTCCCTATCTGTGCAAAATATTGTGGGTCCTTACATAGAAACACTTTTGTAGTTTCATGTTTGTCTAGGTACTGAGAGCCATAATTATCTTTAAGGACCTATGCTAGATTAATTTAAGTTACATATCATTTATTGGTGTATTGCCGTGTTTAGGTTTAGAATTCATTTCATTATTTCTTTCATCCCTTTCCCCATACAAATTTAGCCACAAGTGATATTCCAAATCCAAGAGGAACCAGCCTAGAATCCAGAGATTCATTCTCTTCCCCATCAGCGAGAACATTTCCATGTTTCAATAGGATAGCTAGATTCCGCATCAAGCTATAGGTGCAATCCTGATTGACAACAAAGGGAAAAGACATTGATCTTTTGTTATCTAATGTTTTTTTGACCAACTATGATTGATTTGACCTAATGTGTATCTAGAATTTCAAACCCGAGTGCCTTAAGTTCTATTTTATGTTGCTAAAGTGTGTAGAATCTTTCATAATTGTACTTGTTGCACAGTTAGGAAACCTAACTTCATAGTACTTTGAATATTTGCATAATACTTTGATTAATTGCGCATAAATTTTCCTAACTACACAAAACATTGCCTAATTGTGTAACACTTTTCCTAACTATATAGTTTTCCTCCAAACTGCACAAGAATCTTCCTAATTGTGCAATATATGCTTCATACCCTCCAAATTGCACAACATGCATGCCTAACTATGTAGGTTTGACCTCAAAACCCTAGTTTGACTCCTAGAAATGCCAAATAAATGCATAATAAAACTTGAAATAAATGTGTAATCACAAGGGAGATTTGATGTACATCACTTTGCCTCTGTGCCCTTTGGTCATCCATAGCTCTACACATGCTCACCATGATGATTTTGCATCATAATTTGCACCATCTTGCTTCCTCCATAGCTTCGAATTTTCCAAAAGCAGTGAAAATGAGCTCTTTTTCCCTCTCCAAGCCCTTTTATACCCTCTTGGGCTGCCTAGATGGACATGCAAGCTTATGCTTTTGTATTAGTTGCGATGTTTTTCTATTTTCTTTTGTGGAATCCTGGTGTTGTTGTCAAAAAATTGACCTCTTGCTTGTATTTTTTGATCAATTTTTTGAGGGGGCACCCTTATATTCTATCATTTCCAAGGCAAATTTTAATGTGGTTTTTTGGTGATTTTTCTTTGAAACAATGCTCTAAATTATGTTGTCTAAAAGAGGGGCAAAATGGAGGCACTAAAAATTGGTTAACTCTTGAGATGCTAGTTTTTAGCACTTTGACATTATGATTGAAATGTTGTTTCGTTAATGTCTTGATTGTTCTTCTATGTCATACATGTGATATTCATCACTTGTCGATATTGTGTCCTTCATTAATTAAATAATGAATATTATTTAATTGATTACTAACATTCATTCTCTAGATTATATCAATTTGACCCATTTGATTATGACCGATTAACTTAATCTTGTCTTTAGGACAAATAACCCATAATTTTTCCTTATCCTAAGTCCTATCAATTGATAAATAATTTTGATTTATTTATCCCTCTCTTTCCTATGGTTTTCTAATATATTAATTGCTTAATTAATTAATTGGCCCTTTTTCACAAATGTGGGAATTATCCATTTTAATTAATTTCTAATTACTAGTTTCCTAATTTCCTAATTCCTAATTTCTAACTCCCCCATCCCTTATTTGGTGCTTACACGTTCCCTCTTCAAACTCTTACACCTTCCTGATCAACTCTCCATCCAATTTGTCTATTTCCAAATAAGCCTTCACTAATTTTTAACATACTTCCATTTGAAACTTAGAATGTGTCATATTTTATGAGTCCTCACATTCAATCCTGGCCATCGAATCAATTCAATCATGTTCGTGGATTCATGTTTAAAAATTATATAAATTGAGCCCATCTCTCCCATTTCTCCTAACCACATTTTTGAGTATTCTTGCTATCATTTTTTCATTTTGCTTTCATGTTATAGGTGCACTTTGTCACAAAGAGAGAAACATATCATACTCTAGAGAAGAAAGAAAAGACATTGGAGCGATATTGAGGTGATGTCTTTGTTCTAGTTTTCATGCTTTTATGCACTCTTTCTTGACATCTCTAATAATTTGATTTAGATTTCATTTTGCATGTGTTTTAAGTTTAGTGGCTGACTTATTGCATGCATTTTACCTGATGACCCTAGTTTGTAGTTGATAGAAACATGACTACTATACCATCTTAAAATGGACACACTCCTCATTTAAGACCTTTTAGCTCCCATCCTTTATCAAATTTTTGGACCATGGATGGATTAGTGCTCAATTCCCTTTTTCTCCCATTCAAGCCTATTTTTCTCGCGTTCATCTATGCAGTCTCTGAGACCTTGGGGCTAGCTCCCTATGGGACAACCTTGGAATAGGTTGACCAAGTTGACCTATTTTGGAATAGGTTGACCAGGTTGACCAGTCCCAGAATAGGTCGACTAGGTCGACCTATTCTTTAAGGGTTGTGAGCCTTAGGCCCAGTGTTGTCTCGGGGATTTAATTTACAAAATTTGGTGACCTTGTTGGCTTATTTTGTTTTCCTACCCAAAAAATAGTATAAAAGAAAGCCTAGGCACCTCATTTTGGCAAAAAAAAAAGAAGAAGAAAGAGGAGGACAATTCATGATAGCAATCTCACATTCAAGTATTCAAGCATGCAAGTGTTCAAGGCTTCAAAGATTCAAGGATCCTTTGTGGGCATCTTTCCTCTTCAAGATCTAGCATATTCTTGGTCATCAAGGGAGGAGATCTACATTGATACGTTCATCATCTTCTTCATTTAATGTACACTTACATCCATGGCTCCATGAAGTGATTTTAGTAGATCCATAGCATTTGCAGAGATTTCCTACATTGCAAGTTCATGATCAACATACAAACACAACAAAATCCTTATTGACAAGGGTTTCTTCAAGCAAGGTGAATATTTACATTTATCTTGTTTCATTTACACATTTCAATTTCAATTCAAGGTTGATTCCTTAATCTAGGGCTTGACCAAGAAAAGCCCTTATCCACCCCAACCCCAAAACCTACTTTTCTATGTGCAGGAGTAGGATCTCGAAATTGTAGGTACAAATCTGGAAGTTGCAGACATAGATCTACTAGAAAAATTTGGGTCAACTTTAGTAAAGTGCCTCAAGAACATGGTGACATGGTCGAACTATTCCTAGCAACTTGAGATTTTTAGGATTTTTTGGGTTTTTAGCCGTGATCGAAGATCTGTAGTAAAAAATTCAACTACAGGTCCAAAATGATAGTTTTTAGAGAAGAAAAACATATTCCTCTTCATACTTCTAGGTGAGTACCTCATTATCTATTTCACATCTCAGTTTAGATCTATTTTCACATCTTAATTGGACTAATTTCTTACATTTAACACCTAGATCTCTATTGATTATCTTGATAAATCAATTAGCTCAATTTTACATGTGCATTTACATAACTTTAATCAAATATTACATCACATGAATGAAAGAGGACTTTCTTGTATACTTCCTTAGTATAATTTGGGTTTAGCATTAGCATCCCCTCATCTTCTTGAGTTTTTCTAATCTAACTTCTATGTTATATTGAGAGTTACGTCTAGAAGCCCCTCTTTCTCTTGTATTTTTAATGTTAATGTGGAAATGGTTAATTAATGAGCACATCTCCCATAGTTTACATTACTAAATTCATTGACACCATTTTACCCCTAAACATTTTGGTGAACCCGATGTGAAACAAAGTCCTTTTGACCTTGGTGTTAGATTTCCTTTTGCATTATCTTATGTGTTCACCTTCATTGAACATTTTGGTGAACCTGACGTGTTACAACTTCCTTTTGATCTTGGTGTTAGATTTCCCTTTGCATTATATTGTGTGTTCACCTTCCCTAAACATTTAGGTGAACCCAATCTCTTACACCTCTTTATTGCATTTTGGAATTAGATTTTGCTACCTTATTTTGGTAATCTCTTCTTTGTGAAGTTAGATTGCTTCTTTGTGCATCTATATTTACTCTTGTTTGCATTAGTAATATTTAGATCTTCTTATCTAGATCTCATTTTCATGAAATTTACATCATTGAGTATATACTTCTCATGCCTTATTTTAAAAATATTCATTAGATATTGCATACATTCCAATCACAAAAGGTTAGTTGGATCTACTCTATTTTCACTTCTCTTTTTCTCTTGTTTCACAAGTCATTTAAAGCATTATATAAACATCATTCTATTATCTTTGACATAAAAAACCACCCTCCTATCAACTTATCTTTATCATGTGATCTTCCTCTTTATGGAGATGAGTGGCAGATTGATATTGTCCCTTCTCCTAATATAGGCCTTGACTATGGGAATACTTTGGTTGAGGGTGGTCCTACTTCTTATTTCAATCCTCCCACCTTTATGAATTCCACTTTACCTCATGACTATTCTATGGTGTGCCTTATTGATAGACATGTTCCTTCCACTTATAATATCACTCTTCGGGATGAACCTCTAGATGATACTATTGACTATTCTCATGAAAAAGAAACCTTTTCTTTTCAACATGAAACACTTGATGTTTCTCCTTCTCCTAAAACATACTCTCCTCTTAGGGATAATTTAGAGCAAGAGGAAGACACTATAAATACTTTTATCAATATAATTTTTCCTCCATTTAATGCTCCTAGTAGAGATGAAGCATTAATGGAAGTCTACAATCCCTATTCTAAGGATTCCTTGGGACAAGAGGATAATATTAATGTATCATCTTAAAATGGAAGAAATTCCATGATAAGAGCATTTAGCCCTCTGAGTAAGTGGTTTGGGGTCATGTCAAGCACCTTGATTGGGTCTTTGCATGGATCTGGTTATTTCCCCCTGTTCTGCTTCTCTCTCTCTATTTCCAACCTATTTTCTGGCAACTTCCTTTGAGAACCTGGAGTTTTTGACCTCCTGGGTCAAGGATGACCTGAAGGGTCAAGGATGACCTAGTCCTTGACCTAGGTTAGAGATTACCTCATCCCTGACCTAGGGTAGAGACTACCTCATCCCTGACTGCTGTTTCAAATTTTAGTTTCCAGAAGTTTCAGGATGTCGGGTTTCAGAAAACTATTTTCCCGCTTCCAGGTCGGCTGTTTCAGTTTTTGAAATAGTAAATCCTTAAATTGAATTTAATCTAGGTCCATTTCTAGGGGTTAAGGTTAATTGAGATTTAATTCTCCAATGTCGGCCTTCTCTAGGAGTTTGTGCCCTAGATCACTATAAAAAGAGGCCTTCCTCTCTCATTTTCTCCATCTCTCAATCAAGTTTTCATATCTCATCTCATAATCTCTCAAGCTCTAAAGTGCAAGAAAGAAAGAAGGAAAAGAAAAGAAAGAAAGCATTCATTCATCTTCAAGCCAAGCATTCAAGCATTCAAACATTCATCAAGGAGATCCATTGTTAGCCATTGAAGGATTCAATCTCTTTGGAGCCCCCTTGAAGATTTCTCCATCCACATTCATCCAAGCCTCTTCCTATGCAAAGATAAATTCAAGATTGGTGTTGAAGATCTAATGCCATTGATTTGAGACATCCTACATACGTCTACATTCATTTGGAGCATCCCTACTTGTGGATTCAAGGATTCGAATCCCCTACAAGGACTTCAACATAAGCAAGGTGAATAGTTCCATTTACTTTGTTTATGCATATTACTATTTCAATTCAATTTCAAGGTTAGTTCCTAAATTGGGGTTTGACCAAGGCAAACCCCCCATCCAAACAAACAAAAACCATTTTTCTTGCAGGTACAGGGACAAGACAACAAATTGAAGTTCAAATCTGGATACCCTTTTTGGCAAACTTTCAAGATTCATGAACAAAATTTCCATCAGAGCTCTGAGGGGTAGGATCCTACCCTAGGGTAAGACCTTGCCCTGCTATCTAAGTCAAGGATGACCTACTTCCAGAAAGACAAAAGTTTTCTGGGTTGTCTCTGTCTCGGTATTTCCAGTCCGGAACAAGTTGCAAGATTTCCTGATATTGTGCACAAACATCAGAAATTAGTATTTTCCAGATTTGCCCTATTTTGAGGTTAGTATTTTCCTTCTATTCATTTTAGATTTCAAGTACATACTTTCTATAGTGGATTATAGGGTTTTCTCCTTTCTTCATGTTCTCCATTGTTTGATTCAATTGTGCATTGATCATTTCTTGGTGATTAATCCATTTGGATCTTTCCTTTTGGGAATTTGGATTAAGGATAGGTCTTATATTCCCCCTTTGCATATCATATTATCTTATCTACCGCTATTCAACCCTATTCACATAATTATTCCATTCATTTTGGTAAACTACTATTTCATATCATTCATTTTGGTGAACCCGACATACTTACCCTCTTTTCTTTTGTTGAATTAGATGCCCTATTGTGTTTTGTGGTGTTAGATTTCCCTTTATATTATCTTGTTGATTTTAGATTTGTCTTTTATGTTAAATATTGCATGTTAATTAGATTTCTTGCTTCTATATTTCAAAAATACAAAAAAATTACAAAATCTCTTTCAAAATACAAAAAATTTCATGCTGTATGTTTTCTTAGTTTAGTTCATTTGCATTGCATTAGTTTATGAGCTTTATTACTACTAGTCCTACTTATAACATTCTGGTCAGAAGAATTCATAGACTCATGGGTGCCTTTGATCTTGAATCTTCCTCTCCTTTCCTTAGGATCCCAGATGATAATTTGATTCTTCATGATTCCAATCCTATTATGGACCAAAACTCTTCTCACTCATCTCATGATGAGGATGATGCTTTAAGAGTTCCTCCTGAACAAGTCCAAAAAATTTCCACTGAACTTGATAAAATGGGTAATTGGCTTATTCAAGAAAACCATAATCAAGATTCTATTCAAGCTATATAGGCTCTTAAGAAAGTTCTTCATGATAGTGATCAAAGTGTTAACCTCCTACGTGGTATTACTCACCTCGTGCATTCAAATGTTAAACATTTAGCTCAAGAAGCTCAACATTTAGGGTTGATTCCTCCTCTCACTAGTGTAGAACCTTCTTCTCTTCCTTTACCTAGTATTCCTACCTATAGTCCTTCTTTGGTGACTGTGATGGTTCCCTCTGTTCCTATGAGTGTTCCTCCTGTGTCCCTTCCTACATCACAACCTTCTTATCATAATGTTCCTTTTACTTATTCCAATCCTCTTCCAACTGTAGTTCCAAGTGTTCCTCCAGTTGTGTCTTCTATTCTTGTAGCTTCTTACACTTTACCTAGTGTTTCTAATGTTGATACTCCTCCTATTTCCTCTAATGATTAAACAATCATCAGTTTGTCTCAAACTATGTCATCCTTATAAAAACAACTTGCATACTTGACTCAAAACAAGTTTAGTATTCCTACATGTGACATGGGAAGTCCTTTGTCCCTTGACATCGTTCGTACTCCTGTTCCTCAGCAAGTTGATATGCCTTGTCTTGAGAATTATAATGGAAAATGAGACCCCGTTCATCATGTTAAAACATTTCAAATCCTTTGTAGTGATTATGCTCATGACCATAGGATTTTAGCCAAGCTGTTTGCTAGAAATTTTCGTGACAAGGCCTTACAATGGTATTGTTCCTTGCCTCCTTATTCTATTGATTCCTTTCCACATCTTTCCAATGCTTTTATTCAACAATTTCAAAACAACATTGGCCAACAAATGTCTTTGACTGATTTGATGCATTGTAAACAAAGTGCTAAGGAAAAATTGACTGAATTTATTGGTAGATTTAAGCATTTGCATGCTCAGATTTCCTATCCTATTCCTGATATTGATATTCAACATATGTCTATTTCAAATTTGCAAAAGGATATTAGAGATAAGATTCTGCTTACTGAATTTACCTCTTTTCAACAACTTTGTGCAGCGCTTCATCATTATCAATTACAAGTGAGTCAATTTGAGAGCACCACTCCAATGGCTCCTATTCTAGTTGATAAAAGTGATGCTGCTCCTAATCCAAACAAATTTCAAAAAATCAACAACTATATCAAGATAAACAAACAAGCGAATGTAGTTGCTGATCAAGTTGCTGTGGCATCTCACAATGCCACTTCTACATCCACTGCTTTTCAATTAAATCGTACGTTTACTCCTCTTTCTGAATCTTTACATTCTATTATGAATAGGTTTTTAATTGCTAATATGATTACTTTACCTCCAATTTGACCTCTTTTACCTGCTATGATTGCATCTAAATCTTTTGATCCTAAAGCTTTTTGTCAATATCATCGTCAGAATGGTCATGATACTGAGAAATGTTATTCTTTAAAACATAAGGTTCATGATTTAATTGATTCTAATGCCTTATCTATTGATAATATTGATGGTAGTGGGAACAAATCTATCTCTCCTCTGAATCAAAATCTTCAAATCTATACGAATCCTTTACCTGTGCATGATACTAATACCATTGCTCAGCCATCTTCTATGGAAATTGTGTACGATTCAAAGATGGATGATCTTAATCACATTGTTAATCAAGTAGTGCATGTTGTTCAATATGTATCTCCATCTCAACCTCAATCAAAACCTAATCCAAAATTGAAAACTCAACCTAAACCTTGACAACAACCTAAGAATAAAAGACCTCGGGAAATTTTGATTACCTTTGATGATTCTGAGACTATTAAAGCTCCTGATGGTCCCCTTTACATTTATGCTAGGATTTACCAAATACCTACTCTTGGTTGTCTTGTTGATCCTATATCCTACATCCTTAGTCAACGTTATTACTGAAGAAAATATTTTTATGAAAAATTTGCAACACGATTCTTATGATACATCTAATGTGTGGATTCAAACTTGTAATGGTTTTCTTTATCCATCATTTGGTTCTATTAACTTTTCGGTTGAGCTTTGTGGTAAAATTGTGAACACTACCTTTGTTGTTATTCCTACTTCTGATCAATTTCAAGTTAAGCTAGGTTTGCCTTGGTTGAATGCCATGCATGTTGTTGCTTCACCTATCCATAAATGTCTTAAATTTTTTCATGATGAAGAAGTGAAGATAGTTAATCATAGTTTATATCAACCTTCTAGGCCCAAAGATTATGCTACTCTTGACTTCTTTTGGCCTTCATTACCTAATTCATGTCCTTCTTGACCTGATAATCTCTTCCGCTCATATCAAGCCTATAAGCATCGTAAGATTCTCAAATTAAGTGTACCTCTGATGGATCTTAATTGTGGTATTTTTCCTACACCTTCTATACCTCCTTTATCCATGGCTTCTACATCTGTTAATCAAGTTCCTGTTGTTGATCATTTGAATATTGATAATCCTATTGATCTTCCTAAAGAACCTGTGAAGGATCCTGTGATTGTTCCTCCTAGTTCTCAACATATTTCAAGTAAAAAAAATGTAATCGATTTGTTAATGAACATCGTAAGAAGCATCATGCTCAAGCTAAAGCTCATAATTATGTTCTTCAAAATTCTTTACTTTTTTTTGATAAGCCTATGCATGATGTTGTTACTAATAATGATGTTAAGATGCACGATTATGATGATCCTATTCGTATCTTAGATCCTATTTTGATTAATCTGGATGAAGAAGATACTCTTGATGATGTTAATGATGAATATGAGACTATTGACATTGACATTGATTTACCTAATATGCTTTCATCACAATTAAAACTTACACCTAGTATCGAACATTGTGATTCTCAAGAGGATCCTAGTTTGGAACTGGCTATCATTCCTACTATTTTGGATATAGTACTTCTTGCGAGTTACCCAACTTCCCTAAATGATATAGAATGAGATGGGGAGAGTATGCGGAATGCTTGATCAGCTTGTCCTTTATGGTAGCTTTGTTGTATGTTTTCCTATTGTACTGTGCTTCTCCTGTGATGTGTTTGCTAAATGTGTTAGATTCTTTTAGATGACCCTTGTTACATTGCTGGTGCAAGGTGATAACAGAATCGAACCTATTGTACCATTCCTCTTTATGTATCTTTATTCTTCTATATGTTGTTTCATGTTAGGTTGTAAATGTACTATTTTTTGTAAATGTTTCCTTGTGAAATTTGCTTTGATCCGCGACTTGTTAGCACTGATTCTTTTTGGTCTCCAAGGCATGGTCTGAAAAGATTCTTCTTTGTATATCTTATGTGATCTTTCCTCCTTTGTGATTGTAGTTCTACTTTCTTTGGGGAATGATGTCAATTCATTTGCAATAATATCATATATATATTATCTTATGATCATACTGACCCCACGATAGGTAGTTCCCCTCTGTATTCTTTGTATGTTTATGTGGTATTTCCCTTGATTTGTCTTCATCTGGGGGCATCTTGTAGTGGAAACGTAATCAGTGGAGTTGTTTATGTTTTCGTTAAAGCCATTTCTCCTGTTAAAGTGTTAGCAATGACTTTAACATGGGGGCATACGCTCTGCTCACCTATTGCACACACACACTTTTTTGATATACATATATTATTTTTCAAGATACCTTTTCTCCCTTTTTGGATTAGCGACTAATCCTTAAAGCATGGATTTATATTTCATGATCTCTTGATCCCTCCAGTTTCAATTTTTTTTTGATCCCTTAAGGTCGAAGGTGTCCTTAAGACTTGATCTCTTTTATTTTTGGTTTTACTCTTATGGAATAGAATATTCCTAAGGGTGAATCCTTGATGGGTTGACTAGTGAGTAGCCACATTCACTAGGTGATTCAATTCCATCTTTCCAGATGCACTGTTTCCTTGTGTGGTTCACACACTAGTAAATTTTACCCTAAATTTTGATGAGAATTGGTCGAATTTTCTACAACAATTGGTCGAATAGACAACTAAAACTGTCGTCGATCTTTTTTCATCGAATTTTCTACATGGTGAATAATAGTTATTGAATTATCCACTGAAACAATCCCTTCAAACTGGAAGAATAACACCATCACCTCGTCGAAGTTAATTGGTGTGAAGGTCAAAATATCAACCTTTATGCCCTCAAATTATCCACCCTCGTTCGTCGAAAAGACCATCGAATGTATAGCATTTTGGTCGAAAATAGTACTGTGTAAAGGTCAAAATTGTGACCAATCCACTGTTGAATGTATAGAATTTTGGACAAAAATAGTGTTGTGTAAAGGTTGAAATTGCGACCAATTCAAACTTTTGTTTAAAAAAAAAATGTGGTACACCATTTTCAATATATTCCTACTTTTAGTTGAATATATTGGTTGTCTATAATTAGCATTGCAATGTCAAATGCAGCATGAGCATGGTTTCTTGCTTCTCAAAGCCATTTAAAATTTGTTGATATTGATATTCGATGAGGTTTGTTTGAACCATATATTTAAAAACTTAAGTTCAAACAATAGTTGTTTATTTATCTAGATTATTAGATGGTTTTAATGAATGATTAGTACTAGTCTAAAAATTTGAAGTATTCCTGATTGCATCTATTTTGTTGTAGCTGTAATATAATCTAGTGAAACAAAATCTGATTAATATTTTGGGACTTACCTATTAGCATCAAAAAGTTTGCATTCAGGTCTTAGTTTAGTTTTCTAAACTGTGATGTCTCCATCATATCCATGAAACCAAACAAGCATAAAACACATGTTTTGGACTAGGTGAGGTAGACTTGGGACACTTTCAAGTTAGTTAGGAAGTAGAAGTATCAATTGTACATAGCATCAAATAGTTATTGTATGGTGAAAATGTGACCACACTTCTATGAATCCTTACATGCAAGAAAACTCAACAATGAGCCCTCACAAATTGATCCATAGCTCTCTATGCATGGAGTTGCAAGATGTAGAGTTGCTCTCAGCTAGAGCTATGAAGCTAGTGACCTTGCTAGTCAACCACACAATGAGAGATTCCAAATCAAAGACAAGGGCAACAATGCCAATATCTCCAATGAAATCCAAATGAATGAAATGCAATGCAAAATTAATCTAAGATGAGCATGCAAGTATGCAAATTAGGCTATGAAAATAGAAACGAAAGAGTTACAAACCCTCTAATTAAACTATGTGAGATTAAACTATTGCATAAAAGGAAATCTATACTAGAAATTCCATGATCATGCAACTATGAAAGAAAATATGAGAACTAAATGAAATGCAACAACAAAGATCTTCAAAGCTTGAATGCAAGAATGTCTTCAAAGAGCTCCAAATGACCTAGAAAACCTGCAGTATAACATTAGCATAAAACATGAATGGATCCTAAATGAGGAAGAGAGCTCTTCTTTTATAGGAAATGAAAAGGAATGGACCATGGAGATTAAGAGGCAAAAGACTTAATCAATGATGGAGCTTGAAAGAGGAGCAATCCATGTGCACAAATATCCTCCAATAGAAAAATAAGAGTTGACTTTTGTGTCCATATGAGACAAAAGGTACTTTTTCTCTTTTTATAAAATAAGAATGATGCTTTATTTGTGCAACTTAGGATAAGAGGAAAAGTGGGGGTTTTTTGTTTATTAAAAGGGGAGGAAATATTCCTTTTAATTAAATAAAGACTTTAGGATAAAATGTTTAGCCCATGAAAAATAATAAAAAATGATGAAATTAGGATTTGATCAAGAAATTGATAGTGTTGAAAAATATTGATTATTGATAAAATTGATTCAAAGATAAATAAATCAAATAAATGGGGCCCAAAGTCTAGGTGACCATTTTAGGGTGCATACATTTGCCCCTCTTTGACTAATGTGAGATCGATTTGGGATCACATGTGGTGAAAGAATGAAGTTGCAATGTGAGATCAATCTGGGATCACAAAACAACTTAGATGTGAGGTCGATTCGGGATCACATCCGGACAAAACATAAACAAAGGTCTTTGAACATGAGGTCGATTCGGGATCACAATCAAAGTAAGAGATAAGAATCTCAAATTTGAGCAAAAGCTCACAAAAGATGTCTGAATCAGGAAAATCAAGGAATCGGGGATGAGAATCCCATAGATACTGCCCCCTCGGAATCAAAATTGAAATCAGGTAGAGGAGAGATAGCAAATCAATAAAAATTTGATCAAATCAAAATGAAATCATAATCAAAGATAAATGATAATAGGATAACCATTAGGCAATGAAACATGCCCTAGTGATGAATTAGAAGAAAAGAAGGGCGAATGAAAGACTAGAAAATTGAGAGACATGGAAAGGAAGAAATTCCATGAAAGATCAAAGAATTATGCCTCAAAAAGTCAGTCAACTGCACAAAAGAAGGATAAATGTGAATGTGACTTAGATTTTGATTTCAAGTCTGAAAATAGATAGAAAATGACATGATATGAAAGACTAGAAATGAAAGATATGATTGAATAGAAGAAAAAGGCGATTGCAGTTGACTGACAGGTCCTTGAAAGATGAAAGGAGAGCTCTCTCCGTTATGCAAGATGCAAAACTAAACTAACATGAACCTAAGAAATGCAAGCTACTATGAAAAGTGGTTGAATTGCAAGATCACAATGCCAATAGACATCTAATTATCATCATCGAGTGTTATTGGTAGCATCGTAAGATCATACAATACACACTAGCATGACTATGTGGATATGAATATGATCTTTATCAGATAGAAATGTGGAAATCCCACCTAGGCATCAAAGACATGGAGGTCAAGATGACTAGTGTAGTGAGATTACCTAAGTTTGATATGGTGAGATTATGCTTGTATCAAGACACATGAAAGTCAAGATAACTAGAAACATGCACTCGCAAAATAGTCAAGGATAATACCTTGTCAATCCCTAGTGTCAAGTAAGACCAGCATAAATGCTTATGACAGTTAAGATCAATGAAATGTACCCACAAGCAGATAAAGAAATAAAACATGTTCTCATACCCTCAGTCTTCTAGCTATGCATCATCGAAAACTTCTCAAGGAGAGACCACTCATCAAAGAAATCTTCATAGATAGCACACAAAGAAAACAAAGCCAAACAAGTATCAGCGAATCGATTGTTTAAGTGTGTGTGTGTTGGTCATAGAGTCAAATTCTGGTTATCACATCTGCCAATGAGCAATATCACATCATACTTAGACTATAGGCAAGACATCTGATAAGTGTTAAGAAACACTCGACGCAAGGGTAGTGTTGAGAAACACTATTTTGGGGTGGTGTTGAAAAACAACTGTTGGTAAATGCCCCAAGAGATAAATGCACCTAAAAGACCTATGCCAACAGTTATGCCCCCTAGAAAAAAACAAAGACCAATTCCAGACCAAGTCAAACAAGGTCAAGACATGATGGAGAATGGCTAAGTGTCGAGGATGCATGCTAATAAATAGGAGTGCAAAGGCCGCAAGTAGCACTTGTTTCCAGGTTTTCACCACTTGGATTCTTATTACAATTTTTATTTATTTTATTTTATTTTAGTTTTCAAGACTTTTTATAATTTTTTTGTATTTTTGCTACCAAGACACCTGTTTCCAGGTTTTCACCAAGGCACTTTTTCTATGTTTTTTTTTGAATTTTTGAATTTTTGAATTTTTTGATTTTTTTGTATTTTTTGATTTTTTTTGCTTTTAAAGATTTTTTCAGCATCATATATCAATTTTTTTGGTATTTTTTCAGGATCCATAAAAATATGTACAAAGGATGCCCCCCAGACAGAATGGACATCAAACTCTTTAAGCAAGATCACATCGTGCAGTCCCAATGTCAAGCAAGGTGGGGAACAAGAGGGATTAGCAAGCTGGTGACTGAGATGGAGGAAAGGAGAATGAAGGAAAATGGAGGGAAGAAATCCTTAAGGTCAAACTCCTCAAGAGTACCCAAGCTAGGGAAAAAATTATCATGAAAAACATATTTGGACAAGCAAAGAAAGGTCAGCATGGGATAAGCCACAAAAGTGCAATGTAAGAGCACGAAAAGATGCAGTCCAAAGAGGGTAGACATGTCAAGAGACTTCATAGCATCATGTTTTACTCTTTTTTATTAGATCAAGACCAAAGAGGAAAAGGATAGCGAAAGGCTAGAATGAATGGAGGAAGTAGCAGATGGAGGAAAATGAATACGAAGGATAAACATGAAAGGAATGAAAGAAAGATCATCATAAGATAGCTCACAAGATAGCCAAATGTTCATGTATAGTTCAACATTGTCAAGATCAAAGATGGAAGATGAAATGGATGAAATATGTAGAAGAACTACACATGATGCCTGATTGCTAGGTTTTCATCATGGTACTTATCCAAGGCGCCACAAGGGAGTGGTTTTCACCATGGGATGAATTTATTTCTCTTTACTTTTGCTACCAAGGTGCCTATTTCCAGGTTTTCACCAAGGCACATTTTCAATTTTTTCATTTTTTTTGTTTTATTTTTTATTTTTTTTCATTTTTCATTTTTTCATTTTTCTAGTTTTTGGAAGAAGGCAAGCTTTTTAGATAATTCTCCTTAAAAGGATAAACCATGATATGCTAAGGATTCAAAATGATATGCTCAAAGATGCTGATAAGGAAAAGGAAGATTGAAGAGAAAAATAGAAGATAAGGTTTTATGTAAAGCGAGTGAGGTTGGAAGATAGGAGGAATAGGCAAATGAGGAAAAATGATAGAAGGTAGAAGGATAATGAATGGAAGGATTGTGAAAGGGTAGATGAAAAGGAAGGCAAGATCAACGTCAACACACACCTTGAAGGGTGGGGAGAGGATGGAGGAAATGTGAATGAAGAAACATGAGAAGGAATATGGCAAATGTTGAGCAGAGATTGCGGTTTAGGCGCATGGAATGAAAGAATGTTTTTTGGAGGAAGATGAAGTGGAAGCCTTTGGAAGCTTGAATGTCAATTTCACATTTTGTTCAACATTACACTCTTTCAAGAGAGACTTTGGAATCCATATAGCCTTAAGATTTTCATTTCCTTTTGATGATTTAGAGAGAATATCTTCAATGATGGATTTTGGAACCCATACTTGTCTTGTAGTTTTCTTCTTAGATATCTCTTTTGACTTTATGCCTCCATGTTGATTAGAGGAAACATGGTGATCTTCTTTTTTAGATGGATTCTTGTATTGCTTCTTTTTCTTGTATTGAACATTCAAGTTAATTCCAAAAGACTTGGGACTTGTGGAAGAAGAAGGACGATACGACCGATTTAGATGAGTTGGTGGATGAAAATGATTCAAGGGTATGCATCTATGTTGATCTTGAGGAAAGATAGGAGATGGAGGGACGTAAGGACCCAAGATAGATGATGAATTAGGAGAGTTAGGAGGGGAAAGTGAAGGGACATAAGGGCCCAAGATGGAAGGAAGACATGAAGCCTTTGGTATTGGTGGAGGAAGTCCAAAGATAGAAGTGGAAGATGCAAAAGGATAATCAATAAGTTCATCAGCATCTATATGACAACCAAGGACATCAGCATCTTTAGAGTGAGCATTAGGATTTGCAATAGGATCATGAACATCTTGAATAGGAGCAACTTCTTTGATAGGATTGTTCAGAGCTTGCAAAGACTTAGGAAGAGTAGAAAGTGAAAGTGAATATGGAGTGGCACAACAAGAAGATGGAAGACTTTGATCTTGACAAGGAGCTTTGGATAGCATAAGCATATAATTTTTCTCTTGATTTTCAATAGGCTTAACACTGGAAGTAACAACACCATTTTTAAGAACCTTAGTGGAAGTATCATCTTTGGAAAGCACAAGTGGAGTAAGGTTATTTTGATTGTCAATAAGCTTAACGGTGTAAGTAGTAGCTTGATCTTTCTTAGGAGAAGATTTAAGACATGGTGGAATGAATGAGGAAGGGCGTAAAGGATCAAAAGAACCATGAAATGAATGAGAGATATTATGAACAGGATTGGATGACATGGAGGGTTCTTGATCTTGATCTTTCTTTATGTTCTTTTCTTTATCATTTTTAGAGTCCTCTTGACATGGAGCCACTTCTAAGGACAAGGAAGCAGGTTGGGATTGTATGGAAGACTTTGGAAGAGATGGTGAAGGACTAATTGAAGTAGGCATTATAATGCATGAAGACTTAGGCTCTTTAGGTTCGACATTATTGAAAGTATTTGCAGCCAAGTGAAGATTAGCTTGAGTTTCTTTAAGAGATGGCCCTTGAAAATAACTATAGGGAACCACATGAAAATCATTAGGACTTTTATTGGATGAAGGATTTGTGAAAGATTTGGAAGACTTAGAAGCTTTAGGAAATGTATGGGTATTGGAGGAATTAGGGGATGGAAGAGAACCATCACAAGACAAAGGTTTAGCATTAACATGATCTTGCTTGAGAGTGCAATCTTTATTTTCAGCATGAGAGTTCCTAGAGGAAGGATTCTTATAATATTTATGTTTCAAATCAGCACGGTGCATTTTATATTCCTTAACAGTAGTAGCTAGATTATAATCAAGGTATTATTCACAAAACTCATCAAAGTTTCTTTCAAAATCTGAATCATATAGATCACCATCATGATCTTTCCAATATGAGGACCCATTTCTAGTAAGAACAAGGACACACCGAGGAGGACTCTTAGAAATAGAAGCATCATAGGTATGGCTATATTGTCCATCATCATAGTCATCATAGTCATCATAGGTGGGTGAGTCACTCTTCGTGGAAGAGGTATCATAAGGACTATCACGTTGCTCATTATGGTATGTCTTGTGAAGAGAAGTAAGACTCTTTGAAGAAGTAGAAGAAGAATGAGATCGTGAAGAAGAGGAAATTGAAGACTTAGTGTAGGAAGAGGACTTGGATAATGAGGAATTCAAATAATGTTTAGAAGAGTCAAGATAAGATTTGGAAGATGAAGAATGTGAATAATGTTTAGAAGAATTGTGATAAGATTTAGAAGATGAAGAATGTGAATAATGTTTAGAAGAATAGTGATAAGATTTAGAATGTGAGGAATGATGAGAAGATTTAGAAGATGAAGAATATTTGGATGAGATCATGAGTATGATTCTAGCAAAGGCGTCTGATTTAATTGATTTTCTTTTATTTTTGTCATAAATTCGTCACTCGTGAGAATTTTGGAGGAACAACACTTTTTGAATATGTCAATGAACTCAAGATCATTTATTCTTAATAAAGGTTCAAAAACTAGATATTTGAGATTCATGGTTCTAGAAGAAGAATAATCAAGCATGGAAGTGATAGAAGAGATAAAATAGAAAAAAATAGACTAGATAATAAGAGGAAAAAAATCAAGAAGAAGAGGAAGAAGAATTTCTCATGGGAATAGAAGACTTCAGAAGAACATGGGAAATGGAGAAGAAAGAAGAAGACTAAGATTCATCTTATGCAATTGATACCATAACATTCATTGAGATGTTGAGTAACATGAAAACACCTAGGATCCAACCTAAACTGACTAAGGAAGACCAAGCTTCTAAGGAGAACTCACTACAGCAAGACAGAACTCAGTTTCAATATTCTAATTAGATCTTTCAAAAGATTTCGCAATGATGATCAAGCACATAGAACAACAACCAGGGAGTTCAAGCAAACAGTCTTCAAGCAATGGGCAAGGGACAAAACAACCTTGTGCATGAACAGAGATAGTGACTTAGTATTCTACTCCTTAAAGATTCTACTTGTGTATGTTCTTGAAAATATTTTAGCAGGCACATAGAACACAACAACACCTTAACAAGCTGTCTACAAGGATATACATGGCTTTTTAAGAGGATTCCTCGATATACGCAAGGTACGTGAGGCCCAAATCTATAGATGAGAAGAATCCCAAATCACACAGCCGGGGGGAGACGGTAACCCAAATCTCCTCCTTCACTTCTCAAAGGTATAAAGTTCTTTGAGACTTAGCCAAGAGTGATATCAAACTCAATTCCCAAGAGAGGTGTCTTTCGATTCACCACCCTCTATTTATGCTCCATCGGAACACGGGAGTTAAGGTCATCCCTTGAGGTGGTGTGTCCCCAAGCAGGCCTTCTAAAAATAAAATTAAGTAATTCACTATCAAAAGTATTTAAAGCAATAAAGGTGGAACACTTAACTCTTCAAGTAAATGTGAAGTGAGTCCAAAAGTGGAACATTTAACTCTTCAAGTGAATGTGAAGTGAGTCCAAAAGTGGAACATTTAACTCTTCAAGTGAATGTGAAGTGAGTCCACAAGGTGGAACATTTAACTCCTCACACAAACTCAAAGTGAGTCCAAAAGTGGAACATTTAACTCCTCACACAAACTCAAAGTGAGTCCACACTTTAGAAAATTAATGAGATAAAAAAAGCATAAAAAGGGGGAAACTTTGTGGAACACTTAACGATATTTTCAAGTAGACCCCTCCCCTATGTATCAATGTTGACCTTGCATCCAAAGGGTGGTAATGAGGGGTGATTAGAAATAAGTGAGTCCAACAACCCAATTTAGCTAGCAAGATCAATCAAAAGTACTCCAAAGTTGCTTATGAATACTACTCACAAATGAAAAAGGGTTGAATCAATGGAATATTTAACTTTCTAAGCAAACATAGAGTGAGTCCACAAAGTGGTGCATTTAACTCCCTATGTAAACAAGGAATGAATCCATGCCCTCAATCATTCAATGAGACATTTGATATTGGAACTAAGAATTACTTAAAGTTTAAACACAAACATTCACTTACACAAACTTGTAAAAACAAATCTATGTTCTTTCATTTCCCATTAAGAGCATCAATTGAAATGTGTTCTATGAAAGCATGTAAACACTCAAGCCAAACACATGAGAGGTTCAATTTTAATCCCAAAATCCAAATGTTGTAGAGATGGAACAAAGTACCTCAAGTCTAACGCAACATGCTTAGTAGATTTTAAACATTTTCCATGAAAGCAAGAGCATCTTCAAAACAACTTGTTAGACCAACAAAAGGTTAGGAAAATCTAAAATCTAACAATGGTTAGCACATAAAAAAATCAGATAATCTGCAAAAATAACTGATCAAATGACAAAATCTAAAAATGAAACCATCATGGTTGGATTAGGCTTGGAAAGACCTTTTCAATGATATATCACACTTTGATTTTCGATACCATTTGCAAAAATTTCTCAAAAATGGGTGCCCGTTTTCCATAGTGGCACGGATTTGAAAACGCTGAATTTTTTTTAAATTTTTCAAAAAGATAGCAAAGAACCCAAAACTTGCAAGATAAACAAAATAGCTCAAAAATAGCCCACTGTCGGGTACAAGCGACAGTACAGTCACCAGAAATGTCATGCGACACTTCACCGTATACGGGTGTGACACTTTATTTCTGGGCGATAGTTCACGCTGCGACAGGCGACATAACTCCTCAAACAGTGTGACATTTTCTGTCAAACGGGGTGACACTTTTAACTGGTAAAGTGTCACACCGCTATACAAAGAACTGTCACACGACACTGGAAAATGTCACACGACACTTTGAGATAGAAAAATTAGAGACCGAAAATAAAGCCAAAAATTGACAAATTTTTTTGCAGAAATATAGAAAATAAAGGACAAAGTTAAGCTACTCTGCCCCACGGTGGGTGCCAAAAATGTATGGTGAAAATGTGACCACACTTCTATGAATCCTTACATGCAAGAAAACTCAACAATGAGCTCTCAAAAATCGGTCCATAGCTCTCTATGCATGAAGTTGCAAGATGTAGAGTTGCTCTCAGCTAGAGCTATGAAGCTAATGACCTTGCTAGTCAACCACACAATGAGAGATTCCAAATCAAAGACAAGGGCAACAATGCCAATATCTCCAATGAAATCTAAATGAATGCAATGCAATGCAAAATTAATCTAAGATGAGCATGCAAGTATGCAAATTAGGCTATGAAAATGGAAATGAAAGAGTTACAAACCCTCTAATTAAACTATGTGAGATTAAACTATTGCATAAAAGGAAATCTATACTAGAAATTCTATGATCATGCAACTATGAAAGCAAATATGAGAACTAAATGAAATGCAACAACAAAGATCTTCAAAGTTTGAATGCAAGAATGTCTTCAAAGAGCTCCAAATGACCTAGAAAACCTGCAGCATAACATTAGCATAAAACATGAATAGATCCTAAATGAGGAAGAGAGCTCTTCTTTTATAGGAAATGAAAAGGAATGGACCATGGAGATTAAGAGGCAAAAGACTTAATCAATGGTGGAGCTTGAAAGAGGAGCAATCCATGTGCACAAATATCCTCCAATAGGAAAATAAGAGTTGACTTTTGTGTCCATATGAGACAAAATGTACTTTTTCTCTTTTTATAAAATAAGAATGATGCTTTATTTGTGCAACTTAGGATAAGAGGAAAAGTGGGGGCTTTTTATTTATTAAAAAGGGGGGAAATATTCCTTTTAATTAAATAAAGACTTTAGGATAAAATGTTTAGCCCATGGAAAATAATAAAAAATGATGAAATTAGGATTTGATCAAAAAAATTGATAGTGTTGAAAAATATTGATTATTGATAAAACTGATTCAAAGATAAATAAATAAAATAAATGGGGCCCAAAGTCTAGGCGACCATTTTAGGGTGCATACAGTTACAAATAGTTAGTCAATATTGAAGGATGTTTTATGAACCATGTAAGTAATTGGCATCAAATATGAATAAGAATAGCATCAAGGAAATCAAAGTTGAACTAATATCATATCTATGAAAGTCTCTTATTTATAAGACTTCACAATAAACAACAAGATGGATCATTTGATATCAAGAGAAAATATTGTATGCCATTGTTGATAAGAGTGAAAGAGTAAGCATGGTACCATTGACAACACCACTTTGATACATGAACGGTACATTAGAAAACCAAGTGATCAACTATGTCTTAAATATAAGTGCTACTCTTCTGTTCATAGGTTCAAGACTTGAATCAAAACAACTAAACCATGAATACAAAATAGTTATGAGATAACAAGTAGATGATCGTTGTGGCCTTCATTTTGATTGTTTCTCATTTATTATCTTCTCTTCTTTTTCTATGTGTCTTGAAAGGCACATATCACATGCAAAACACCTAATTAAAAGAGTTGGTATGCATCTATTTGAAAGATAGGCCATAGGAAATTTGAAATTGATAAATAATAAAAATAAGGAAGAAGATCAATCTAGTTCATTTTACTTAATGATCAACATAAAAAAGTGAACATCACACCATTTGGGGACCACCCTGAGAAGTGATAAAGCATTTCTCACTCATAGAATCCCACAAAATTGTTAATTCATGAATCAAGACTATGAACTTTCAACCTAGGATCATTTGTGTGTCATTTAAAAGTGCATTAACATTAAACTAGGCCTATGTACATCCTATGTTGATCTATTCCAATGCTTCTTTTCCTGATCTAAAATTTGATTGATCTCCATTGGTCAAGGCCTACTGGTTGATAGCATAAATTTTATGAGGGTCACTATATGCCCTTAAGTCAATGCATAATGACCTGGGGAAGTATGCATGTAGAATGTGACCACCTTTTGGTAAATGCCAAGAAGGGTGAGAAAGATGTTGCTTGGCATATGATGAGTTGGTAGTAGAGATAACCATTGAGCTTGAAAAAGTTAAAATGCTTGTAAATATTAGGCCACCAAGAAGAGGTATAATTTTGTCACTTCTTTATTGTTCTTTCTTGGGATGATCTTAATTCATATGAATGTGATGCATTTTTCATTCAATCACATAACTATCCAAGAGTTCAGTCTAGTCCAGTGTTCAAAATATTTCTAAAGATCTAAATGTTGACAAAAATATTTGTATTTATTGTTCTTTGATCATGGAGGATATAAATATGTTCATGTTTGTTTACTATATATCACAACCATGACTGTATCTTTTATTGTATCTTCTTTTACCTCATTATACTTTAGTGAGATGCCATGCTACTACCAACCCAAAAAATTAGAGATCCATCACTTCCATTGACTGCTTTTATATGTACTAATTACCATTGTCTTCACAGTACACCCTTTCACTTTGGTGACTATCTATCTCATTACTAAGACTGTCAACACATATCTATATTACCACTTTTTAGAATTAAGAACCACTAGTCTTCTTCACATCTGCCATGTTGTCTTTTAGAAATGAAAATAAATTTTGTTACTGTGGTTTGTGAGACTAACTCCCATGCATTTGATTGTAGCATCAATGCTTTGATTTATTAGTCCTCATACCCATGCGATTATGACATGTCTTAATCTTCATAATTATTACTTTGACATTTACCTTAATTACTGTCTTTGTGTAAAACCACTAATTATGTCTTTAGAAGCAAGTGTTTTAATCTTATAGTCTATATTCCTACTTCTTTAATCCTCATGATAACTACCTCCAAATATTTTTTGAACTAAATGCATTATCCCTGGTGTCCTTTAGATCTTTCACTGTCTTGGACTATCATATGATGCTCAACTGATAGCACCATTCTATGCACAATTTGATATCATTGGTATGACCACTTTGTAGTCTTTATTCATGGCTTTATCCACACCTTTCATGTCATTGTTGTACTTTTCACTATTAGATCAATGTATATTACTGCCCTAAGATTTCATCATAGTGATCGAGACTCATCTTGGATAGTTATAAATCCAAATTGTCCATGAGTTCATTGCTTAAATTGCTACATGACACATCCACTTCTACTCTTCACCATATCTACCCTTTTGACAAATTTTATGTTATATTTTCTACTATGTTTTTGATGCATTTTGATCACTCTTATGATCTACTATGTTTTTGATGCATTTTGATCACTCTTATAATCTCCATAATCACCGATCAAAGGAGAAGTTATTGAGTTAATCATGTGCAAAAGATAAGATGATGAAACAATGCATTAAGCACCAATTAACATAAAAGGTGTGAATCGTGATTGCCAAGAGTTAAATAATTAATTGCTAAGTGGTTTGATTTACTAAGGATTAATGAAGAGTTGCAGTCTTTCATATTCACATCCTTTTGTAGCATATTAAAGAGACATCAATATCATTCCAAATGAAATCAACTCATTCAATCGGGTTATTTTATATACATTACAATTAGCATTGCAATGTCTATAACAAGCTGCCAAATTGGTTTTATAGGTTAATCAAACTTTGGTTCATTGGTGATAACTTGTTCATCAATCCATGATAGTTATAGTAAGCATTTCAACAAGTCAACCATATTGAACTATCCTTGAACAATAGCTTTGGAAGGGTGAGTTATTTGAGTATTGAAGCCATGACTAGTCATTGTTAGGTGAGTGCTTGTTGCAACACCAACTTTAAGAGTATTTCAACTTTAAAAGCAATTTTTTCTAATTTATAATCCGGTTGTTGTGAGTTGATGAGGTTTAAATCTGTAGGTCTTGTCTACTGCTTGTTCATTGAGGTAGTGTCTTATCTTTTGTGCTTGTGGAGAAGGGAATTTACCACCCTCAAGATTGAAATCTCAAAGACGAATCGGCCCAACACCACCTCACTTCTACTAGCACTTTGGTGAGCTAAGGCAATCAATGACACTAATAGACTAAATATAATTTAAGACTTATGGGAAATGCAATGCGGAATAAAGAAACTAAATTAACTAAGCTATGCTAACTGAATTGTATGCAGTGGAGTGCAGATTTGTTGGAAGAACCACAAAAGTTGGTTGTTTGTTGATGGAGACTAAGCCCGGATTGAGACACCAGTCATTATGAAAGTGATTTGATCCATGGAAGTGGAGATTTGGTGATGGAATGTGTATGGGGGGATCATTTATGAAGTTTTTGTGCTATTGTTTTAATTTGGGAGTGAGTTTAGAGGTCCTGTTGAACAGACCCTAGATTAGTGACCCTCGAACCAAGGGTTTGGTGGCAAATGAGTTGGGTGAAGGGTAGAACCTTGTAAGTTTGGAATCCATTATTTCTCAACCTCTAGAAAGACTATTTTAGTATTTGGAGTCATGTGAGCAAGTGGAGTTAGGGGTTGCTTTGTAAAAGTGGAGAATTAGACCTAGTGAGGATAGGCTAGGGGTATTGGATCTTGGGTATGGTCCAAAGGAGCACAGGCTAAAAATTTCAAAGGATTTAAAGATCCCAAAAGGGTATCAGAATCATGTATTAGTTGTTTGGGGAAAGTTGGAGGAAAAGTCAAATTAATGACTGGTGAGGGCTACTAGCTTCAAGGACTGATTGTGTGTGCTGGATAAAAGATGAGTGATCCAGACTTAATGGGTTGATGAAACATGGTAGATAGGCTATATGGAGGTGTTTCATGAAGTTAGAACAAAGGTTGGGGCTTTGGGTGAAGATATGGTGTCTAGGAGGAACTAGGTACACTTGGGAGACAAGTCATGGAGGGACATTAAGGTAAAGAAGTTATTGCAAAGGGGAATGGATTTTCTGTCTAATATGATGAAGATGGATACCACACACCACCTCTACATTAGAACATTTCTTTACACTATAATAAAAAAAAAACTATTTCAAATCATGCATATTGAATCCTTTAATTGACTAGTATACATGGAAGCCTAATAATATTTAATTGATGATAGCTATTAAAATATGTTAAACAACAATGAAATAATCAAATCCAAATAATAAAGAAGATAATTTCTGCAAGAGGATAAATAAATGTCTTTAGAAGAGTAAAGAAACATTGAATATTTTAGTTGATTAGTTACTCAAAATAGTACACAACTCACCAGCATACTTTGTACAACAGTAAGATTCAAGTGAGCCAAATTATTCATAATCTTTAGAATACCAGTTGCCACTTCTTCAAAATTGACAGGAAGCATATACGCTACCTATAGCTTCAAATCAAATAATTAGAGTAACCCTAGTCGCTTCAATAGGTGAACAAAAATTATCTATCTTGACTCAAATCTAAGCAAGATGCTTCCAAAAGTGTATATGGCTTGAATAGATAAATCATAACATCAAGTTCAACATCAAAATATTAAAATGTCAAATGATAAATCATAACATCAAGTTCAAGTAAAGGAAATAGAGCCTGTATAACCATATTTGTTTGTCATACCCTTTTTGCAAGGAACTCAAAAATTATTCAAATTAAACAAGTATGAACTGTAAGAGACTAAGAAAGAAGGCAAAGGTGTTACCTCACTAGGATGATAGTAATAATGAGACAAAGAACCGTGAAGACTAAATCCAAGGAGACTAGATCTAAACATCCGGGTTCGATCAAATTCAAAAATTGGTTTGCCTTCATAGCACTGTCAAGTCAACAACATGAGCATTATTTTGTGTCTAGAGTGTCATCAATATTTTTAAATGTAGAATGAAATGGTTGTAAGTATGCATTTCTGCCACATGCAAATGATTTTGAGATACAGACCTGTGCAATCCAATCTCCCAAGGAATAGACAACACCACTTATCGCCATCTTTGCCAAAATAGGATTTGTCATAAAGCGATGTTAGAATAGTTACTAAAATGGTCATAAATTATGTTCTTATAATAAAAGAATACGTTGACTTAAGAAAAAAATTACACAATATTAAAACATGACATTGTGCTTTAAAAACTAAAAAGGTACTTGTAACGAAGAACTTCATTTCGACTTGCTAATTGGTTGTCACTATTAACTCTAAGCTTGTCTTTAAAGTTTGAGCTTCACTTGGTTTCTAGAATAGTTTAATATTCTCTACTAAACAAGGCCAACCACATGAAGGTGAAAGCTCATTTGGCCCCTCCCCCCCCCCCCCTAACATCACTCTAAATTTCCCATTAACATTTAATAACATTCATTCATTCGTTCATTCATCCATTTTTGAAATATAACATTCAATCATTATAATCACATGATAACATTCATTAACACATAAAATTCATTAACACACAACATTCATGAATAATTCATTAACACACAACATTCATGAAGAATTCATTAACACATCATTCATCAACATTACTAGTACAAAATTACATCCATTAAGACAACATTCTTTCATTAGCAAAAAATGTTAGTTACAATCATTTCTTTTTGGGTTTCTTGCTATTTTTTTTAATCATGTAATTTCTAAGAGGAAGATCAATGTCCTCCTCATTCCCCTCCTCTACTGATTCTAATTCCAACGCGTGTCTCCTCCTCATCTGTTCAAGAATAGGAGGCCGCTGTGCCAAAGGGGGGTCCATTGCAATAACAACTACTTCATGAGTTAAATTCACACCATTTTATATTAGTGAATTACAAGTATTTATTTAAGTAAAAGAAATATAAATCAAAAAATTAATTTAAAAGAACAAAACATAGATTTTCTTTACCTAAATGTGTCAAATGATCTACATGGTGATCAGTCTGAACATCCTCTGGCACTCGTTCAACATGACATGATTCTGTATCCTCTAAAATATACACAAAAAGGTTACACCAAGTTCAATTTAAGATGTTAAATTATATTAATAATTACATAATTAGTTTTAAATAGAAAATGAGCACCTCCATGGACAGTACGATGCACATCAGGGGCTTCATGATGCGGCGTATGATCTGTGTCATGATTAAGAGGCTGCATTGCAATGTCATGCACATTATTATCAAATAGATTGTTGCTCAAGTATTCAATTTCTAATATATTTTTTGGCATATTTACCTGTGCACATGATGCAGGAGACTCTTCGGTTGGGCCAGTGGAAGCTTGCCGTAGGTGTTCAGCCACAACTTGATAGCCTTCCTTGAATGCAATTTTTTTGTATTCTTCCGTGGCCTCTAAATTAAAATTAGAGCACTGCATTTTTTGATTAAACAAAATTATTTGCATTTTATAAATAATTTTTCTCTGCAATTCATTTACTGCTACTTACAATTCATGCTTTAATTTTTGAATATCCACCAGAGCCAAGTCTGTGCTGCCCAATCTTTTGTAGCCTGGCCTTTGTTGCCATTGATGTGTCCTGAACCTATGAAAAATTTGAAATATGTTAGATGATATAGATATAAAGATCACTAATTAGTGCATTATTACATTGTACTAGTAGTTAATACTATTGCATACCTTCTCGCATTTGCTGGTGTAATTCCTCTTTGAGCATCCCCTTTCTCCTTTGCATCCAAAATGAACTCATTCCAATCCCTCACTGAAATAAAGGGAGGACACTCGTACTTTGGGTTCTGGATGAGACTCTTTCTATATGAGTCCCTCACAGTCTTAAGATGTTTGCAAGCTCTTTCTAAAATTTTCTTCTCGTCAAAAATATTATTACCAAACTCATGCTCTAAATCTTTAACGAGCTGATCTTTTAATTTTTTATCTTGCAAGTTCCACCTTTTAAGAAAAAACACAAAATTGTTAGATATAGCTAGTAAAAGAAAAGACCCGAATGAAAGGAAAAATACTGTACCAATTAATGATATGAAAAAAAAATAGTGGGATAAAGTTAGTTCACTTATGATGTTCCACCTTGTACGTATGGTGGGCCCGAATATATGCAATGCGAGGTCATAAAGCTTCTTATAAAATGTATCGTTTCCTGCAAAAAATGTCATGAGATAATCAATCCAAAAATTGTTATGAATAGGTAAATGCATATTACAATATAAAAAATAATTATTTAAAGTACCTGGAAGCTTAGGAAATTTTAAAGGCATCGATTCATTATTGTCAATCAACAATGACGTCTGCATAACTCCCGTGCTAGAAACATGGGTAGATCCAGGAAATGATGGTGAATTATCACCAATACATATACTCTAATCTATATCTGGCGTACCAGATGGTGCCGCTAATGTATCTCCTACTCCAAAAAAATAATCCACTATGTGATGCACCCAAGATTAAAGTACAAATTATCAAATCATAATTAACACAAAACCAAATATAGCAAAACAAGGATTTACCAGGTGGCATAGACCGTGAAGGCATCGATGTTTGCATGCCCCTTGTTGCCGACATTGCACTCGACAATCTCGAATGGACGTCCATCGACCTCCTAGGAGTCTCCTGCACTTGATGACCTGAACAATACATTATTAGCAAAGACATTTTGAAATAATAAAAGTAAGAGTTAACTTAAGAAGTTTTTGAATGTTCCAAAGAAAAAATTCCTTGTAACTTGTCAACTAAAGGATTATTTTACCTGAGGCGGCCAGAGCTCTGCTAGTACCGACCTCACTGTGTTTTCCTTGACCAGGTTTTGGATCAGTTGCCAAAAATTCCTGTAACAAGAACACATATTACATATTTTACTTCACAACATAAAAGAGTATAAAATATAAACCTTTATTGAACTTTTGTTATAACTAAAGATTTATTAGTGCTTACTTCATAACGACATGCTTGCGCTCTCAATTCATATAGCCTCTTCATCATCTCCTCGGTTGGAATATTTGCTTCATCCAAAATTCTCATTATTTTTAAATTGATTTTTTTAATTTTTTTCTTCAACATAATTGTTACATTAGGCGTTTCCGCAATATCATCATCAGAAGGGGTAGCTATTGCCTCTATAATTACTGCAGGTGCTTTTGCCCTATCTTGAATATCTAATTGTGATAGGAATATCAATAAAACTATCATAAAAACTCCAAAACCGTAAATAAAATAACGTAATAATATAAAATTTTTCAACTATCTAATTTGTACAATTTCAATAAGGTTTACCCTTGCTGAAGAATGGGTGGGAGGAGCATCCTCATGGCCTCTATCATGTGCGGGATCCATATCGTCCTGTGACAAAGATTAAATATAAAAACTTCAACGAACTGAAAGCAATAGACTTAGCAAAAAAAAGTTATTAATAAAATGGTATATAGTACTTACCACCCTCATGATAGTAACTTTATTTGTATCTATGCGATTTAAATGGTAATCTATTAGCAGTTCTTCCCCTGCACTTATTGATTTTATTGCACATACAAAAACTTGATTCCCCTCACGCGCCTCAAATATGCAATTGGGTTGCTTATTAGTTGAGGAAGGTCATGTACTTTTTATAAAACCCACAATATTACCTGTTGCTTTTGGTCTCCCATCAATGTACATTGCAAATCTTTTACTTTGATCATTTTCTTTCCATTGTATATAATTAGTTGATAGTGCATACATATGCATACTTTTTTTATATTGAACAATCCGCATCCAATCATTGTAATTGTAACACGGACCGACATACTTGAACAATTCAACAACTTTGTTGTAACATACCTTTATCCCATCCATGAAAAATAGGCCCAAACCATGTAATGAGGATGGAGCAATGCGATATATCCTCTCATTAACACAAAAATCAGTGTTAATTGGAGGTAGCTCATTGGGTACCCATTCTTTCTCAATGTGTGTGTACCGAAAGGGCACCTTGATGTCGCCTTTGGTCTCATCATCATAAGAACATGACCCCCCATTAGTAAGGAAAAATTGCATGCGTTTATCAAATTTTTTTTAATCTTTTGACCTCTAGTTGATCTCCCTATTTTAGCCATACTACATGTAGAACTTTCATCTAGCATTCCCTCATTTCCCTCATTCGATGTAGATAGATCTGAAAAGTACCTATTTGGTGGGTCCTGCAATCCATCAAATGAGATATTGTCACGTCCCCGCTTGAAATAGAATTTTGATAATATTTAAATAATATATATAGAATAATCAAGTCGTGACCCATATGTACGGTTCTTCTTTGTCTATACGTGAGACATATAAAATGTACTAAGTTGAAAGTGATTATATATATACATTATATGATTATATAATACGTCTATTTATAACATACATGCAAAATATAAGAAAATTATGTCTATTAATTGACTTATACCTGCTGATCCATGTCACTGTGCACGATCCATGCCAAAGGGGTTAAATTTCCTGCATATGTTAATCATTTATCTTAAGTTAGCTAAAAATTACATGATACGTATGCTACAAATAACTTAGAAGACAACATGAACAATATACAACATTGTAAACATGAACAAATTTACCTTATATATGGAATGCAAGATCGTCAATAGAAGGGGTGACGATGTCTGTAGTCAATTTCTTGTTTGCAAAAAGGGTGATAATCAAACACAATATATACATGTATCAGCATCAATTAATTGACCATCGTAAGCAAAACATTGGTAATTATAAATCATATATGTTGTAATCATGAGAATTGAACATAATAAATATGTAATCATTACAATTGAAGCAATAAATCATGTCAATCATTTCATTGATCATTTCAATTATGTCATTGATCTTCATCATCATCATCATCATCATCATCATCATCATCATCATCATCGCCATCATCACCATCATCATCGCCATCATCACCATCCCCATCATCATCATCGCCATGATCACCATCACCATCACCATCATCATCATCGCCATGATCACCATCACCATCACCATCATCATCACCATCACCATCATCATCATCATCATCATCACCATCATCTTGATCTTCATCATCTACTTCTTCATCATCTTCAATATCTTCTTCTTCCATAACATTATACTTTCTCGGCCTTCCTCTTGGATCATGTCTAACAACAAATGACCAACCTTGTTTATGTGGAACCTCTGAGTAAAACACTTGCTCACATTGGCTTGGAAGAACATAGGGCTCATCTCCAACTGGCTCAAATGACCTTGTCTTAATCATTGTAAACCCATTATCATGTTGAATAATAGTTCTATCTGGATCATTTTGATTCAGTCGTAGCCTGTACCATTTGACGATGAATAGAACTACTTTAAAGGAGTTAAAGTCGCACTCAATTATATCATCCAAGATGCCATAGTATTGATTTTGAGATTGTTGAGGATGTATGTTATTTCTAGATGATATATTGGTGACCTCGAAAACTGCAGTTATCCCAGAATCATAAGTTTTCTTTGTGTCATCCAACTTTTTAATGCGAAATTTGTGGCCATGATAGTACATAGCTTTGTGGTGCTTGACCTGCAATTTTTCAAGCGTGTGTAAATTATTTGCATTGTGAGTTAATACAAAACATACGAGTCATGATAAAAAATAAATTTGTACGTACCTCTCCACCTCTTAAACCATGTGCTAGATCAATTACCATTGGCGTAACATTGGAATCTCCATTATGATGAGCTTCTCTAACCAATGAAGCAACACCTTCCCATGCTAATGAGAAACCATTTTTTTGACATTGTTCAATCCATACCGTCATCCAATCAAGATTGTTCACAATATACAAATGTATTGCATCTCACTCTCGACCAATTGTATAAAAAAAATACACCAATTATAAATAACTTATATTGAAGATTTATAAGAATTAATTAACTACAATAACATCTTAGATTTACCTCTCACTTTCCTCAATCTACCTTTGCCCATCAAGTACTCCCCTTCAAATTTGTTAATGGAGTTGGGATCCCAAATATGATCTACATGGATCTTTGCTGCAAACTTAGGAAGATATTCACTAATGTACACCATGGTCTGGTATACCATATATCCCTCCACCATAGAACCCTCAGGATGTGCTCTCTATTGAACGAAGCCTTTCAAAAATTTCAAGTGCCTCTCAACCATCCACATTGACCTAGTTGGTACAAGTCCACACAATTCAATCTCATCAACTTGATGTATGAGGTAGTGTTCTTGTGCATTGAAAAAAGTTGAAGGTAGACACTTTTGCATTTCACACATAAGAAGATGAATTTTCTCTTCCAATATTTTATATCTTCTTTATTGATTTCTTTAGATGACAACCACCTCATGTATTTTCCAAGATCATATATAACTTGTTTGACATTGTTGGCGAAGTGGTGTGGGAGAGATAGAGGTAGAATGTATTGCAATATTTGTAAAATGATCTTGTCAATATTTTATAAAATAATGCAATGAAAACTACATGCAGTATACAAATATATAGTGAATACAAAATAATATGAATTACCTTAATAAATGTATGCCAATCATGTGTTTTCATCCCTGGCCCAAATTCACTTTTCTTTGATATGAGATTGTTTATGTTCGCAGCAAATCCTGTGAGAAATCATATTTTTTTTATGATTTCTTTTATAGCATTACTCTGCTGCTTCGACAATAACCAACTAAGGGCACTTGTATCAATATGGTTTCCATTGTTATTTGATCGAATGACATTTTTCATTGCAGGGTTGGATTCTTCAATGTCACTACAAATTTTGACAATTTGGTCTTTGTGACGCCTTCCATCCAAGATTTTCCATAATGTCTCTATTACATTCTTTCCAATATGCATAGGATCAAACAAATGCACGATTGGAAGTTTCTTGTAGTATGGCAACCTAGTAAATAGTGTAGAATAACTTTTTAGTCCTTTTGGAAGTTGGTCATTGATGCCTTGATGACCTTCACAAGCATCAATTACATCGTTAGTAAACAAAACACAATATCAAACTATACATTTGAAACAAAAACCATCAAATGGAATGACATTACCTTGATGATTTATTTTATTGTATGCCGACTTCCATAGGCGAGGTGTCATTCTCTATGGCTTTGATGTAGTCTCTTTTTTCCCATTGAAAAGATGTTTTTGGTAATTCGGTACTTATGATTTTGTGGAGAAAGTGTCTATTCTCATCGAACACCTGCTTTCTTAAACTTTTTGAATGACGAGATTTCATCTTTGGACCACAAACTGGACATGCAAATTTTCCCTTTGTCTGAAGACCTACAAGATCGTGTATAATTGGATTAAATGTGTTAACTTTGTGTTAGCACTATAACATATCAAAAAAGAGGTGTTAAGAAGAGAACATACCACAAAAATGTGTTAGCCCAAGGGCATCATGTATTGTCCATACAAGCATTGCATGGAATTGAAATTGTCTTTGTCCTATTGGTCTAGAGATGTTATACATAGTGACCCCATTCCATAACACCATCAACTCATCGATAAGGGGCTCAATATATACATTGATATCTTTAACTTGGTACTTACCTAGTTGAATGAATAAAAATATTACATAATTATTATGATCATTTTGATAGATTATTAATAATAAATTAATTTAGATAATCATTAAATCAAAAAATGCCTGGAACAATCAGTGCCAACATTATGTGCTCCCTCTTTATGGACAACCAAGGAGGAATGTTATTTTTGATAACAAAAATAGACCATACCAAGTAAGTAGATCTCATCTCTCCAAATAGATTGACATCGTCCGCTGCTAAAGAAAGCTTGAGATTATGAGGTTCTTCTTTAAAGTGTGGCCATTTTTCCTCTATTTCCTTAAATGCTGAACCATCCGTAGGCATTCACATAATGTCATCTTGACTTCTATTGCGTGCATGGTAATTCATAAATTGTGCCAAGCTATTGCACTTGAACAATCGTTGCAGATGTGGAATAATGGGAATATGCCGAAGAACCTTGCGAGGCACCTTTTTTGTTATTCGATCTGATTGATATCTACTAATATGACAAATAGGGCATTCTGTTGCAAATTCATGTTGTTTATGATATATAATATGATCATTCGGACATGCATGTATTGTTTGATACTCCATTCCAATATCTTTCATAATGGCAGATAATTCTCGGTAGGAGCGAGGTAGAATGTTTGATGGTGAACAAACACTCACCTATCAACCTACAACCAAAAATATAATTTGTTAATTTAAAGAATATTAATTGCTACACGATTCACCCAATGTTAATTATAAGGGAATTACGACTAAAATAATAAAAAAAGATGACATACCTTAACGTACGTGTCATTGCTACGCTGGATAAACCATTCATAACCTTCAAGTTCACCAACAATAATACAATGGCAAGAAGAGTTGTTTCGGAGCCTTCATATAGGGGCTCGTGTGCCTTCTCAAGTATAGGTACATCAAGCTCTGCGTCAACATCATCATCATCATCATCATCTTGATCATCGTGATCATCTTGATCATTGTGATCTTCTCGATCATTGTGGTCTTTTTCCATGGTATCATTACCTTCTACTTCTATATTCACACCTCCATGTTCCCTCATTTGGAAATCCACATTCTTTGGATTGTCATGGTCCATAACATGAAACTTAGGGACGTTGATCTATATGAAAATGATGACCTTATATTAACCATGACCATGATCTCATCATCAAATCATGTCTTCTGTATTTTATAAATTATTAAAATACATACCAATGGACGAAATTCATTTCCCCCTTCAATGTGACCATGTTGCCTACAATGTTCCTTAGTTGTTTTGATTAGATATCTTTGAGTCTTTAAGCCCTTACAAATTTTGCAAGGACAATAACATTTTCCATCACCTTTTCTTTTTAAGTTAGACCACAGTCTAGCAATTGTCTCCCTATTTTTTTGTGCGTTGATATTGTCAGACATGGTCTTTCTTGAATGGAATGACTCATTGGTGGAAGAAGGATGATTTGTTTGCAACTTGCAGATACAAATCGTTACTGAACAACTATTTTCTCAACTATAATTTTCTCAATGCAAAGGGACATTTATCATACCAAATCAAAGTTTAGAAATGGACGGTTCTGATGCTTTTCCATTACAATAGCAATAGAGGGTGTATAGATAGAAAAATAGTTGTAAAGAGTAGATTTAAATAAATAAAATCAGGTAAATAACTAGGGAAACTGAATAACATTGTAGGACTCCTTACCTCCATATATAGGCTGCTCTTAAGTAATGAAAACACAAAGAAACCTCTCCTAATCATATGAATACAAGCATGGATTTTTTTATTTCATTGTTAACTTGAGCACCCTATTTCAAATAGAACATTATCATAAAATCTCGTAGGCCTTAATTTTTTGTATTTTTTTAATGACATTAACATGGTAACTTTCCAAAGTTAAGCACCTCCAATAATACTCCCAAGACCATTCTTGTGGCTTTGAATTTGGTTTTGGTTAAAAGAATTAGCCAGTAACTTGGCATTTAAAAAAATACTAAATTAAAAATTTGATTTAAAGCTATTTCCTCTTTCTTTTCCATTGTATTCTTTATTTAAAGTGCTCAATATGTTTGACTAAGTTCCATATGTCTTGTTACAACTGTATTGGGACAGTCATCACACTATTCCCCTAAGCACACTATGGCTTTGCCTTCTCATCCACAAGAAACTCTAACATCATTCTAAACTCTTCTATACTCTGCCCATATCCATTCCAATCCATTGATCCAATCCATTCATACTTCTACACAAACAAATTAACTCACCAAAATGCTGTCATTCTGGGACAGTCATACCATGTCCATAAAACTGTACCAATAGTTGAAATAAAAGGAATGATTCATATGTTTCAAGGTAATAATGCAGTAATTGGGGAAGAACATCTAAGTTATTTCATCAATACTACACATGAATATGAGATGTAGACAATGAGGATGCCATGATAAAATTGTTTGTGAATTCCTTAAAAGAAAGTGCCAAAGAATGGTACAAAAATATCCTAGACAATAGTACTATTTCTTCATATTCATATTTCTTCATATTTCTTCTAAATAGTGTGATGACTGTCCCAACTAGAGAATCACAACTTTATATTATAGGTTCTTCATGGCACCTTTCAACTTTTCCAATTATGCAAACTGGCTTGCTTGGGGCAGCTGTATCTAGTTGTAAGATTTTCATATCTGATCTCTTAACATATTTACTAGAAGCCCTCATATTTCTCTCAGTAAGAATAGTTGTGGCATAGGATACTTCAACTATTTGTGGACCCTTGGATTTGGACTTGGATTTGAATTTGGTTTTGGTTAAAAGAATTAGCCAGTAACTTGGCATTTAAAAAAAATACCGAAATAAAAATTTGATTTAAAGCTATTTCCTCTTTCTTTTCCATTGTATTCTTTATTTAAAGTGCTCAATATGTTTGACTAAGTTCCATATGTCCTGTTACAACTGTATTGGGACAGTCATCACACTATTCCCCTAAGCACACTATGGCTTTGCCTTCTCATCCACAAGAAACTCTAACATCATTCTAAACTCTTCTATACTTTGCCCATATCCATTCCAATCCATTGATCCAATCCATTCATACTTCTACACAAACAAATTAACTCACCAAAATGCTGTCATTCTGGGACAGTCATACCATGTCCATAAAACTATACCAATAGTTGAAATAAAAGGAATGATTCATATGTTTCAAGGTAATAATGCAGTAATTGGGGAAGAACATCTAAGTTATTTCATCAATACTACATGTGAATATGAGATAGAAAATGAGGATGCCATGATAAAATTGTTTGTGAATTCCTTAAAAGAAAGTGCCAAAGAATGGTACAAAAATATCCTAGACAGTAGTACTATTTCTTCATATTCATATTTCTTCATATTTCTTCTAAATAGTGTGAGGACTGTCCCAACTAGAGAATCACAACTTTATATTATAGGTTCTTCATGGCACCTTTCAACTTGTCCAATTATGCAAACTGGCTTGCCTGGGGCAGCCGTATCTAGTTGTGAGATTTTCATATCTGATCTCTTAACATATTTACTAGAAGCCCTCATATTTCTCTCAGTAAGAATAGTTGTGGCATAGGATACTTCAACTGTTTGTGGACCCTTGGATTTGGACTTGGATTTGAATTTGGTTTTGGTTAAAAGAATTAGCCAGTAACTTGGCATTTAAAAAAAATATTTAATTAAAAATTTGATTTAAAGCTATTTCCTCTTTCTTTTCTATTGTATTCTTTATTTAAAGTGCTCAATATGTTTGACTAAGTTCCATATGCCCTGTTACAACTGTATTGGGACAGTCATCACACTATTCCCCTAAGCACACTATGGCTTTTCCTTCTCATCCACAAGAAACTCTAACATCATTCTAAACTCTTCTATACTCTGCCCATATCCATTCCAATCCATTGATCCAATCCATTCATACTTCTACACAAACAAATTAACTCACCAAAATGCTGTCATTCTGGGACAGTCATACCATGTCCATAAAACTGTACCAATAGTTGAAATAAAATGAATGATTCATATGTTTCAAGGTAATAATGCAGTAATTGGGGAAGAACATCTAAGTTATTTCATCAATACTACACATGAATATGAGACAGATAATGAGGATGCCATGATAAAATTGTTTGTGAATTCCTTAAAAGAAAGTGCCAAAGAATGGTACAAAAATATCCTAGATAGTAGTACTATTTCTTTATATTCATATTTCTTCATATTTCTTCTAAATAGTGTGATGACTGTCCCAACTAGAGAATCACAACTTTATATTATAGGTTCTTCACGACACCTTTCAACTAGTCCAATTATGCAAACTGGCTTGCCTGGGGCAGCTGTATCTAGTTGTGAGATTTTCATATTTGATCTCTTAACATATTTACTAGAAGCCCTCATATTTCTCTCAGTAAGAATAGTTGTGGCATAGGATACTTCAACTGTTTATGGATCTTTCCTTTTGGGAATTTGGATTAAGGATAGGTCTTATATTCCCCCTTTGCATATCATATTATCTTATCTACCACTATTCAACCCTATTCACATAATTATCCCATTCATTTTGGTAAACTACTATTTCATATCATTCAATTAATTTCCTTAATGCTCTCCCTTCTAGTGACGATTCTATGGAGAAGCAAGATCTTAATCAAGTTAATGTTGCTCAACCTATTTTCAGTCTCAAAGGCTACCCTCCATCAAATAAACCTCTTATCACCCTTAAAGGTTATCCTTCCATAACTCTTAAGGGGGAACCTAATGATTATTTTGATTATCATGCGGTGTCTCACACCTATCATAGAAGAAATAATCCTCACCCTACTACTTCTCTTCGACCTTCTCAACCCATTCTTCCCCCTCCACCCTGTCTTTCTCAAAATCTTGGAATGGAATATGATTTGGTAGTGCAATTAAGTAATACCCCCGCCAAGATTTCTCTTTGGGAACTTCTTCAAACATCACCTACATTTGATGAATCCTTGCAAAAATCTTTAGCCACTCTTCCAACTTCACCTCCTAATAAAGATAAAATCAATGCCTTTTTACAATGCATGAATGCTACACCTACTCCACCTCAAATTGTGTTTACTCATGATGATTTGCCTCCTAAAGAGATTCAAGATCCTTATGATTCTCTTATGGTAGCTGTCCTTATCAATGGTAACCTCATTCATAGAACCTTAATTGATAATGGATCTGAGCTTAATATTTGTAGTATGGACATGCTCAAAGAAGTTAAAGACGATCTTTCAAATATTAAACCTGATAATATTCATATACGTGGATTTGATAACGTTTCTAAGAAAACCTTATGCATCATCACCTTCCCTATCAAAGTAGGTCCAATTATTTTTAATACTCCCATTAATGTCATGCTTGGATCTCTTAATTACAACCTTCTTTTGGGTAGACCTTGATTACATGCTATGCATGTTATTCTTTCAACTCTTCATCAAAAAGTCAAGTTTATCTACAACAATGTAATGTATACTCTTCATCTAGACACTAAACCAAATAGTTGTCTAAATGTTGAGAAAAATAAGATCAAGAATCTAATGATGATCCTCCTTATACAAGTTTTCTTTCAGAAGATGATTGGGGATCTTTAGATTTCACACCAACCTTTATTGGAGAGTATAGAGTTAATGATCTTTCATTCATGAAATCTAAAACAAATCCTCTTTCTAATAACTTTTTTGTTACTTCCACTCATGATGAATCTATCAAACCTAGTGATATGGCCTCTTGTTATGGTTATTATAGATTTATTGAGAATGGATTTGGTAAAAAACAACAAGAAAATCAAATGCCCTTAGGCAATCAGGGGCATCAACATTCTTTCAACACCATTGTCGATCATAATTTAGGATGTGTGCAAAAAAGTGTTGAATCTAATTCTTTGTCCACATCCTCTCCTTCATCATCTAGCATATCTTCTCCTATTAATCAAGAAATCATTTTACCTAAACTTATTCGTGCTAAGGTGATTACTAGACCTAAACATAGTAAAAATTTATGAATCTTCCATTTTGCATGTATCACCGTTATCATGATCACTCTACTAATGATTGTCAAGATTTACATTACAAGATTAAACAACTCATTAATAATGAGGTTATTCACATATCTCCTTATGATGAACTCTATTTCTATCCCAATTTCTTTAAATAAAATCTAAGTCCCTATTATGTTGCTCCATGCCATGTAACATTGTTAGCCTATCTCTTGGGGGCTCATTGTCATGCATGGTACGCTTTATGAGTAGCATAATACATCCTCTTTTATCTTGTTTTGGGGGAAAGGGAATCATATTTATCTCCCTCATCCTCCCAAGGATCCACTTTTCCTTTGGTTATGTGTTATTTTTTATCATGTGACATCTAATCTTACTATTGGGTTTCCATGGTAGATAAGTCACTTACCTTGGAGCCTCACAAAGTGTGTATCCTTTACAAGGATTTTCTTTTTCACTTCTTGCATGGTATCTTGTTGCATTCTTCCCTTATATGGCCTCATAGGAGATCTGACCTTTTTTTCTTGGACTGGGTGTTTCTTGTGGATACTATCTTGATGTTACAATTTCTTTATCCTTCTTCACCACTTCCTTAAGATGCCAAAATAAACACTTATTTTTCCATCTTAAGGGGGGGGGGTGCATACATGGTCCCCTTATTTTCATAAAATTTTCTTCATTTCAAGCATAACATATAGAAGTACACTAGCATAACACAACTTTCTAGGGCCAGTTACTCTTCCTATATGTCTTGGATTGGTTGACTAGCATGCCACACACACTTGCTAGACCATCTAACCTATCCTAGCACATATTAAAACCATTCTCATAGTATAGGAGTACTATAGCATGGGGATGTAAAGACACCACAAGGCACAAATTTTGTAGGGTTAACTATTGGGCACACAAACTTGTTAGACCATTTGATCCTACCCCATTTTGTTTTCATGGGATTGACTGTCGGGCACACAAACCCGCTAGAATATTCAATCCTATCCCTTTGGTGCGGTTTACAATAAGGAACAAAAACCTTATTGGGTGAGGTGATCAGACTCTCTCTCTCTCTCTCTCTCTCTCTCTTGACAATGACATATCTCTTATTATGACTTTGGATGTGATGAAGACTCAAGTCTCTTGGGGGCTTGATGATTTCTTTGTCTCCTTAGCCATGATAAGATCAACTCTTTCTTTTCGATCTACTTTACTGTGAGCTTGATGAAACTCATACTCCTGCTAAAGTGGGGGCTAAATGTACCATCTTAAAATGAATGCACTCCTCTTTTAAGACCTTTAAGATCCCATCCTTTATCAACTTTTTGGACAATGGATGGATTCGTGCTCACTTCCCTTTTTCTCTCGTTCAACCCTATTTTCCCCACTTTCATCTATGCAGTCTCCGAGACCTCAGGAATGGCTCCCTATGGGCCAAACCTGGAATAGGTTGACCAAGTTGATCTTTTCCTTGGGAATATGTTGACCAAGTTGACCTATTTCCTGAGGGTTGTGAGCCTCAAGCCTGGTGTTGTCTCGGGGATTTAATTTACAAAATTTGGTGACCCTGTCGGCTTACTTTGTTTTCTCTCTCAAAAACTAGTATAAAATGAAGCCTAGGCACCTCATTTTGGCAAAACATGAAGAATAAGAAAGAGGAGGAAAATTCATGATAGCAATCTCACGTTCAAGCATTCAAGCATTCAAGTCTTCAAAGATTCAAGGATCCTTTGTGGGCATCTTTCCTCTTCAAGATCTAGCATATTGTTGGACATCAAGGGAGGAGAACTACATTGAGACATTCATCATCTTCTTCATTTGATGCACACTTACATCCATGGCTCCATGAAGTGATTTTGGTAGATCCATAGCATTTGTGGAGATTTCCTACATTGCAAGTTCAAGATCAACATGTAAACACAACAAAATCCTTATTGACAAGGGTTTCTTCAAGCAAGGTGAATATTTACATTTTTCTTATTTAATTTACACATTTACATTTTAATTCAAGGTTTATTCTTCAATCTAGGGCTTGACCAAGGAAAACCCTTGTCCACCCCAACCTCAAAACCTAGTTTTCTGTATGCAGGACGAGGATTTCAGAATTATAGGTACAAATCTGGAAGTTGTAGACAAAGATCTACTAGAAAAATATGGTTCAACTTCAGTAAAGTGCCTTGGGAACATGGTGACTTGGTCAAACTTTTCCAGAACACAGTGACATGGTCGACCTATTTTTGGCAGCTTGAGATTTTCAACATTTTCTGGGTTTTCATCCATGATCGCATAACCGCAATCAAAAATTTAGCTATAGGTCCAAAACAATAATTTTTGGAGAAGAAAAACATATTCCTCTTCATAATTATAGATGAATACTTCATTATCTATTTCACATCTTAGTTTAGATCTATTTTCACATCTTAATTGGACTAATTACTTATGTTTAGCACCTATATCTCTATTGCTTATCTTGCTAAATCAATTAGTTCAATTTTACAAGTGCAATTACACAACTTTAATAAAATCTTATATTTCATGAAAGAGGGCTTGCTTGTGTACTTCCCTAGTATAATTTGGGTTTAGCATTAGCATCCCCTCATCTTCTTAGGTTTTGCTAATCTAACTTAGGTTATATTGAGAGTTATGTCTTGAAGCCCCTCTTTCTCTTGTATTTCTAATGTTAGTGCGGAAATGGTTAATTAATGAGCACATCTCACATAGTTTACATTACTAAATTCATTGACACCATTTTCACCCTAAAAAACTACAAAATTGTATAGCTATGCTTAATAGACATCTTGATTTACATTATGTTTTTAGTAGATTTGGCAAGAAACAAGGGAAGCTATGTGTTTGTCTATGCTAATTCACTATGGCATTAGTACTAAGATTAAAATCATGATATTTAAAAATTAGAGCACTACAAAGAATTTGAAGATCCTATATGGATAAATATCAATATTTGTTATAAAATACAAATAGTAATGCTTTTTTCTATCACCATTATGATAGTATTGCTTTATTTATCTTGATGCACATTTTCTTTCAAAATTAATACCATTGGAAATTTAAGCATTGTTTCTCTAGTTTATGTCATCATAAGGGATTTCTCTATATATCAACCTTACCTAAGTTTTCTGCATTTTCTCTATATCTCTAGTCTACCTAGGGTTTCTTGATCTCCTACAAACCATAAACAATAAGCATTGACATTGAAGAAAGTGATCTTTTAGTTGTTTGAGTTCATTTTGTTTTCAATCTTATATTGAAACACATGGTGCTGAATATAGATGTTGCATGACAATAGATTCTTTCAAGCTACTTACAAAAGCATGTAGCAACGAAATAATAAATGCCAAAAACTTTTAGGAACATTGGCATGTACATAAGCTTACTAACCACATAATTTAAACATTTTATTCTTAGTTATTGATTTCATAGTTTCCTATTTGTTTCATAGTTTATCCTATAACTATACTTAAATTTCATGGTCCTCTGAAATATTTTGTAATTCTACACTTGTCAGCTACTTTCTTGACGTATCAAAGACAATTCCGAATATGGATTGTAGGTAGAAAATATATATACTATTATAAAAAGGTAACATTCTTCAACTTCTCTTTTCTCATCCTCTTTATTTTGATTGACTATTCTTTCAACTTCTCTTTTCTCTTTCTCTATTTTGATTGAGTATTCCTTCTCTCTCATATTTATAGTAAGATGTGAGAGGATCACATTAGGCATCTTGATGAAGTGTTGGATATAATGAAAGCATAATCCATATTTTCCAAATATTCTAAATGTGAGTTTGGATTGACATATATTCTTTTTTTAGTACATTTGATTGTTGCAAAAAGAGTCCAAGTTCATCAAGAGAAGGTACACACCATTTTGGATAGGCCCCCACCAAAGACACTAATGAAGTTGACGAGATTCTATTAGCCTATACAATTATTATAGAAGCTTTGTGAAGGGGTTCCCAAAGCTTAGTACACCTCTTACATATCCATTGGGATTTTGGATAGGTTGTGGAATCTCATAGGACTCTCTCCATTTATGGGGGTGTTTGGAGCTTTGACTTGGGTGTTCCCATTTTGACTAAAATTTTTTTTTCTGAGGAACCATTTGAATGTTTCAAATTGTAATATACTGATTGAATACCTATAACTGTGGATGTGAGGGTCTAATAAGGCCATCATACATATTAGGAAGTTGTTGGGGTTTATTAAAGATCATGTGCTGTTTGTCCTAGAGAAGGGCTATATTTTGTATCAAATATAAATGTTACATATCCAAGTTGAGGGTTAGGAACACTTCATATGTATCTCTATATTTGCATAACTTGAAATTTATTACAACTATACTAGATAAATAATTGTTATGCAAGAGATTTTTGGTTTAATGCAAGAGTGTTTTGGTTCAATGCTATTTATGATTGATCAATGCAAATTCAATGGTACAATCATATCATGGTTTTACTAAACTACCAAAAACCAAACATCATTAAACTGAGAAAACAAAATCCTTTTTCACACCCATGCAAGTAACCTGTTTGAAAAAAAGTGTTCAATATGAAAGAGTAAAAATCTGCTAATATTTTTGGTAAGGATTCTTACATTTTTCTCTTTGCTCTTCCTATATTCACATTAGACTTTTATACATTCCCTTACCGACATGTCTGTTGCTCAAACCTTGATGCCCCGTCCTATATTTTGTCTAATGATATGGTCAACTCCCAATCCCCAATATTTCTTCCTATGTTCCCGCTATGTGCTAACTTCCTAGCAGACATCATATTATTTCTATTAATTTGTTTTTAGTTCTATCACTTTTAAAATGAAATATTTCCTACCCATGATCATTATTCAAAGTTGAAGTTGTAGGTCTACATAGTGGCTAACCTATTCTAATTATGGAGGATATAAAATAGAAAATATTTTAATCTAAAATTATCATCTACATTTTAGTTCTTTTTAGAGTCCATTTTGAGCACTCATGTTAAAGCATGGAAGTGTTAGAGAGAAAAACCTAGTGATTTTGAAGGACAATCTCAACCTTTATTGCTTCCCCCTCTATAATAATTTTAGTAGTCCCAATTCATTTTGAGAATAGATGGCAAGTGTAGTTTCAGTCATGATTTGTTGTGATATTTTTTTATTGTATTGACGTTGCATTGCATTCTTTATTGAGACTTCATGTAGCCATGCTCTAAGGTTATAATGCTATATCCTTTTCTCCTAGCCATCGTTCTATGTACCATTTCATTATCATTGCACCAATGATTTGTATCAAGGCTCATATTCATCTCCCCTTAGCTAGAATAAAATGGATGGACAAACATATGTTTCATGGTCACTCCATTTACAAATAAATTACAAAATAAACTTTTTATGATCCAGGGTATGGGATCCTATCCATTCTCAACATTGTGGCATTTTTATCCTCTAAATATTAGACACTTATTTCATATATGTCCCTTATTGGAGCAACTTGTGCACCCTTTTTTTTCTTTACAATTCATGTTTTTTGTTGACTCTCTCCTTTGGCTAGGGTTTCTTGTTTCCTCTTTGTATGTTTAAATTCTAGCTTTAGCCTTTCTATTTCTTTGTTTTTCTCTCCATTTTTTCTTCTTGAGGATTATGCCCCTATTGTACACGCTATTTCATCCACATTTAAGTAGCTATAAAAATATTCTTTGATTGAGAGAGGCTCCTACTTCAGACAATAGTCCAAAGATTAACCATTCTACCCTATGCTTTTCTATTAGTGACTCCAACTTGCACACTATTACTTTAAATCTCTAATAAAATCCTATGATGGTTTCTCCTTTTTTTGGAGCATCTCTTTCATCTTACAAATTCTTTTTTAGCGTGTCTTTAAGGATTCAAAGTCACAAAGGAATTTATCTTCAATTTATTGTTGTTGTTGATCATGTTGAGATGATTTCTTCATATACCATCATAAGGCTTCATCTCTAAAAATTCTTACAAAGTTGTTTAGTTTAGTTTGATAATGTTAGATTACATTTCTCAAGTATGTCAATTCCCAGACAAATGTGTTTGGAGGCTTCTTTGGTTTCTTTTCGATAAATTGACAATTTTGTTCTATTATTGTCCATTTTGTTAGTGATAAGCTCCTTAATTTTGTCATTCTTAATTGGCATTTCTCTTTTTCTTATTTCTTGACCTATTTCTTTTCTGGTGCTCTTATCACAATTTAGGCATTTCAATAGTTTTTTGTGTCTAGCCTTATCTCTTGATAAATTAATCTTAAAGAACTCTTTTCCCCAAATCTCCTCAATCACTAATAACCTTACATTACATTCTCTACTTTTTCAATTCCTTTTTCCATAATGACTCATTGAATATAATTTTATAGTCATTTTTCTTATTTTAAGCGATATGGGAGATGGCTCTCGGTTCGATGAGGATACCTCTTCAATGTCTCTTCATCTTATACGATGCAACAAACATGTCATCGTTAATAGAGATTTCTACCTCCTTAAAAAACACTCAATCCATTCATGGTAAACTTATTGAGCATAACATCATAAGCATCCTTTCTTTTCATTTTCTCCTAGTATCCTTGTGTTAATCTCACAATCTTACTAACCCCATCATCCAAATAATCCTTATTAAAATCCAAAGGCTCTAGTTTTCAAATTAGGGTTCTTAAACCCATAAATCCTTTATTTATGATAACCTTTAGGTTTGATAGATTAATTCCAAAAAATGGTTATCAAGTCAAAACTTCTACCAATAAATCACTCATCATTATAATTTAATTGTTATTCTATTCCTATTAAATTTATTTGCATTTTCTTTTTCAAGTAATCAAGGCGTTGCCAAATTGTATGTTACTAGTACTATTTTTCCTACCAACTAGGCACTTCCCAAACCTTTTGCAACAACCCCCTTGGTGTGCTCTAAGGAGGCCTTTGCAAGCTCAATCATCTTATACCTTTCCTCTCTTCCTTGACTATACTTTAATATTCTCTCCTCTTCAATATTCATCTTGATTTGCTCAATGATTTTTTTTGTCTTTTGTTGCTTCCTTTGACCATATACATTCTTGATGTGGAATTTCATTAATCCATTCTTAGTGGCTCATATTAGACATGCCTAAGCAATCATATCCTTTGGAGAACCTTTTTCTGTTAGGTGCTTAACCCCCTTTCACAAGGATATAACCTAGAGTATCCTACTACAAACTATAAAATTAGGTTTCTTTATAACTTTAATTCTTTCCCATCGGATCTCTTACCACTAAAATTCATTGATCTAACCTTCATTTACCACCTTACCAAGGTCCTACGAATGAAACCAAATATTGGCAAGAATAGGACACAAATCAAGGATTAGAACTTAAAGTCTCTCGGTAGTTTTATATGTAAGCTTGTACAAGTGATAAGTTAAAGTTCCTAGGTTTTATACAATGTATTACAAAAGATTGCGGCAAATAGAATGTACATAATTAATTGTATTCACATTTATACACTCCTCATGCCTGTCATAATTTAAATACCATTACACCATTACGTAGTATGTAATAGTATTTATTGGGTGGATATTTTGCAACCAACAGTTTTTAAGGATCAATCCTAAAACAATGGTCCTAGCCACAGTGTGTGAGACACCATCTCTCCTACTTCTAAGAGAAGGCTCTTGCCTCTTATCACTACTAGAATCAACAAAACACTTAACTAACTATTTACACTAAGCTAAATCAGGGCAGGTCATTCATCCTATTCTCTTATTTCATAATAGATGTTGCTATTACAATACAAATCTTCAATCATTGGTGTAATTCACTTACAAAATATTTTATCGAGCAATAATTATGATAAATAGAAGATTAGACGTAAGAATAATCCTTAGTGTACCGACATTTTATGTAACTTAGAAACTTATGAAATCTCAAAGTCTTTCCATGACTCCTTATGAGATTTTGAGAACAATAATGAAACACATGTGCGTCACAAAGTCTCCAACACGTATTTCACCTTGCATGCACAAATGAAGAAAATGAAGCAACAAAAAGTCTGCAAGCTATTCCCTTGCTTGAGTGTCCTATGTTAATCTCAGACTTGTTAAGCAACTCAAGGTTCGTAAGACCAAATCTAAAACCAAATTATAACTCTAAACACAATATGTGGCTCAAAGTTTGCAAGATTGAGTTCAAATCCCTCTTGAACGAAAGCACAAAACTCACAATCAATATCCAAAAAATGTCATCATATAACACCTTGAATCAACACAAAGTTTGAAAGCAAGTTGTCTCTTTTATTGAAAGAAATTCAATTTACATCCAAACTCAAAGTCTTAGAGTGCATACACAAACTAGTAGAGTTTTCTTGCATTGCCCAAAAGATGAAAATTACAATGAGCACCCTCCTTTATTTATAGGTAAGGGGCTGAGAGGGAAAATTGGGAGAAACCCAGCTAATTGAGACTTAATCAACAACTAACTACCTACAATTGACATATTCAACATTGCAAGTCCTAATGTCCTGCAATGTGATTACATGTTATAAATTTGCAGGTGATACTATCACATGCAATTACATCTTGTTTTCACATTACATGTAATGTTGTCAAAATAAAATTACAAATAGATAATGAAAATTATTCTAAGTGTCTGACAAGATAAGACACCTATTTACATCATCCTTTTTTCATTTTCTTCATGCTACTACAAGATGCTTCGTGATTAATGTGCTCAGGTTTGGTGGAAACATCTTGAACTAGAACTAGATCTTGCATTCTAGATCATTCTGCATTGTAGTGGCCTTTATTGAGAAAGCATCCTTTCAACATTTCTTTCCATCTCTATCTTGAGATCATTCTATGCTTTCCATCACTCTTGTCACTCATTCACCCCCTTGTATGGCCTTGTCATGATGTTCTTCCTTGTGCCAAGCTCCAACCTTGAAATCTACTTGCAAAATAAGGCCCATGAAGGAATTTCAAGTTTTTCGGGGGCGCTCCAGGTAAATAAATTATATGCACTTGGTCTCAAAATGGGAAATTTTTATACGCATATGCATATATACATAATGGAAGGTCACTTGTAATCAAGGTTTTGAAATCCGATTACAAGTCCATTTGGGAAGATCCTTTGCTTGCATTCAGGTTTTAAAAACTCAACTATGAATAGGGAAAAGCCTTCATTTTTTTTCTCGAGAAACACTTGTAACGGGTTTTAGAAACCCGACTGCAAGTAGGGAAATGACTTATCTTTTTTTGAAAAATAGAATTGTAATCAGAGTTTTGAATCCGATTACAAGTGGTAAGAACATGCATTTTGAAGCTCTTATTTTGGAAAAAAACTTGCATTTTTCTTTGTGGGAAGAACATTGGATTCAACTTTTGGGAAGAACTTGCATCATTCTTTGAGGGAAGAACTTGCTTGCTTGCAAACACCAACACATTCAATCTCTTAATGCCCAAAATCCCATTTTGAATCACCAAAAATGTAGAGAAAAAATGCTCAAAAATGTGATAGCAAGAGGCTGGAACAAAAATGACTTTGCACAAACTTGGAAACAATCCCCAAAATCGTTGTTCTAAATCTGGATGAAGATCTTCAACTCGTGGCTCTATATAGGCATTTTTAGGGCAATACAAGCCAAAATGAATTAGAACTCTTCTCCATCAATGCGATTTTGCAGTCTTGGAATGTTTCTTGACAAATGGCAATGATGAACATTGAAATCCCTAATTCCAATACCTAGAACGACGAGATTCAATGCTTGAGATGAAGCAAAAGACACATTCAACACTCCAAATCGGGGTTCGTAGCGCCTTTCGCAAGTGCAAACGTTATGCGAACCAAAAATGGCGATTAGGACATAACAATCGTGTTCTGAACTCAACGATGCAAGTCAAAATGAGCTTGCAATCCAAAAACGGTGGATGCAATCATTGACATCGGGTTTTGTATTTGCAATTGCAAGTCTGAATGCTCTTAAAAACAAACAAATAATGAACAACATGTTGAGCTTTAGAAGCCCAACCCCAAGTAATGTGTTTATTAAAAACAAAACCTCTTGCCTAAGTCGAGTTTCGTAATCAAGTTTGCAAGCATAGACGTTTTTGGAGCTTAAAAGAGAAAGGCATGTAGTCAGGCTTTAGAAACCCGACTACATATATTAACACCTTTACAAAAATGTTCTTTCTTAAATGATACCTTCAAGTGGGGCTTTTCAAACGCTTTTACAATATATGGAAACACTTTAAAAATGTACAAGTGGTGAAAACTTATAATTGAGCTTAAAACACCTGATTGCAAGTTGCAATTTAAACTTAAACTTCCATCCTTATATACTTTTAAAATCTTAGTCGGGTTTTTAAGCCTTAATTGCAAGCATTTTTACAACAAAAACAAATGACCTTTGAATCATAGTGTTAATTTGGGACTTTTGCTCACAACTTATAAGTCAAAAACAACACTCTTTTACTTGTAATCGGGTTTTACAAACCCGATTGCAAGTGCTTTCATTCTTCATTTTCTCTTGAAATAAAGCATGTTTTTAAACCTGTAATGGCTCAAAATGATCAGATTTTGAAAAGCAAAAGACCTAGGATGCAAAGAGAAACAAAACAATCAATTCAAACAAGAAAAAATTGATAAAAAAACTCAAGATTTTCAAAAAATGAGCGCTTAGGAAAATAAAACCTGAAATTGCAAGAAAGACTAAGAAAAACTCAACGAAAATCTCAGAAAATGATATCTATAGGACAAGAAACTTAGGTCAAATTAGGATATAATCAACTGCCTTCAAAAAATGCCTTCAAAATGCCTACCTTAGAGAGTTAAAATACAAATTCATGAAAAATTTCGTAGTGTTGCCCAAATTTTGTGAATACAAAATTGCGGACAATAGTCTTGAGTCTTGTATTCTGTGTGTATTCCACACACACACACACACACACACACGTATCCTCTTTATTATATTTTCCCTCTTCCATCTCTAATTTTCTCTCTTTGATGTCTCATATCTTTTTCTCTAAGTACATTTATACAAGGGGTGTGTCTCTTATGCTTGACATGCATTTTAAATGTCTTGGAAATTAGCAAGTGTGCCATATTCCACTCACAATTTGTTTATCTCATTTGTTCTTCATAGTCAGCTATGTCTATTAAATAGTTCATTGTATGCTTTTGCCAAAGTAGATCTAGCATGCACTCCTTACTCTCTAGTGTTGGTTATGACATCATGAGATCCAATGCCTTAGTTAAGGATTTCACATGCATGAATAGAGTTGGCATACTTACCTAGGACAAAATATAGTATCCAATTCAACCAAAGGCAATGTCAAGAGTTGGCCATTAGTAAAAAAGAGTTGATGGAGAGTTAAGCTCACTATCTAGCATGCACCTAATTGCACTCTCCCATATGACAATGCAAACTCATCCAACCATAAAATTTGTGTGCATATGTAATGTCCCTATTTTCATGAGCATTAGAGTTTGAGGGACTAGCCTATTATTGTGTCCCTTGAAGGTTAATTATTGTGGATAGAGGGTCTTCTAAGATAGAGGCTTGGTTAATGGAGGTTCTTGTCTACTCCAAAATTTAGTATGTTCTAGTTTGGTGTTTGGCTCAGATTGGACTTCGTTTGAGCTTAGTTTCATATACTTACTATTTATAGCAAGTCCGAGGATGATAAAGATGGGCCCTTTCTATTTTTAGCAAGGCAGTCATACGAATAGAGGATATAGTTGTTGACTCCTTGGTTCAGACGACTCGTCAAAATAATGAGTATTTAATAAGATATTAATATCTTAATGGTCTTTAATGATGTTTAATTATTTAAGTTATATTATAAAGTTATAAATTGGCTTTATAATAAAGTGGGGGCCATGTTGAGGGTAATAAGTAATTAATCCTCATTGATTAAAAGTGTCCTTTATTAATGATATATTAGAAAGTCAACTGATTATTATAAAAGTGAATATCAAAATCATTAAAGAGTCTTGCAAATGAATATTAATGGGGAAATATGATAAAAGAGCCTCGGAGAGAAATCAAAATTCATTCTATTGTACATATGAGAATTTGGGTTTTTGTGTGTTTGGAACCAAAGGTTTCAGAATTCAAGAACGTGGAGAATTGGTAATTCTCAAAGTTCCATCACTTTGAATTGGTTGCAGATAATTAGTGAATTGTGCCAATGATAATCTTATCAAGAGATTATGAGTGTGCTTAATTTGGTGATCCAATTGAGAAGAGGATTTAGAGTTTTCATTTCAGATATAGTTTCCAGTCAAAGGTGTGTTAATTATTTACAGATCCCAACACTATTGAGAGGCCGTGTTTAGGGTTTGCAGGCTGCCACAACTTTCATTACAGGCACGACATCATTATTCAGAGACCGCAACATTAAATGAAGAGTATTTTTGCAGGGGGGAGGCACGTTTTTCTCTAAGGGTGCCATCATTGCCTGTTTCAAGCATTAACATAAGATAATTCTTCATTTCCAGAGGGCCATGTCTTCTCTTGGAGAAATATAATTGAGCAAGCAAATTTCAGATTATCAAGTTTTCTATATTATGTGCTTAGTAGTTTCAGATTACAATATTTGCAAATAGTATAATTGTAAGTAGTTTGTAATCAAAACATAGAGTTATATGGTTGCACAACAACTATTAAAATGTCTTTCCTATAACCATTCATTACAGTTCATAATGCATTCTTAGTATGCATGCTAAGAGTTTGTGAAAATGACATTTGGGTGTAGGTGCACATTTTACATGTAGAATTTCTTATATATGCATTTGAAAAGACCCAAAGAAGTTGCATTTGCAGAGGGCTGCGTCTTGTCTTGGAGAAATATAATTGAGCAAACAAATTTCAGATTACCAGGTTTTCTATATTATGTGCTTAGTAGTTTCAGATTACAATATTTGCAAATAGTATAATTGTAAACAATTTGTAATCAAAACAAGGAGTTATATGGTTGCACATTTGAAAAGACCCAAATAAGTTGCATTTGCACCTAGTTTCTTGCTAAGACATTGTAGTGTTAATTTGCAAGTATTTGAACATCATTTGAAACTATTTGAAGCAATTAAAAATCAATCTGAAAACAAATAACATCAAATTAGAGGTTTCATGACAAGTGTTTGACAATATACCTTGAGCCTTAAATCAACAAGTTAAGGACAACTTAGCAAGGGATATTATAGTGGTATCATAACGGTTTCCTGCCATCCTGTGGGGGAGACCTCTTACATTCTAGATAGAGGTTGCATGCAAAGTGTTTGACAATATGTCAAACATCTGAAAAGTAAAACAATTCATTGTTTCGCAGAGTTAGAACTCGTAGGGGGTTCTTATAGTGGTATAAGAGCATTTTCCCACCATCTTGTGGGGGGAAGCCTCTTACGTTCAAGATAAAGGGTTTGTGTGAATCATGGGTAAAACAAAGTCTATACAAGTTCTTATGCCAAAGCTTATGCATATCTTACAAGATTAAAATAACGCCTTTTAAGATTACAATAAAAATATACCCGAGCTTCTAAAACATCCAAGAATCTTGGATCCTTTGTTTGCAAAGAAAAAAGAGGCAAACACTTATTCGAATAACAATAATGGTTTTGATTTTTATGATAATAGTCCCTTGCTAGAGCATAATGATGGTACTGATGTCAGGGCAAGTGGAGGATGTTGTGGGTGTCACCTTGAGTCTTGACTCGCAAGATGGGAGTGTCAAATATGAAGATTGCTTAGAAAATATGAGCTATAAAAATTCTGATTTTCATGACAGTAGAGAGTTGTGTTTGCATCAACAAGAGACAACAAAGTTTTCACATGTAGATGATGTGGGTACTCAAGATTTGAGTGCTAATGAAGTGATTTATGATGAAGACTAATGCTGCAGTGAGTCTAACTTTTCATATCAGACCTTAGAAAATGAATTTGAAAATTTATTTATGGGTAATAGGTCCCAGGATTGCGACTTGTAGGGACTTACAATTACATGGGAAGTGGGAGTGTGCGAGGAGACTGTTGTAGCAACAACTTCCATTTTATCAGATGAGCCATTTCTTGAGGTGCTTAGCAATAGTACCTCGATTATTGATGTGAGCAGTGACGCTAGCACACATGATGCTACTTTTCATAAGGTGAGAAATGTAGATACAACCTCATATCACAGTGTAGATTGTGAGTTAGAGAGCTTGCATGGGAGTCATGAATGTCAGAGACATCTTTTGGTTGGGCAACTGAAGGTGAGTGACAACCAGATTGGCACAATCATTGAGCATTTTGATGTTGCTCGTCAAATGTTAGCTATATTTGGTTGGGGTACTCCTATGTCAGATGAGCATTGTTATGGTAGCCTTTCCTTTATAGAGTTTCATACACTTCGAGAAGTCATCACAATAATGAAACAAAATTATCTATAGTTGTTGGCTGATAGAGATTACCTTCTCAAGTAAGGTTGCACTTGTTATGATACGCTAAGGGGAAAGGAGAATGAGGTAGATGAGCTCACGCATGAGTTAGGGGTGACTATGGATTCTTTGGAAAGCACCTAGTTGACCCTTCAGGAGTTACAGTCACAGTTGGATGAGGTTACCAGGGAGTTGAGCCGAACATAGTCTTCACCATCTACAATTACAATGTAGTTTCCTATAGTGGTAGTTGGTAATGATTTGATGTCCACAAGTTGTAGAGAGGATGTGGCTATGTCCATCTCATATTTAGGTGTCGTAGACTCAACTGGGATGAGTACTTTGGTTGAGAGGATTAGAGAGCCACTTATTGTGTTAGGTTTTCCTGAGGTTAGTACTATGTTAGATGACATAGGTTGGGTTATTGATAGCTCGTGTGGCTATGGTAGATCCTCCAGAGAGTTGTGTTAGTGCACAACGCTACTCCGTCATCTTCACATGATATTCACAAAGTGTCATCTGGTTGGGAGTATGTCTCTCATTTTCATTTGTTTCCCTCTCTTGGAAGCAAATTAGTTACTTCATCTCATGCAATTGACGGTGGTAGACAACTGGTTGTGTCACCGAGTCCGAGGGATCAACTGAGGATTGCATGAGAACAGGTTGATTCTGCCTCATTTTGTTTCTACTGCACATATTCATTTATTTAGTACTTGCTTGAGAGTCTGGAGTTTCAGGAGGGACCCTTTGGAGTCACCAAGGCAAACAAATTTCAAATACCAGATTTTCTATATTATGTGCTTAGTAGTTTCAATTACATTATTTGCAAATAGTATAATTGTAAGCAATTTGTAATCAAAATAGGGAGTTATATGGTTGCACAACAAGTGTTTGTTAAAATGTCTTTCTTGTAGCCATTCACTACAATTTATAATGAATTTCTAGTATGCATACCAAGTGTTTGTGAAAATGACAATTGGCTGTAAGTGCACATTTTACATGTAGAATCTTTTATATATGCATTTGAAAAAATCCAATGAAGTTTCATTTGCACCTAGTTTCTTGCTAAGACATTGTAGTGTTAATTTGCAAGCATTTGAACATCATTTGAAAGTATTTGAAGTGATAAAAAATCAATCTGAAAACAAATAACAACAAATTAGAGGTTTCATGAGTGTTTGACAATATTCCTTGAGCCTTAAATCAGCAAGTTAAGGGCAGCTTAGCAAGGGATATTACAGCATACTACAGTTTTGCAACATTGCATGTTATTCTACATTGCAATAATGTCAAGTAGGAGTTGTCTTAGGCTCTATGTGGTTTTAATATTTCAAACTGTCCCTACTTTACAATTTATGGTGAGAGAGCTTTATTCTCTATGTCATAGCTTTATAATTTTTTTCAATTATGTTGTGTTCACTTTAAAAATAGCCACTGCTTACTTTGGCTATATTCTGTATCACATTGCAGACCTTAGCAAACAGTCATTGGTATGCTAAATACAAGCAGAATTTATTCATGTTAAACTATTTGCCAGTATAAAGCTTAGATTCTTAATTCTATAATTAAATAAATATGAGAAAGTGAATGGATATAATGGTAAAAGATAAACCGTTTAAGATCACAGAAGAATTAAGAACAATTGATTTAATAAAAGCTGAAGTCCACTCTGATAATAGCTGCTTCTTAGGCTCAATAAAGAATGAACCAAAACATTCCTAAAACCCATTTGATGATACATAAATGATCCCTACAAGATTGAGAAAATAATGAACTCCTCTAATTAAGTTTGAATGATAAACAGCATATCATAATATTAATAATTATGTTTCAGGTCTCTTTTCTTCCTGAATAAAACAAACTGTCTTCAGAAGAAAATATCAATTTACAGATTCATACTGCTTACTACTTGTAATTTATTTTTTCGTACAATTTGAATCTATTTGTCTTCCTCTGTTTTTTATCCTGTTAAGGTTAAAAAAGAAAAAAGTTCTGTGTTAAAGGAAGTTTCTTGGCTGGTGAACAATTCAGGCATTCCCCATCTGCAGTTACAACAAAGCTCTCAGGATCAACTTCAATTTTGGGAGTTGCAGTATTTAGCTTCATGTCAAGTTTGGTCAAATTGCGGACATTTTTAACTGCTTCAACTCTCTTCCGGAGGATGTATTCTTTCTCAACTCCAGCCTCCTTTGCAACCTAATTATATGTGACAGAAGAAATACACATGTAGAAACAAATTCAAGTTATTAGATTGTCAAAAAAGATCTTAGATGGTTGAAGCCATGCAAAAAAGAAGCAAAGAATTCAAGAACTTCCAATCCATGTGCTTAGGTTACCTTGCTTACAAAAGCAATTGAATGGGAGTTTCCAGTTTTACCAACGGCACCAAACATGGGCCTCATGAGGACCTGGAAGTGAAAGTGAAGCACAACTTAGATAAGATATTTAAAATTTGTGAATATTTTTCTTTTGAATTTGCAATATACATCTGTGTATAATCTAAAGACATTGGATGTAAAATTAGTTTCATGGCTAGAAGATCCGTGTACTGTATTCCCAAAAATAGACTTAATCTCATAACATATAGATTCAATTTTCTTTTGTCAGAATAAGGTTCTCATGTTCTAAAAACTGGTTGGAAGGTGAACGTGAGTGAGAATAAGTTTCTCTGCAATACATAGACAAAAACAATTAAAAAATATTTTTGCATGGAGTCACCCAATGAAGGCACTTTCTAGATCCAATTTCAAAATCTAGAAAAAGTAGTGGAGATGATGGTCTCGGAAAAAGTAGGTCCTGACAACATCCCAAAAATGGCATATGTATACAAGTTCTACTGCCATTACGAGAAAAATACAAACAGACAAAACTAATGGGTAGGTAGTGCCCAAAGGGTAAGCCTGATTCTGATTCTCATCCTTGCTAAAAAGGCGAGAAAGCCGTTTTTCTGAATTGTAAAATCGATGATGACTCTTATAGTTAACAGTTTTGATTTTGATGCTGTTATGTATTTGAATGTAAATACAAAAAGGAATTCAGATTAAAAATGATCATGAAACCCAAAAATTCATTTTTGCAACATGAAAATGAAAAATTGAAGTTACTTACTGGTTCAGGCGTTGAAATACTTGCATTTGCATCACCCATTTGTGCCCAAGCAATTGCACCACCTTTAATAATCATTTCAGGCTTTGCACCAAAGAATCCAGGCTTCCACAACACAAGATCTGCCATCTTCCCAACCTATATAACCATATATTAGTAACTATAGCTATCCAAAAACCTGTAATTAAAGCCTTTAATTTTTCAAGGGACAAGTAATATGCAAGAAAATAGAATGGGTCTACATAAAATAATTTTTAAGAACACTTCACGAATGAAGAGGAAAATACGCTGCCAGCCTAGAAAATATCATTTTAAGGAAATTACTAATGAACATTGTTTAATAGGATGTTTCTATTTTCTACTTTATGGTTGGCTAAATGTAAAAATGCTTTTATCTCATTTAACAAAATGGCTATTTGAATGTATAAAAGAAGAAATTAAGCTAGCTTCAAGAAGATCAAGAAAAAAAATGTCAAGGAAAACTAAATGCCACCAAGAGACGGACAAAAAATATCCACGTTTACAGTTCGCAGCAGTCAAGACATTGGCCATAACTGTAATCCATTTGGACTGCCAATGGTGTAAGAACCCCTGCTGGTTCAACACTTAACGAATCTATGCTTTTACTCAATTTCAAGGTTTTGTCATTTCGACAGTTTTCTATCTTCCCTGGCTGCTAAATATGTTGCACTTATCAAAGTTCGCAAACAGACATTTGAACAAACACTTACAAAGAAAGTAGCTTCAGAAAGTTTCACTGATTCCACAAAGCAATTTGTCAAACATTTGGCACACTGTCGTAAGTTTATAAGCAAGCTTTGTTCTTTATCTAAAACATGCTGTTTGCTATTTACAAGATGGTTGCAGAGGTGATAATTGCAAAATGCTCATTCTCCTTTCAATTAACACTTTCACAAATAAGACTGCATTTGCACAACATTGTTTGCTTGTATGTACTCACTGGAGTATGCACGATATGCAGACCCAGACAAATGATATTATGATTGCTACAGAAATGTAGAATTCTTACCAATATTATTCAGAAATCAAAGATATTATTTGGATATTTTGATAGTCACTGCAAAGAGGATGAAATGTATGTTCCTGGCCTTATAAGATGTATTCCACAACCACTGGCTTTTGACTGGGGTATTTTCCAGATTATCAGATGTAAACGTGGTGCAATAGTTATACTCAACCATTCATGAAGGATTCAGAACCAACAGCCAAAGTCAATTCCCAGCCACTATTTACAGAAGAACACAGCCAAGGACGAAAGTCGCGACCTTCTGGAACAGCATGAACAGGTTCTGTTGCAGAGTCTTAAATAAATTTATGAGCAGCTACATTCAGAAAGACCGCCCAATACAAAGCAAGATCCCGTAGAAGTATAGGGTTGCAGACACGGCAATCTAGAGAGCCGCATAGGAATGGAAAGAGCTCCTGAAGAATCACGGCTCACACAAACTACACACTCCTCGATTTCCGTTAATGCTCATGGCTTTGAGTAGCCAGCTCCAAACTCGCGACAAAGAAGCAAACCAATAGAAACACTGTTTTTCTATTATTATGCCCAGAACTATATACCTCCAAAGTATCGATAGGTATATCAATTAACTTGCCTGATAAACTTCCCAAATACCCAAATAGATTAGTAATAATAAGCTTCATAGTATATAGCCGCTGGAAATATTAAGTGCCAATAATGTTTTCAAAAGCTCAGGACACACAAACTTTTATTCAAAATTAAATAATCTACCTGATAGTCCCAACCGGTGTTGAGAGGGGAGGGGGGAATCAACACCCAATAAAACTCGAAGACACTCTTAGATCCACTAACTATTCCTGCATGCAAAACATATCCTATAAAGGAAATAAACAACACAAAATCACAGCAGCATAGAACATCAAATATATCACGTGGAAACCCAAACTGGGAGAAAACCACGGTGTGAGTTGGAACTCACAAATTTTGCACTCTTCTGAAGTGCACTCTGTGAAGAGCCTTCCCTGTTAAAGGATTACAAACGCACTGTTACGTGCGACCTGGTTAAAGGATTTTGAATAAGGTCTGTTAAAGCCTGCCTTGTTAGAGGACTTTAAAACATCAACTAGATGTCACCCGGTTAAAGGATTTAGTACAAGGGGCCTGTTAATGTACACCCAAATACTGGGATTTGGCTATTGCAATTGTTAGAGAGCAATAGAAAGGTTGATCCTTTGAAATGGCTTTGTAGAGTTTGATAAGATCACTGTTTCACTCACTAAGAGTCATCACCGGGCACCACTGATATGCTCTCCTCAGGTTACTGTGCTTCTTTGCACACTCTCTTCCTTTTCTTCTTCTCTTCTTATTTTCCCTTTCTTTTGCAGTAGCTTTGATCAGCGTGTTGTTTCACTCTTTCTTCTTGGCAGAATGAAGGCAAATGATTATCTTCGCTAACTGAAGAATATATACACTTCCTACAGAGCGTAGGACAGCTGTACAGTTGAGAGAAAGAAGCGCAGATTGCTCAAATTCAATTTCAAAAGATTTTCCCATGCCATATAATGTGATTTTCCTTCACTTAAGTCCCTACTAACTTTTGTTTATGCTTTCAAAGTATTATAGAATAAATGGGGCATTTAATTAAATATTTCCCACAAACTATAGACTATTCATTAATAAAGTTAAATAATTAAATTTAACTTTATAAAATAACTTTATTAACACAATAAAATATATCGATGATTAAAAGATGAACTTATCGATATTAAACAACTTATCATCAACACCTCTGCCATTGGATGTCCACATATGCCTATAATGACTTACTATAAATAGTATGCCCAAAACTGCCTCAAAACCTTTTAGAATGACTCAACTAAAACTACCTAGGCCAAATATCATTAAGATCCCTTAAAAGTCCTGGTTAGCCTACGAGACCATGGAGAAATAGGCTAATGAAAACATCATACAACGTGTGCTAGAAAAGGGGACATTACAAATAACTTAGTGAAGAGTCTTCAAGTCTAGCTATCACAAAGATTTCATACAAAATTTTTTCATCACTCACATAATCCTCATTCTCTTGCCACAATAAAAATCTCTCCAATTTTTTTCTATATTTTCCAAGATTGGAGATTATGATGTTTTTGGCGTTGAGCTTCACAAAACACAATGATCAATTTCTATGCCTTATCATGCAGTCTAGTGGTTTTAACATCATGTTAAATTTTTCTATTCTGACTGGAAGAATCTTATCACGTACTTATGTCACATAAAGGGTCTCTTTTGAATGTTACAATATATATTTACAATAAAATTATTTTCTTCCTTTTAGAATTAATTAATTATAAAAGTGTGCAAAATATTATTTTATTGTAAACGGACCAACCTATGCAATAGTTGTGCATTGTAATCATAGGAAAAGTGTAGAAAATGTCATACAAACATTTTCACCAAGTATAATGTGGTAAGGTTTAGAAGTTGGATGTTTCTCTAAGAGCTATTGGCTGGAGTTTCCAGTAGGTTCCTTCTACTTTTAACTCCACTTGAGGTCTTGTGACTTTATTGGCCATTGTACTTTCCATATTATTGTTTATGGACTTGCAATTTTTTACAAGATGAAACTCGCAATTTCTCATAAATGGATGTGGCAACTTACTATTTTTCAAAATTCTATTCTATAGTTTACAAATGAGAATCTATCATCTATTAAAGCATTTTCAGCTGCATTTCATGTATTCTTCCTACATGCTATGTGATGCCAAGGTTTCTATCACCTACATTTAGTCAAATATGGTTAAAAAGTTGTGTTTTTACGAAATTTTAGCTATCCTATTATGAAAACCATACACCCATCTCCATTGACATTATAGAGGAGAAGCTTCTGTTCTGATCTATTTTTTTTCCTTTTTGTTAGGATTTATCCAAATGGTTCTCTATATTTTGGCCCAAGCAGCGCTTCTCCCTTTCTGTTTAACTCACCTCCCTTTTTAATTTGATTTCACATTCCTTAAGTACTTTTTAGGTTAAATAAAACAAAAAATACAAACCTCCTTCATCAGACAAGGGAGTTACCCTTCTCAAAATGCAAACGGAATTCAAATTCTTCCTAATGATATTCCCATATCCTGTAATGGAATTTACCACTTTACATTGGGCAAGGCAATTTCACATTGCAAAAGACACAGGTGAAAAATTCAATTTGTAACTAATTTAGGGAACTTTGTTGAAGAAAGTGATGCTTTCATCTTTGTTTACCCCAATTTTTACCATGGTGCCGGTTGCATTTGCTCCATGGAGTAACATTTTATGACTGCTAATTGTAGTTCAGTGCAATGATTTACCTCATGGCTTGAAAAATAATTTTCTAAAGTTTGCGGGAGATAGCTTTCAAAGCACAAATGGACATATTTGGGCCTTCAACATTCCATGTGGGATCTTTGGAATTGCCAATGAACATGTATAAGGCTCTTCATTTAAACACAAGTAGGCCTTGGTATTGATTGGTGCCAACATTTAATGATGGATGCAAAGTGGATTGGGCCAGCCTGAAAATGAAGGTTTTGCTCAAGGTTCAAACGAGTTGAGAACAAGCTGAATCATTGCTTCAAATTTCACAAATTTAGGAGAAAGCAGATGAGCCAAAGAGAGACTTTGTGACTTTGTGGTCTTCCTCAACAAAGTTGTTCATGTCTTCTCACATTTTCTCTTTGGGTAATGATGAAGATATTGATACCCAACTTTGCAAAACTGAAAGTAGTGATACTTTTCCCAACTTTCAGGAATGATATATAATGGAAAAATTATAAATATAGATGATTCATGAAACTATAAATACCAGAGGGAATATTCATCCATTTCTCCATTCCTACAATACCATCAATATGCAATCCAAAGGTACACAAAACACAAGGTAAAATATAACTCCCCCAACCAATGGGAATAACTAACTAATTAATTGAGTTTGATGAATGCAAAAAGATGAGATGTCAAAAACTTAGGGTCAGATTATAGAGTAAGGTGATAGATGACAGAATATCCAACAAACTTCCTTGTAATCCAAAGTCAAAGTAGACTTATGATTATATATGAGATAGGCAAGCATGTTAACAATCCCCCCAAAATCCGAAATCTCAAGTCAAGCCACAAAGGATGAATCTCTCAAATGGACCCATCTCACCACCATCATGTTAGAGGAGGAAAAAATTGGATAAAATAGGTACAATCAATTGAGTAACCCTAAAATCTAGAGATTGATGTTGTGCACAATTGTGCTAATACAGCTGTGGACCAATCAAAGTCTTATCACCAAAAGCCTCAAAACAATTGAGACACATGTTAACACATAAATATACTTCAATTTTGATAGAAAAAAAGTGACAATCCTCAAAAGATGATGATTTAGCTCCTAGCATGGATATCAATCAAGCACTCAGGTGATTTCTTTCATTCCGCAATCTGATGTGATGAAATTTCAAATACCATGAGAAGCCATCTGAAAAAATGTTGAATTTGCAATTCTCAATGACAGGTGCAGTTACTCTCCAATCAAAGATGATAAACTTAAAGGCTTAGCATTGGTGACTGACTCTCATCACAGGTGCTCACTCCAAAACCATGAAGTGTTAGGCATTTCCATTGACCATCTCTTATAAAAAACATCTGGAATCAATTTCTAGGATCTCTTAGACCCAAAGTTTGGAATTAAGTGACCCAAATCTCATCATCAAGATAACTAATTGATCCTACTCATGAAGAAAGCAATAAAAAAGGTACCATCCCATCCAATCATTAGCTGCTATCACTCTGCAGAGTTGCAATTGATGTAATCAATCAATGGTGGTAAACTCATTACTTGTAGTCCTTAATGTCACCATCTTCAGGACAACTACAACTCAATCATAAAAAAAAAAATCCATCAAAAAGGATCAATCTCCAAATGTGGCCAATCAGCAAGTTGCCAATATGTGTAGTCTCCAACTAGTCACTCTAGGAAAACTTTGCATCATCACTAAGTCATCTAAGATAATGCATCAATCACAAGTTAACATCCAATCAACATTGTTGTCCACCAATCAAAATTTGTAACAAATCATCAAGTACAATCATCACATGTATCAAGTGGAACATCAGTGTCCCAACATTACTGATCTATGTAAAGTGGACAATTAGGTACACAAGTGTCTGCCAGCAAGAATTTGAGCACCATCACAAGATATCACGAGGCATCCAAAATCTAATTTTGTACTGAAGAAACAAGTGCTTCAACAAAGATATTTGCAATCTTTGATAAACAACTAGCAATCAATGGAATGCAACAACACATCATTTGCTCAACATGCAACAAGGTATCATCAGTCATCTACAATATCATCACCAAGTGCAAGACAAGCACCCACACAATATCAAAGTCTCATTAAGTGCAACATATAATCAATCTAATATGTAAATCTGCAACACAATCTCTATGGTATGTAGAGAGATTCTCAACGTCAACTCTCCACCATGTCACTTCTCTAAAGTCTTCGTTAAAATTTGACACAAACAAGATTCAGATGGCCAACAGTATCCCTTGTAATGTCCCCACTAAGCTTAGTCAGTTTGGTGTCTGTTAGCCTTTTCCTTGGGTTGCTGTAGGCTAATGTGGATGGTAAGGGAATTCTACCATTCTCAGAGTCATTGCAGTGCTGTTCCTTTTACATTTCTATTTATGGCATTGAGCTCTATTGTTAGTATTTATTTGTAGTGATGCTTTCAGAAGCATTTTTGGCCACTCGGTTTGTGCTCCACACTTCTTGGAGCCCATGGCTATGTTTAGCAAGTCACCATTTCTGCACTGTCAATATCCCTTGGCACCAGTATCACCATGGTACTCTGAGTTTCAACATCCAATGTCTCAACAATGCTTTCCATAAAGAAAGAGTTTTATTTTAAATAAATACTTACATTATAATGTTTTGACTTTATAATACACTTTAAGTGTTTATTTAATATTTTTAAAGTGACTATGGTTTCTTGGAATGAACGCTCGTGTTTAGAGAAAGGTAAAATATTTTATTTTAACAAAACATTAGACTTCATAAAGTAGTAATGGAAAATCGAGAAGTATAAAAGGGATTTTTTGAGCTCATTGTGTGAATTTTCTTTGGAAGATCTGTAGTGGGTTTTCTCTAAGAAACTTCTTGAGGATGAAAACCCCTTTGAAGGATATCATCCATGGTGGAGAGAGATCCTCCCTGCTTGATTTTCTGGTAGATTCATTCAATATCTAAGCTGGAGCTTCATTCGTGGTGATTTGTTAAAGTTTGATTTGGGGTTTCAGGAAAAAGTATGAAGATCTTTAAAGTTTTTTGAATACAACTTTATCTTTTAAGTTGGGAACATTTATCAGAGACTTTTTTGAGTTTGAGTGTGTTCTTTGAGGATAATTGCAGGTTTAAGGTCTGGACATACACTCCCAAAGCTAGCTATGCTTCCATTTCACAATTTCATCCTTTACCTCAAACATGGATTTACAAAAATAATCTTCATCTCAGCATATGCAAGGATTAGAGGGGAACATTGACATAGAGGCAGATTGAGACTCAATCCTCAGAAAATTTCTTCATTCCCAATCTTGACCTAGGAATTCATGACTCGACTCACCTATTCCCTAAGAGCTAGGAGACTAAGAAACCAAAAAATGTTTTTGATAATAACAGCAGCATGAACAAGGTTGCTGTCCCATTACACAACTCCCCACAGGGATTGTCAGTAGATCACCATTTACAGCACATTAACAGAAAGACCAAAAACTATCAACCATGCTTACCCCTATAAAACAAAACCCAAAACCTACCAGTACCGAAGCATATAGCAGTCCAAAAAGGTAAACAAAACATACTTACTAGAGTATAGAGAGTAATAATAGTTTTAATGCTAAGTCACACAGAGCTAATTATAAAAGAATCTTTGAAGACTCTATGACTACCAGAAAAAAAAACTAAACCAAGGCCATAGATGTCGACTAAGATCAAAAACAAGTAACCAGAAGCGAGCATCAATTCTTTTTCCTGGCAGTGGTCTTGGATAGCATCACGCGTGCCCAGTCTTCGGTTAGGAACTTAAAGAGTTCCTTATAGTCATCCTCCTTCATGACCTTGCCACTGCTCACTTTTTCCTGTAGCAGACAAAGTGTGGTCGCTGAGCTGTGCATTACCTTGAGCGCGAACTGACCAACCTCCTGCAATATATTCTCAATACATGCAATCTCAGAGCTCATCTTCTGCATACCTTCGTTGATACTAGCAATATCAGATTTCATTTTACCAATAACACCCCCAAAATCCTTCTGCACCATAGGGACCTCCACCACAACAACATTCTATTCTTCACAAGGTGGGGAAGGGGGAGTGGCTTTGATTTCAGTAGAAGGGTCCATATCATTATTATCATTTTTAAGACTTTCCAAGACATGTGACAAGAGCCCTCACTGTCCGTCTCCTCCTCCTCCTTACTGTCAGTGTCCTCTGAGTCCTCAGAGGTAGATACCACAATACGTTTTTTCGCTTTCCCCTCAGGTTTTGTAGCCAGCCTAGTCGAATGACGAGGGGTGCTCGTTTCCTCTGTAATTTCCACCTCTGAATCAATTTGCTTAATATTGAATTTTGCCTTCTTGGGTGGTTTGCTATCCTGGCTAGGATTCTCTCACTTGTTACCCTTAGGCTTATCAACAGACTCCATGGGGGAGGTCTCTGTAGGTCCCTGGAGGGCTTTAATACTAGGATTTTTAAGACGACGCTTTCTACCAGGACTAGTAGTGGGTAAAATACTGGCAGAGGGAGGAGTGGGGGAGGGAGAGGTAGGTTGGACCAAGATAGTGTGGGGAGGACAGAGGGCAAGATGAAATTTATACAAGTAGTAAGTGAGGCCCTGGTGTAAAATCGTGTAATTCTTCCCCATCTTTTTAGCATCTGCAATTTCCCTAACATTACTACCCATGGGTGGAGCAGGAAGAACGGGATGGAAATAAGGTCATGATTTCTCAAGTGGTTTAGGAAGGAAGAAACCAAAAAATGTTGTGAAGCTAAGGACAACTAAATTAAACACAAAGCTAGAAAGCATAAAAAAAGAGGGAGTTCCCATTTGTAATGGAGCGTATGTGTTTACAACACAACAATTTCCCAATAAAGGGTCATATTATACAGACTAAGTGCTGCTCAAATATTTCTGATTCATCCATCTTGACCATCACACGTGTTATTCTCCAAGCTTTTCAAACTACTTTTCCATGGCAAATAGTATGCAATGAAAGCAATATACTTGGATACTTTTAGTAATCAAACAGAGGAATATTTATGCATATCATTGGATTTGTTATGACCATATTATTTAGGATACATAACCTTTTCCCAAGATAAAAAACTTAAACAGCCTCTACTTCACATGAGGTGCCATAACAATGCACAAACAACAAAAAATTATATCAATTTTCGTTAGATTTAAATAATTATTTCAACCTATATTATAACTAACACCCCCTAACATATACTATGCTATAATTTCAGTTAAGGTACCGACTATCAATAAATTGCTACTTAAATTAAATAGGGGAAATGGGGAAAATAATGATTCAATTTTATCATATGAATTGTTGTGCTGTTTCCATTACATTTTCATTCCTTATTGGCTTCTATAGTCCAAGAGTTTCATGAAAGCAAAAACAATTATTATAAGTAGAATTAGAGTTGTTCTCCACGGCATAAGAAAACTTAGAAATAGATATTTCACACAGAAAGGTAGTGGTTCTATAAAAGACACATCTTTGAATATATTCAGTGAAATAAGAAATGAGGTGTGCAAATAAGAAATTACTGAAATTATTTATGGCTGTGTTCACAGTAACTAAACTGCATTTGTCAGCTTATGACACATATATTGCATTGTTTACTCTTGGAAAGTATTATCAACAAACTCCTTATTTACCATTTGCAAATCATAGAAAACAAACTTCGTTGCTTTTGTTAGAAGGAATTAATAAATCATTAAGGTTGACCTTCACTTTATATACCTCAATTGAACCAATGATGTGAGAGAACCCATGGGCAATGGCTGGATTGATGGTATACTTTGAGATATATCTCTTGATGCGTAGATTGTCATTCTTAACAGATGCAACCTCTGGAAGCTGTCCTCTTTGCCTCTTCATTTTATCAGCAGTTTGCCATGTTCTAGTTATAACCTACACAAGAAATTATTATCAGCAGAACGTCACCTTGAAGCATTATATCCTTCCAATAGAACCAGATTTATTGCAGAGAGGCTAGTTGATAGAGTTTGATAATAAAAATAACTACAAGAAATAATGGATTTACGACTAGTCAACACAGAAGCTTCCCATAAAAGGATCTGCACTCAGAGTTAAATCTATATGTTTCGGACGGAATAACAAGCTTGTTCCCTTCTAATAATATAAAACAAAAATAAATTAGAAAATGTTTGATTCAATTTTCTTAGTTCTGGCATGGTCAAGCAATGTCAACCTTCTCCCAATTTACTTCATAACTCCTTACTTAATCACCATCTCATGGATTCACATGCACTAAAACATAAGATCAAGTAGCAACAAATGCTGTTTTTGGCTTTATAAAGGGTCACAAATTGTTTGTTTACTATGTTTAACATCATGAAGCTCTCTGAAAAGAAATGATTAGAAATATCACTTAAAGCATTACCAGATTAGCATAAATATTCCTCTCAAAATCTCTATAGACTGTATATTAAAAGTTAAAACCTTAAGAACTAGAAAAATGCTAAATATTTATCTATCCCTCGTGAACCTAATAGACTATGTTCACCTATTGTCCTCTTAATTTATTGTTTCTAAAAACTTATCAGCATGCACGGCTTCAAAATACCTATGGTAAATTTTCATACATTACCCAAGCATTTTATTGTGTGTATAATATGTTCCTTCACATCAAGGAATATTTTACTTCAAATCACCATCGCCTGTAACTCGAAAACATTTCTTAACATATCTTACCTACATACTATCTGCAACATGTATCTTCATGAGAAGAACTCCTCAACTTAGATTTGACCACTTATTTCTTCAAAGTCCCCTTTAACATTCAATGCACATGGTATTTGTAAAACAAGGTGTCTGTAATGATGAAATTGCATATCAAACACTTTGCCCATTAGTTTTGGATTCATTTTGACCTGCTTTTTCATTTGTCCATCAACTAGCATACAAATGACATATTTGAGTTTGGAAGTTGGCAAATCCCTTGAACCTTTAGTATTTACTGATCTTAAGTTCTCACATCTTAAGAATTTGAATACGCCTTAGCAATTGCCTATTCCACACCCTACATCAAAATTGTGATGCAAGACTGAAGTTGGTTTGACTTTGCAGCACAAAGTTGATCCATGCTTCTTAATTATTTTTTGTAAGTTAATACTATATCATCTTCTAACTAGCCATTACTTGTTGACTTCATTACAAAATAGTTCAAATTTAATTCTAGGGTGTTGTATAAAAGGACAAACCTAATTCATATTGGTCATCTAGGAGTTAACATGCATAAATGATAGATCATTCAAAAAGCATTGCACCGCATAGTACCATCAAACATTAGTGGTAACAAATGACTAGGCATAGTGCATGAAGATAGGCCAAACATTGAAGAAATGGCACATTAGACTTAGGCCAGCCATGGAGACACTGCTGAAAGGTATGCAAAATGGATTTTTGTATGTCTAATAATAGCAGTTCATTTACTTTGCATGATCTTGTCATTCATGGAATCATGAGGATCGTTCGAAGAAACAATTGTGGGTGACAACTGAAAATGTACAAATCTTGTCTACAAGGGATGAACAAAAAGATTGATTGAAGATTCAATCCAAATGAAACTAGGTCAAAATGAACCAATTGTTACCTCAGCTGATTCGCAAATAATAAAGAGCACAATTGAGGAAATGAATCAGCATACTTGCATATGATTAGAGACAGAGATATGGCTACTTGCATATGAGGCTTTATCTATAACAAAGGAAACAAAGGAAAAGGTTCAAGAGCTCAACTATGATCTAAAAACAACTAAGACTATGGAAAACACTCAAATGGCATTACTTAAGGTTGAAGAAGAACTTTCTGATGTCACAAAATTCAGGAAGCAAGAGAACAAAGGGATAAACAAATCAGACAAGTGATTGTCAAGCTGATAACATTCAGGAGGATTTTGATCTAATTCATTTTTCTGAGAAATCGGAGAGTGGAAGTTTAGATCATGTGATGTCCCCATTTTGAAATAGAAATTAATATTTTATAAAATAATAAAAGAAAATTTAATAAATAAAATGATATAATATAATCTATTATTAAAATAATAAAATAATATAAGCATACTAATATATTATTAAAATAATAATAATAAAAATATGATATATAAATATAATATAATATAATATATTGATGAATAAATATAATAATATTAATAAATTATTAAACATAATAAATAAGTAATCACACTATAATTATAATCTATTATTATTTATAATATATTATTCATATACTAAATATAAATAAATAAAACAACACAATATAATCCAAAAGACATGACTTTTGGAAACAAAAAGGTATAAGAAAACAATTACGGGGAAAAAAAGAAGAAACACGAAGAAATAATATGGAAAACTTGGGAGAAAATAATATAAGAGAAAAGCTAGGAGAAAATAAAGGAAGAAATGTAGGAGGAACTCGAGAGGAAAAAAGAATATACGGAAAACAAAAGAGAGAAAAAGATAAAAGACTTTCAACGAAAATTCAACATTGTGGTATGTCATTTAATATAAATAAATTCTTTATATATATATACATATATATACAAATACACACACACACACACACACACACACACACACACACACACGTGTATATATATAGGTGAACATTTCTATTTTCATTTATGTAGATATTAATATATATATATATATATATATTATATATATATAATTAAGATATATATATGTATATATTATGAGAATTCTTACTTAATGCATTCTTGGAAAATTTTGGATTTCTTTTATAGATAAGTCTAAAACTATGTGTTGTACATTTATATGTTCACTAGAGATGATGATATGGATACCATATAGAATGAATCTTATATTCATTAGATGGATTCCTATATCAAGAGGGGGCTAGAGGAAATTGTTATAGTTTCCCTAGTCTCGAGATTGTATAATCTCATGTAGGCAGTATATATACTGATACCAGTCATATGCATATGTGTAGGCTTGGAAAGCATTTATTGCTTCCAAGAGATTCTTATACACAGTGCTCTACAGGAAGACGTGCCAATAGCCCGATTCCTTAGAGTGGATCTTATATCCCTCAAGCTGAGAATCGAGAATTCTGTGAAGTCCGACCTAGAGGCAACCCCTAAGAATCAAATCCCCCTTACTAACTTTGAATAGAGTAAAAGTTATGTAAATATTGTGTAATATTTTCTACTAACGTCGGTTTTGCAGGAAAATACATAAGGAGAATAAGTAGGTATATTCTTCAAAAGGAAGAGAAGATGGAATAAGATTGTGACTATGGAAGTATTTATGAATCAACGATAATAACAAAATATTATATTTACATTTTATCAAAACCAGAGGTCTTTATATATTCTAATTTATTTATTATATATAGGAATTATATCAATTATATTATACAAGATCTCTTTTACTATTTGGCTCAAGTAGAGAAGATTGTAATGTTACCAAGGAGGGGCTGGTCTAAATCCGAGAAATGGCTATCTGTCCTAAGATAGGGTAGGGGTTAGCGTCCCAGAGCCTTGAGGGAAAGTCCCAAGATAGGATATGGGCTGTAATGTCCCCGTTTTTCAGACTTTGGGATTAGCTTGGTTTGGCGACCCTCGCAAACTAATCAGGTGTTCAGAGGGGGTCAGATTGTGGAGCCAATGTTGAAATTCCATTCTAGAGGTTCTGTTTACTAGATCCGCTCTTCGTTCGAGTCAATTTGGTCAGCTTACTATTTTTAATAAGTGGTATTTTGGGTATGGCCAGGATTAGCAGGGTGTCTGCACGGAGTGTCAAATGTGCCAGGATCAAGTTTCAGGGAATCTATAGTTTGAGAGATTTACTATTTATAGTAAGTCTATTTTTAGTAGTTGGCTCTTTTGGCAGTGGGTTATTTCTAGCAGGGCAGTTGGCATTTGAGGCTTTGGTGTCGGAAATGAGTTTGTTTCAATCAGCAGGATTCAGTGGCTTTTGTTTTTAAAGTTATTGTTATTAAATTAAATTATTTTAATTTAATAACTTAATTACTTTATAACTTTAATGTTATAAAGTAAAGTTATCATTAAAAAGTCTTTCATATTAAAATGTGAAATTGTGCTTTTTCCGAAAAAGCTATATATACAACTCAAAAAAGCACTTTCATTACCCATTGTTGATTTGATAAATTGTTTATGTGAGAATTCTGCTTGGCTTGGAAAAGCTAGGGTTTCTGGAGCTTGTTCTTCATTTTCGGAGAGAGTTCTTTTGAGATTTTTGAGCTTGGTCTTCTTCCAGGAGAAAGCTCTTTCTGATTCTGAATTATGATCCAGTGCTGAGGTATACTGGATGTGTGAGAAAGTTTTAATCTGCTGAGGATTGTTATTGTTAATTCCATTGAGATTTAATAGTTATTGTGGAATCTGGTAAGGGTTCGAAAATTCATGTGGAATTTGTGTTTGGTCTGCAACAAATGGAGAGAACACCAAATTTGCCGCCAAGAAGTTGCTGTTGTATAACTTCATATTGAATTCATTGTTGAAGGCGGATTCATGGGGAAATACTGAATTTATAGGGCACTGCACAAAATTTTCTACATCCAGGGCCGTACAGTATTGTGCCAGTTCCGTACGGAAGTTTGGACTGTTCCTTTTTGATGTGTCACGACTGGAAGTTTAGTGCCGAGAAGAGTTTAGATACTCACGTCACTTGCAGGATATGGCGTGAGGGTTTGGTAGTTGAAAGGGCGTGATTCCTTAGAGTAAGAACGACTTACAACTTGCAGCCGTCTAGAGAAAGAAGAGTGCCGTAAATTCTGAAGGTTTCACAGTTTGCTGCTAGTCAAAGTAATAAGCTGCCACATTTGGGAATTAAAAGCTGAATGGTATCTACAACTGCCATGTCTTTGGATAACAAGGTGCTTTAAAATTGTTAGATATCTTTGTTATTGTCAATTAATAACAAATTGATTTAATTCTGATTTTATGGTGCAACTAAAAGCATTTGGAAATTGAATTCTTTAATTTTGACATGTGGTATTTGAGAAGTTTATGAGTAAATTTCATATTTATATTGAAAACATATACAAACACCATTGCAATTTAATTATAAAAGTCAGTTTGTAAATGAGAGCTAGCTGGGCTCATCACAGTGGTATCAGAGCACTGATCTTGCCATCCTGAAGGGGTATGAAATTAAATAATGGCAGACAGATTTATACCAGGAGGGTACTATACCTGCAGGGATAGAAATTCACCACCTCCTAAAGATAATGAACAGGGCCCACAGAATGAACAGACAGGAAACAGGGATAATATTGGAAATGATATGGATAGGGAGGCCAGAGTTGCCTTCAGAAATATTGCAAATGGTCAGCATCACATTGCAACTGTATTGCAACAGCTTTCAGATGCTTTACAACGCATTGCATTACCAGGTGCTAGAGACAGAAGTGCGCGGAGTGTTTCAATTAGCTCACATAGGTCACGAGCTAATGACAGGCGAGATTACAGAGTTGATCATACTGGTACTTATGACAGGCCTCATTGTCCGACATTCTTGAGGCCAGAGTTGGATGCAGTTAGTGTTGAGCCAGAGCCTGCACCATTTGTCAATGACATGGTGGCACATTTTGCAGAGTGGGACGCTCTTCCTGAGGCACTAAAAAGAAATTTAAATTTTGATAGATATCTGACGTAGAAGCGTGAGCATTCTAGAAGCAGGCCAACTCCTGACACAAGGCAGAGACCTAGACAAAATGAATTAAAGTAGGCAACCAACAAGTTGACTTTGGACCACTTAGATGGAAGTGGAAGACTACAGCCAGAGCATGGGTCCACAAGCTGGACACTTATATTTCTCTTCGACCTATGTCTAAGGAGGACGCTATTCGATTTGATGTGCTTCATTTGGATGGGGTTGCTCATGATTGGTGGTATCACGGGTTAGTGTCATTGCATCATGATCATATTGTGCAGTACTAGGAGTTTGTAGATATCTGATAGACTGATAGAGTGATTTGATCAGAAGGATCCTGAAACCTACTTCAGGGAGTTAGCTCAGCTGAGACAGACAGGTGGTCTTGAGGCCTTCATCAGTGAGTTTCAACGTCTATCAGTCATGGTATATGACATCTTCGAAAGGAGGAGAGTCATGTTGTTCATAGAGGGTTTGACAGAGCCGTATAGAGGATGGGTCAAGTCCCTGGACCCACCTACTTTACGAGATGCTATAAAGAAGGCAAGAAATCTTGAGCCTTCTGTTTCACGGGGCAAGTCTACTCCTAGTCCTACTATTCCTCCTGTAGATGAGGTACCTCCACCAGTTGTTGACAGAAAGAAGCCTGCAGGTAGACTTGATGATGCCACGTGAGAGGATTTGAGGAGGCAACTTTGCTATTGGTGCAAAGAGCCTTATGATAGAGAGCATACTTGTGCTATGAGGCCAAAGGGCAGGGCGAATTGTTCTATGTGGGTTTATTCTGGTGAGAGTGAGGCTGAGTCTTCTCATCAAGCTGTTGGTTTTGATACAGAGGAGTAGAGAGTTACTCTAGAGTTTGGTCCTGAAGCCAAACTATCTCCGATTGTGTTGTCCACCTCTGTGCCACTTCCCTCTGCTTTCAGACTGAAGGGATTAGTGGAAGGACAACCCTGTGTTGCTATGTTGGATACTGGAGCCATGCACAAATTTATTCATGAGCGACTTGTTAGTCAGTGTGGGCTTCAAGTAGAGGAGTTTGCAGGGTTTGGAGTCAAAGTAGCCGATGGCTACAATTTTACCTGTACTAGGCGCATTCGAGATCTCTCCTTGTTTCTTGGTGATTATGAGCTGATAGCTGATTTCTATGTGTTTGATTTGGGGGAGATGGATGTAGTTTTAGGGATGCAATGGATACAGGAGATTAAGGAGTTCTACCTTAGTGTGAGCCCGATGCAGATCAAATTTGAGTATCAGGGCAGAGAGTATGCGTTGCCGGGCATTGCTGAGGGATTCTACACACTATGTCCTTTTGTGCTGTAGATAGTGCTGATTCACGGAGACATGAGTCCATACAGGTAGAGCCGATCACATATCATGTCTCTCAGAGTTCACCGTTTTATGGCTCAGATCATTGGATGGGTGCTGTTCACTTTGTGAACAACAATCCGTTATTTGATGTGGATGTCGGCATGACCTATGACAATCCATTGTTTGAGTTTAGCGATGATCCCTTACAGGAGTTGTATGATCATGATGACGATGACGTTTGGGATCCGATTTGTGCACCTACACATCAGGCAGATGACACAGGAGGCCACTCAGGCCTAGCTAATCAGTTTACAGGGGTGTACACGGTGAGGAGTGGTTATAGCTTTACTTTCGATCCTCACGTTCAGGATATCTATCAGTCACACAGTTCTTCAGCGCATCCTTTTGATGACTGGTATGATGGTTTGGTTAGCACAAAGACTGGGGACAAGTCCAATCTGTTGGTGGAGTCACTCCTGTGTGAGTTACTCTCAGTTGAGTTTCTTCCATGTGGGGATCCTGTTGCAGCATAATCAGTTCAGAGGTTGAGTGTAGATTTCCAGTTGTTGATGTTGGTACTACTGATGTTGTTGACTTCTTTACAGGAGTATGAGATTGATCGGGACATTACTCATGACCATCCTTGGGATCTGGGTGGTTTGTGATTTTGCTTGATTTCCTGATTGCTTGAGGACAAGCAATCTTGGGAAGGGAGGACTGTAATGTCCCCGTTTTTCAGACTTTGGGATTAGCTTGGTTTGGCAACCCTCGCAAGCTAATCAGGTGTTCAGAGGGGGTCAGATTGCGGAGCCAGTATTGGGATTCCATTCTGGAGGTTCTGTTTACCATGTCTGCTCTTCGTTCGGGTCAATTTGGTCACCTTACTATTTTTAGTAAGTGGTATTTTGGGTATGGCCAGGATTAGCAAGGTGTCTGCACAGAGTGTCAGATGTGCTAGGATTGAGTTTCAGGGAATCTCTAGTTTGAGAACTTACTATTTATAGTAAGTCTATTTTTAGCAGTTGGCTCTTTTGGCAATGGGTTATTTCCGACAGGGCATTGGCGTTTGAGGCTCTGGTGTCGGAAATGAGTTTGTTTCAGTCAGCAGGATTCAGTGGCTTTTGTTTTTAAAGTTATAGTTATTAAATTAAAATATTTTAATTTAATAACTTAATTACTTTATAACTTTAATGTTATAAAGTAAAATTATCATTAAAAAGCCTTTTATATTAAAATGTGAAATTGTGCTTTTTCCGAAAAAGCTATATATACAACTCGAAAAAGCACTTTCATTACCCATTGTTGATTTGATAAATTGTTTATGTGAGAATTCTGCTTGGCTTGGAAAAGCTAGGGTTTCTGGAGCTTGTTCTTCATTTTTGGAGAGAGTTCTTCTGAGATTTTTGAGCTTGGTCTTCTTCTAGGAGAAAGCTCTTTCTGATTTTGAATTATGATCCAATGCTGAGATATACTGGATGTGTGAGAATGTTTTAATCTGCTGAGGATTGTTATTGTTAATTCCATTGAGATTTAATATTTATTGTGGAATCTGATAAGGGTTCGAAAATTCATGTGGAATATGTGTTTGGTCTGCAACAAATGGAGAGAACACCAAATTTGCCGCCAAGAAGTTGCTGTTGTATAACTTCATATTGAATTCATTGCTGAAGGCGGATTCATGGGGAAATATTGAATTTATAGGGAGCCGTACAAAATTTTCTACATCCAGGGCCATACAATATTGTGCCAGTTCCGTACAAAAGTTTGGACTGTTCCTGTTTGATGTGTCACGGCTGGAAGCTTAGTGCCGAGAAGAGTTTAGATACTCACGTCACCTGCAGGATATGGCGTGAGGGTTTGATAGTTGAAAGGGCGTGATTCCTTTGAGTAAGAACAGCTTGCAGCCGTCTAGGGAAAGAAGAGTGTCATAAATTCTGAAGGTCTCACAGTTTGCTGCTAGTCAAAGTAATAAGCTGCCACGTTTGGGAATTAAAAGCTGAATGGTATCTACAGCTGCCATGTCTTTGGATAACAAGGTGCTTTAAAATTGTTAGATATCTTTGTTATTGTCAATTAATAACAAATTGATTTAATTCTGGTTTGATGATGTAACTAAAAGCATTTGGAAATTGAATTCTTTAATTTTGACATGTGGTATTTGAGAAGTTTGAGTAAATTTCATATTTATATTGAAAACATATACAAACACCATTGCAATTTAATTATAAAAGTCAGTTTGTAAATGAGAGCCAGCTGGGCTCATCACATGGGCTTGGACCTATAAACTTTGAGGGAGCCCAGGGTAGTTGGTAATGGTCCCAACCGGTGCTGAGAGGGGAGGGGTGAATGAACACCCATTAAAACTTGAAGACACGCTTAGATCTATTAACTATTATTGCATGCAAAACATATCCTATAAAAGAAATAATCAACACAAGATCACAACAGCATAGAACACCAGATATATCGCGTGGAAACCCAAAATGGGAGAAAACCACGGTGTGAGTAGAACTCACAAATTTTGGACTCTTCTGAAGTGTGCCCAGTGAAAAGCCTTTCCTGTTAAGGGATTACAAACACACTGTTAGGTGCGACGCGGTTAAGGGATTTAAAATAAGGCCTGTTAAAGCCTGCCTTGTCAGAGGACTTTAGAACATCTACAAGATGTCATCTGGCTAAGAGATTTGATACAAGGGACTTGTTAATATCCACCCAGATACTGGGATTTGACTATTGCAATTGTTAGAGAACAATAGAGGGGTTGGTCGTTTGAAATGGCTTTGCAGAGCCTAATAAAATCATAGTTTTATCCACTTAGAGTCATCACCGGGCACCACAGGTATGCTCTCTTCAGGTTATTGTGCTTCCTTGCGCACACTCCTCTTTTTCTTCTTCTCTTCTCCTTTTCCCTTACAATAGCTTTGATCAACATACAATTTCAATCTTTCTCTTTGGCAGAATGAAGGCAAATGATTTTCTTCACTAACTGAAGAATAAATACACTTCCGTGAGAGCGTGGGATAGTTGTATAGAAGGAGAAAGATATGTATGTCGCTAAAATCAAAGTACGAAAGATCTTTCCGCTTTCTGCCGTTGCGATCTCCGTGAAGATCTTCTTTTGATCCATCATCCAGTCGTCTTTCAGTCATGAGAGGAAACGTCAGATGCGTGACATAAGCTTTCCCCTAATAGAAGATTTGTCATGAATCTGCCATTCAGTCGTGTTTCAATCTTGTAAAGGAAACATCAGATGCGTGTCACATACTTTCCCTTAAAAGAAATTCCTCCATGATTTGTGCAATAAATCACGGCAAAAGAATCTCCTCAGTAGCCTTCAACTGTGCCTTTCACCAGTCTTTTCCTTAACAGAAAATCCTGCGTGATCTGTGCAACAAATCTCGATAGAAGAGTCTCTTTAGTTACATCAACTGTATCTTTCACCAGTTTCAATGATATCTCACCGATCACTCATGGCCAGTTTGCACCTTTCCTTATGCAGTGTTCTGGTCTTTGTCTTCATTAGTCACTTCTTGGTTCTTTGTCTATACCGGTCATTGCTCCGGTCATTTACTTTACCGATCACTGTCTTCACCGGTTACCAACTCATCACTATGTCTTCAGTATCTTAGCATTTGGAGATTGTTAGCATAGACATCAATGACAACACCACTGATTAATACCAGTGGTCTTTTTACTGGTAATGCCAACAATCTCCCCCTTTGGCATTGATGACAATAAATACAATGTTACCGGTATACAATGTTTTTACCGGTTATCTCCCCTCTTGACAATAATGCCAAAGGCTTGTCAAACGACCTTTCTAGGAAAAGGAATCAGAATTAGTTGGCGACTCTTATTTTTGGTTTATGCAGTCTCAGAAAGCCGTTGATGAAAATCAGAAAGATGAAACTCATTCTTCCAATGTTCAAGCAAATGAAGAAGATCATGTCATTAGACATGAACAAATGGACATGCATGAAGGTCTTAGTCAAGCTGAAAAGAGTGCATCTTCGTTTCAAGGTCATGAACTCGAACGAGTGTTGTATGAAGAATTTACCCCAGAACTTGATGAGGATCTTATCATGAACATCATAGGGGAATTTTGTTCAAATATTGAAGAAAATTCTCTTATGTCTGAAATTTGTAACCAGGATGATGTAGAAGGAAGCAATGAGGTAAGCTGTCCTAATCAGCTTGAGGATGTCATAATTGATGAACCGGTTACTCAAGTTGCAGTAGTTGGCAAGAAGAATTTAGAATTTGTTCGATCAACGGGATGTCCCATCAAACATCTTGCTTGGTTGGAGACCAATAGAAGATCATTTATTCCACTTCTACCTGAGCATGAAAATATAATTAAAGAAGAGGATAAACATACATTTGTAATGACCCTCACTAGTAGGATCACTAAAACACCCAAATCTGAACTGTGGTAATTCGTCAAACAGTTGGCATGCACTGAAATGTTTTGCTTGCAATGATGTGTTTCAATGTGTATATTGTTTTGGCATCAACTATGCAATTGTGATAACAATACCAATGTAAAAAAGTAATGCAAATGAGCAACAATGGTATCAAAGTAATATATCAAATTCTGATTACACTTTTAGAATATATGAGACTGTGGCATCTAATACATATAAGCACTGTTATAGTCTGATTACAACATGTGAAATAGGATGTGAAACATATGAACCCTCTTACATGAACATAATCCTATCAATGCACCCAATTACAATGCAAAGTCTGAATACAATGTCTATTCTCGGATTATAATTGACTGTGACAATATTCAGAATTACAATGCTATAACAATGTGGTAATATCCTTGCATATATCTGACGATTGAGGACTGACTGTTACAACCGAGATATATGAATGATTATTGTAACAAAATAAATGCAATAACAGTGCAGATTTAGACTGGGATTGATGACTGTTACATACAATTGAAATGCAATATATATTGGTATCTAACAATGTCAACACATGCACCTAGAAACCGCTCCTTATTGCCTGACTGAGACGCGGGTGAAGACGCTGGAAGAACAGACCTGAATTGATCCCGAATTGCCAACCAAACTCTATAGATTTGTACCTGCTGTGACTGCTGTACCAGGCCGTACAGGTACGGCTCCTGCCAAAAATGATTGCTGGGGTTTCAACACCCAAATTTGCTATCAAAGGGACCGCCAGGGATGTAGGATGATCCTCCCAAAAGCATAAAATTATTCTCCAATAAGACTAGGAGATATGAGCAAAACTTTGATTCCAGGCCCTAGTATAAAAAGTCTGAAAATATGCAAAAATGTCTTCAATCCTTTGCCAAATCGATTCACTACTGCAAGGGGTGAATTTCAATCCTTATTCCAACCACAAACAAACCCTTACAACAAATTCTCAATGAAGTACCAATGAGATGGCTGAGTACCAACTCCAAACTTGCAACCCTTCAGTAGATATTTCATTACCTCAGTTATGCCAATCTAGGGGAGTGATCGTTCCCAAAGATCGAATAGTATTTGTAGACCCAAAAGACTACAAATTGCTCCACAATGGAAGAAGTAGAAGAAATCCCAAATCCAAGCATGTCCAAATGAAAGCCCAAGCCCTCTATTTATTCTTTTCCTTGAGAAGTTGCTAGAACTTCTAGAAACATCCAATTATAATGTACTTTATAATAAAATAACATTATACTAATAAAGTACATTTCTCAACTCAAAATTATAACAATGTAGGCCCAAATGTCTCATAACTGAATGTAGGCCCAACTATGACTGAACGTAGGCTCTACTACAACTAGATGTAGGCTCAAACTGGATGTAGGCTCACTCTAGATGTAGGCTCCACTACAACTGCATGTAGGCCCAAACTGGATGTAGGCTCTACCGAATGTAGGCTCTGTCAGCAATATGCAATCAAATGATCAACATAATGACCCTCTCTCCAAACCATTTGCCTACGAGAGTCGATGATAGGCAAATCCGTCATGCCAAACGATGTTAGCCAAAATGGGGACATGACAGTCCGCCCTTCCTGAAATTGCTTGTCCCCAAGCAATGGCTAAACAAATAACCAATCAATCCACCTGGATCCCAAATGTAGTCATGATCTAAACTGCTATCAATCAACGCAAGCTCCTGCAATATTCTCTGAAATATAATCAAGAGGAATCCATAATCAAACTGGCAAATACAACTCAACCAAATTCCAACATCACAATTGCCAATGTCAGGAACCCATGAGAAACAAACCCTCGAAATATCAGAACCCAAGTAGAGAGGACAACTCAAACTGTCAACATAGTAAATATCACCAACACATCCCACTGGCCTATGTAGAATGCACAATCCAACTCTACGACAATGGTGAACACTCCCAAATGAAACTGCGCTAAGTACGGAAAATCCACACACTGTACAACTCCTGTAGTGAAAACAACTCTGCAACTCACCGACCACTGTCTCATAACCATAACTACCATGTACTGCTGATGGCGAATAATCATCACATGATAGATAGCAAGAACTAGAACCCAAACCAAATCTGACGACCATCAACTGCTCAACACATGGATCAAATGCTAACTAATGTACATACCCCGTAGTATAGTGCTGATAAAAAGGACCAACCTCAATCAACATTTCACCATGCACAGGTGATACAACCCACTGTGACTGATCACCAACTAAGTCAGGAGATGATATAGCCAAAGGAGTAGAATCAATAACAGCAACCGTTGAAGTATTACTCCCACACTCTTGCTCTAGGTCATGTACTATCAAGCTGTCAACCGCAGAACTAATCACCATGTAATGCTCATCACAACTCTCATCCCGCAGCGTCATACCATCCCATAACTGATGACAAGCACTAGGGACCAAAGTATATCTACGTACCATCATCTCATCAACATGGTCATCAAAAGTAAATTGATGAGCATACCTCACAGTGTAATGCCGATAAGATGCGCCAATCTCAGTCAGTGACTCAGACTGCACTCCAGATGAAACTAACTGCAACCAATCACTAACCAAGCTGGAACTCACTACTACCTCCGAAGACATCGTTAAGGGAGTAGTATCACTAGCACGAACCATGCCAACTACCGGCTTACCAACATCACACATGATCTCTAATACAACATCCCTAGTCTCCGTGCTATCAGTAGTAGAGACCACCACCATGTCAGGCATACCACAACAATCTGTTGCAGCACCCAACTCAACTGAACTTGCCTCCAGTGGAAACGAACCAAACATGCCAATACTAGTATCGAGGACAGATATATCCTCATCTCCACTGCCTCTATCAACCTCGACCATGGACATCCTCAGATCACTAGACACCACGGTCTGTGACTGTACAGAATCTGGTAAAGACTGAAGTCGCTCTAACTCCATGGTCACCTCAGCCAAATGAAACTGTGACTCCTCGAAAGCCAACTGTGTACTCTCAATAAACTCAGAAGTCACCTCGAGCTGCTGAGTAAGCTCACTCACCTCATCTTCCTTGACCAATAATGCGTCATATGCTGTACTGCCCCACTCCATAAGATAATCTGTCGGCTACCAACTGCATATAATTCTGTCTCAGAATCCGGATAGCCTCCCACAAAGAGTGGATCTCTGTCAAGGAAAGATAACTGCCTCCCTGCTCATTACTAGTAGGAGAACCCCATCCGTAAACTGCTAACAACTGACGAGCAGCATCGAAATGCTCGCAAGCGGCAGAAATGTCACGCTCACTCTCAATTGACTAACCACATGATGGCGCTGGCTAGACTGTCTCCTACAATCCTCCTCTAATGCACTGTCCAAAGGAGTAGACTCAAAATCACTGATCTCTGGAGTACTACCATCCATACTCTGTGAATCAACTCCAAAACTTACATCATCATATGGAGTATCAAAAACTGTAGCATCACTGTCCAACTCTGCTGTAACAAATGAACCTGCCGAGGAAGCTAAGTCCTCAAAACTGTCCATAGCATACTCCTGGATGTCATCAATACCAATACGATCCTGGGACTCATCTGTAAACTTCGTCATATCTGGGATATCATCAACCCATTCCAACAAGAATGGTCGACTGGATACATGAACAACGCCCAACACAGGTGTATAAAAACTAATACTAGCATCTGGCAAGCTGCTATGAATGAGAACAACACCGTGCAATCTGCTAATCAAATCCATGATAGCACTCAAGCAATCACTGCTACCAATAAGTGATAAGGATCTCCAGTCAACATAATCCCAAACGCCAATATAACAATCCCAGGTCCATATCCGTAAACTAGAATCAGCTGGTAACTCAAGCAAACTCCTCACTTGAGTAATATGACTACTACCAACTAACTCCACGCACCTGTCTACTGTACTCATTACAATCTCTGAATCTGGAATGTGAATGCTAGACATACTCATATCAACCACATGTGATCTGATTGTAAAAGAAAGCTGAGTCCCTGCCATATGCGCTAACTCTTGAACTGAACTCACCTCAAGACAAAGCTCGTCCACATGTCTCTCTGCTGCACCACTCTGATCAACTGTACTATCCTCAAATGTGATAGTATCCTCAACTACTGTAACATCATCAGGATCAACTGTACCATAACCACTATCAGAGCCAATCACACAATCCGGTGTGCTTGTGATATCTCCCTGTAGAGTCTCTCCGAGTCCTGTAATGCCAATGGAGTACTCAACAAAGAGGCTCGGGTATCCTCTAGCTCACGAGAAAGCCTGACAGCTTCCTCCTCCTTCCTCCTCAAGGCGTCTGAATAGTCTTCGGCAAGGGTAAGAAGATGGTCACGGTCCGAAAGAAGATGTAAATAACTCATCTTCATCATTCCCATTCCTTCCCTAATCGCCTTTAAGTCAATACAAGAGGTCTGCGCCTGTACTCCCTTATGTCTACTCTGTGACTGAATCATCTGGATATGATCCTCCATCATCTCCCACATCCTGTCATGATGAGATAATGAAGTCACAATCCCATCCTCGCTTACCCTAAGTTGACTGGACAAAACATGTGAAGTGCTATGTCCCTCAACCTCGTGTGATGTAGCATTTAACGGTGCCTCATACTCTCCATCAGCAAAGTCATGAATACTCAATGTCTGCTCATCGCTGATATGTATCTCATCATCATGCACAACAACCTCCTCACAGTCATCATCTGAATCCATTGTGTTGTAGTTACTATTCTGAGCACCTATGACATCATCCTCAGGCAACCTGTTTACAACTGTCTCAACTTGAGTACCAAGTTGACAGTTATTATCAATCCGCATAGTGTCCTTCACCACTTCCTCCTGTGGCTGAGTGGAAACTGAAACATCTGTCGAAATACTAACTTGTTCCTCAAAATCCTCATGAAGGTTTCTGGTAACTGTGCCAGCCGATCTTATGTTATCTCTCTTGCGAGAAGATCTGCCAAATAAAAAGCTTGACAACTTATTCACCTTGGCTGGTGTCATGTCCCCATTTTGGCTGACATCGTTTGGCATGATGGATTTACCTATCATCGACTCTCGTAGGCAAATGGTTTGGAGAGAGGGTCATTATGTTGATCATTTGATTGCATATTGCTGACAGAGCTTACATTTCGGTAGAGCCTACATCCAGTTTGGGCCTACATGCAGTTGTAGTGGAGCCTGCATCCAGAGTGAGCCTACATCTAGTTTGAGCCTACATCCAGTTGTAGTAGAGCCTACGTTCAATCTTGAGCCTACATTCAGTTGTAGTTGGGCCTACATTCAGTTATGAGCCTACATTGTTATAAATTTGAGTTGAGAAAAACACTTTTATATTATAATGTTATTTTATTATAAAGTGCATTATAATTGGATGTTTCTAGAAGTTCTTAGTAACTTCTTAGAAAAGTAAATAAATAGAGGGCTTGGGCATTCATTTTGACATGCTTGATTTGAGGATTCTACTACATTTTAATCTTGGAGCATTTGTGGCACCCTCTAGGTCTGCAAATTTTCAATTGATCTTTAGGAACGGAAACTCCTAAGGGTTTGCATAACTGAGGAGGTTAAATATCTTCTGAAGGGTTGCACATTGGAAGTGGTATTCAACCATTTCATGCTGGGCATTATTGAGTATTCAGATTTGGACTGAGTCTTGATATATTTTGAAGTCCTCAGACTTTATTGAGGGTTTGGAATTTGGGTTGTCAAAAAGACTTGTTTTCATCCATTAATCAAGAGGATTGCATTGGCATTATTTGAAGACCATTTCAGTAGTTTTTGTGGCATTTCCAGCATACTGCGATTTTCATCTTGGACACACATTTTTGTCATAACTTCACTTGGAGGCATCCTTTGGTTATGGGTATTTGAGGAATCAATTGCTATTGTCTTGGCAATCATTTCTATACGAATTTGGAGACCTTTTATTGCTGCATTTATTTATTATTGACATTCATATCAGAATAGGGGCGAATTTGAAAAAAAAATCAATTTGGCAAGAGGAAGGCTCAAAGTGGAGTGATTGATTGCTTCTTCATTCACACTCCTAGGTGCTTCATTTCAGGTTCATTTGGCACTTATTTCAATAAGTTTTAATGTTGTTTATATATGAAATCATGTCTGTCTTTGTACTCAGAAAATTCTGAAACTTGTAGTTGAAAGTCAAGAGACTAGGCCATTTGATAAATATTCTTGAAATCAGTTTAATGCTTCAGTTGCATAGAGAGATAAGATTGCATTCTAATTACGTGATGTTCTTGAGTTGCATGACAAATGTTTGTCAAAATGTCACTTGGCTGTAAGTGCATATGTAACATTGAAAATCCATCTCTATGCATTGGTTAAGGGTCCAAAGTGTCATTTAAGCATCTAGATGATAATTTATGTTTTGATGTGTTGATTCTCAAGCATTGGAAGCTATCTATAGTCATCTAAAAGTACATATCAGACTGATATTATTAGACTAGCAAGCTGGAAGGTTGCACACAAAGTGTTTGACAATATTCCTTATGTCTCACAAGCATATTTTAGATTCTAAGGAGCCAAATAATTTGTAAAATCTGAAAGTTGCAATCTGTTGTGAGGGAGTCAATATCTTCATTGAATGAATATATATATATTGGCACTAATTTGCATTATTGAGTTGAGTAGATTTGTTGCTCAACAATTTCCATATTCAGTCTTTACTTACAGCTGTATAAATTCAGATTGCAAGCCAAGTGTTTGACGAAATTCCATAAGCACAAAATCAGAGATTTTAGTGATCCTATTAAGGGTCATTACAGCTGGGTCAGACAGTATATCATTCATCACACGGTGGTGCTTATTCCATTGTTCAGACAAGTTCTGGTCTATTCTCTTAAGTTCATCTCGAATTTCTGAATAACCATCATTTCTACTGTGTCTATCTGTTGCCCACGATCGTGTCCTCTGGAACTCTGTACTATTCCTGTCCATATTGAAATCAATCAAGTGCTGGTCACTCATGCAAAGACGGTTCTTACCCAACAGGATGGCAAGAAAACCGCTCTGATACCACTGTAATGACCCTCACTAGTAGGATCACTAAAACACCCAAATCTGAACTGTGGTAATTCGTCAAACAGTTGGCATGCATTGAAATGTTTTGCTTGCAATGATGTGTTTCAATGTGTATATTGTTTTGGCATCAACTATGCAATTGTTATAACAATACCAATGTAAAAAAGTAATGCAAATGAGCAACAATGGTATCAAAGTAATATATCAAATTCTGATTACACTTTCAGAATATATGAGACTGTGGCATCTAATACATATAAGCACTGTTATAGTCTGATTACAACATGTGAAATAGGATGTGAAACATATGAACTCTCTTACATGAACATAATCCTATCAATGCACCCAATTACAATGCAAAGTCTGAATACAATGTCTGTTCTCGGATTATAATTGACTGTGACAATATCCAGAATTACAATGCTATAACAATGTGGTAATATCCTTGCATATATCTGACGATTGAGGACTGACTGTTACAACCGAGATATATGAATGATTATTGTAACAAAATAAATGCAATAACAGTGCAGATTTAGACTGGGATTGATGACTGTTACATACAATTGAAATGCAATATATATTGGTATCTAACAATGTCAACACATGCACCTGGAAACCGCTCCTTATTGCCTGACTGAGACGCGGGTGAAGACGCTGGAAGAACAGACCTGAATTGATCCCGAATTTCCAACCAAACTCTACAGATTTGTACCTGCTGTGACTGCTGTACCAGGCCGTACAGGTACGGCTCCTGCCAAAAATAATTGCTGGGGTTTCAACACCCAAATTTGCTATCAAAGGGACCGCCAGGGATGTAGGATGATCCTCCCAAAAGCATAAAATTATTCTCCAATAAGACTAGGAGATATGAGCAAAACTTTGATTCCAGGCCCTGGTATAAAAAGTTTGAAAATATGCAAAAATGTCTTCAATCCTTTGCCAAATCGATTCACTACTGCAAGGGGTGAATTTCAATCCTTATTCCAACCACAAACAAACCCTTACAACAAATTCTCAATGAAGTACCAATGAGATGGCTGAGTACCAACTCCAAACTTGCAACTCTTCAGTCGATATTTCACTACCTCAGTTATGCCAATCTAGGGGAGTGATCGTTCCCAAAGATCGAATAGTATTTGCAGACCCAAAAGACTACAAATTGCTCCACAATGGAAGAAGTAGAAGAAATCCCAAATCCAAGCATGTCCAAATGAAAGCCTAAGCCCTCTATTTATTCTTTTCCTTGAGAAGTTGCTAGAACTTCTAGAAACATCCAATTATAATGTACTTTATAATAAAATAACATTATAATAATAAAGTACATTTCTCAACTCAAAATTATAACAATGTAGGCCCAAATGTCTCATAACTGAATGTAGGCCCAACTATGACTGAACGTAGGCTCTACTACAACTGGATGTAGGCTCAAACTGGATGTAGGCTCACTTTGGATGTAGGCTCCACTACAACTGCATGTAGGCCCAAACTGGATGTAGGCTCTACCGAATGTAGGCTCTGTCAGCAATATGCAATCAAATGATCAACATAATGACCCTCTCTCCAAACCATTTGCCTACGAGAGTCGATGATAGGCAAATCCGTCATGCCAAACGATGTCAGCCAAAATGGGGACATGACAACATTTGTATCTCAACAGGAACAGTTTGAATTCATGGACTTATCTTGGAGCAGCAGTACATATGATTCATCTCAAAAAGGTGAAATTGTTTATTTCTTCTAGGAGGTGTTACATAAGACATTGACATCATTGCTCCAGTTGTTCGTGCTCTATCTATACAAAGTTGCCTGTGAACATGGAAGGTACTACAAGCTACTAAAAAAAGGTAGCTATTTTGTTGAACCAGTAAATGGTTTCATTTGAAAAGTTGCATTGTTGGCTAGTTTTAATTAGGTAGGTTTTTCTTTGTTTTCAATAAGTGCATTTGCACAAGTTTTTTTTTTTCTAGGTTTGCTTTGTGTCGGTCATGTCATCCTTTTTGAGTCTTTTTGTATTTAGTCGCCTGACTCTATAGCCCAGTGGAGTAGATGAAGGCACTTAGAGGTTTGGATTCTACATTCCTCATTGTTTCTAAGAACAAACGAGGTACGTTCCCCAGTTAGAGCCAGCTATTGTCCTCAATTTTGACATCACAAAATTGAGGCAACCCTACGCAATTTTTCTCATGGATTCGTAGGTGCATCCTCTATGTTTCAACGCATTGATAAAGTGTCATGAAAGCAGTTCGTCATCCTTGAATTGCATCTTATGTATTGTTATTTATGCGTTGTTTATGAAGGTTGTCGTCAAGTTAAATCCCCTTATTGCTTGTTAGAATGAGTTTTCTTCTTTTGACTGGAGGCGCTTGATTTTTGGCAATCTTCAAGTCTTTTTCTTTGTTTTTCCCTTTCTTGTTAGTAGTTTTTAATCTTGATTTTCCCTTGAGTCAATAGCCCTTTGAAATACGCTCGTTTCGAGCTATATCTTAGATATCAAACAGAGTTGTATAACTCAAGTTATGATGCAAAAGGTGGGGTTTTTCTAGCCGACTGCATATTTTATTAAAAATCTTCCAAAAGTGGGCTTTTTATTGTCAATTACATGAAATAAAATTATTTTTAATATTTAAAATGAATTTTGACATCTATTTTTAAATTTCAACTCATTCTGAGTTGATTTGACCATAGTTTTTAATGATTTTATGAAAATTGGCTTTTTCTAGTCTATTTTCATGTTACTTTATTAAAAACTATAGTTATATATTAAATTTAATTATATTTAGTCACTTAAGTGCATAAAAGTGGGGTTTTTATCATTCATTGCATATCATCCACATGCAAGTCATCTTTTAAAACCCACTTCCAATAAAATCTGAATCTTAAATGCATAAAGGTGGGCTTTTCATATGCAATTGCATATACTTGAGTTTAAAATAATACATTTCAATGTTATGTTTTACAACTTAAGTGAAAAGGTGGCTTTTTCAAGACCAATTGCATATGCAATTGATATTAAAAATTTCATTTTATAACTTAAGTGGAAAAGTGGCTTTTTCCAAGCTAAATACATGTCTTTTGAAATATGTATTTGCACTCAAAAAGTGCGTATTTAATCACTTAAGTTATAAAGTGTTGTTTTTATATGCAAATGCATATATAAAACAACGTTTTTAAAACCATTGAAGCTAAAATACATGTTATTGACTCCAAAAAGTGCGTTTTTACTCATTTTTGCTTATGTTTTCATTAAAAAGCAAGAAGTGGCGATTTTTGAGAGGAAAACATGTGTTTTTGACTTCAAAAAACCCACTTATTTTGGGGGTTTTTGAGAAAAACGGGATTTTGAAGACAAAAATCACAAGATTCATGGTCAAAACTCAATCATTTTTGCTTTCCATAGGGTCGTTTTTGCACTAAATCTTCCAAGGATCATTCTTGGCTACTCAAAAATGAAGATTTGAAAGGATTTTGTTCACAAAAACAGCCATTTAGGGCACGTTTTTGGGCGTTTTTGCTCAAAAACGACCCATTTCTGGCCATTTTTCTTCATCAAATCCATACGGTTTTCTTCGAAGGTGAGTTCTTGGGTATTGCTTATCATTTGCAGCTTGTCTATCATTCTTTTTAAGTTGCATTTGATGCCCTAGATGCCATTTTTAATTGCCATTACATGTGCATTTGAAATAGTCAATTTTTGTTGCTATTCTCTTGCATTTTGTTTTTTCTAACTTTCCACACTTGGCAAGCAATGGATCTTGACTTAAAAATGCATTCATTTTGCAAGCTTTGAGTCAAGATTCGAAATCTATTTAACTCTCATTCATGCAATCATTCTAAATCCGAAAATCTCTTCATTTTATTTTCAGATTTTACATAAGAGACTAAAGAAACTTCTTCCTTTGCTTTTTGTGGAAAAGAGGTAAGATTTCTTGTGATTTTCATAGGGATTTGTTGTATATATTTTTGTTCATATTCATGTTTGTCAATCCTCCATTTCATTTTCAAATTTGCACATGTTTTATTTTATGTGATGTGCTCCTTCTATCTTCCATCTTCAATTCTCCAAGTTGCATATGCAAGTGTTTCATTTTGCTTGCATATGCAGTTGGGATTAAAAACCCCGTTCTTGAATGAAATTATCAAAGAAAGCGAGATCACTTTACAACATGCTTTTGCATCCAAAAAGCCCATTTTCATGCATACACGCACTCCATCCGCACTTGTTATATCGCTGTCACGTGATTTGAAATTCATGATGGTGGTTGCTTGCACATTTGCTTATGATGAAAATTTAATAATTCATTATAAGTAGATGTTATGCTGCTCATTTTTCATGCATTTTCCATACATAAAGGTTGCTGTCCGCACGTGCTATTACCCTTCAAAAACCCGTTTTTGGGTTTTTCCACAATATAAGCATACATTTTGGGCTCAAACACACATATCCATCTGCTGTCCCAAAAGTTTCCAGCCATCCTCCATATGCAATGCTCCCAGAAAATCCCACTTTTGAGTTTTTCCCTCATTTGAAGAGTTGGTTTTGCTTAAAAACCTTCTCCCTTTGTTACTCAAAGGCCTTCCACTTATATCCTATACGCATACTCTTCCAGCTATGCAAAGTTCGAGCTTGAAAGACCATGTTATGGCTTTTTCTGAAAACTCAAGAATGACAACATGCATAACCCTAGAAATGGACAGAAGAAAGAGGGACACGAGGTAAGAACAATCACATAATGAAGCCTACAATGAGGTGAAAGAATGATTGCATGCATAGAATGTTTTCAAAACAGATATGGAAAGAAACAAATGTGCTTTTCAAGAGACAACCAAGGATGCAGGTTCCTGTTCCTGATCAAGATGCTTTCACCAAAGTAGAGTATATCAACCATGATGCATCCTATAGCAGCATGAAGACAAACAAAGGATTATGTAATAGGTGTCGTGTCTTGTCAGGCACTTAGAATATTTTCATCATGTCTTTGTAATTTGTATTTGACATATGTAATTGCATGTGATAGTATCACGTGCAAAGATGTAACATGTAATCAGGTTACAAGTGCATTAGGCATGCAACTTTGAAAAAGTCAAAATTAGTTAGTTAGTTAGGGAATAAGTCAAGGTGGTTAAGGATTTTCCTCTTTTCTCTCCACCTTTCTCTCTCCTCTTTTCCTATATAAAGGAGGGAGTTCATTGTAAATAATCATCTTTTGGCAAGGCAAGAAAATTCTACCAATTTGTATTGTGCACTCTAAGACTTTGTGCTTGGATGTAAATCAGATTGCTTTCAATAAAAGAGGCAGATTGTTTTGAGACTCTGTGCCAATTTAAACTGTTATGTGACGACATTTTCTTGAGTTGATTGTGAGTTTTAATTCTTTGATTCAAGAGGGATTTGGATTCAATTGCGCAGACTTTGAGCTGCTTGTTGCATTCAGAGCCAATTTGAACTTTTGAAGACTTTGTGTTGCAGAAGGACAAATTGTGATAGATAGTAGTGGCTGCAATTACTTAGAGTTGAAGACTTTGAGCTTCAGTTGTAAGTGTTTTTATTAAATTTGAGAGTATCCAGTACGAGACTTTGTGCTTACTGGTTATTCTGTTTGAATCCTTACGAGACAAGTGCAGGAGACTTTGGGTTCCTGTTTTTGTTTCACAAAAAATAAAAAGAGAGCTGCTGCCCCTGGTATTGTTCTTATGTCAACTCCAGGGTCATCGGTATTATCGTAGAAATAAGACACTTTTTGTTAAGTTGGAAAGTTGTAGTTGTATGCAAATCATTCCTGAAAAAAGAGGAATTGATTAAGAGAACCGCCATTTTTGTAATTACAGTTAAGTTCCTGTTGAAGCCACCTACGGTAAGAAGGGAGCCTCTCCTATTGCTGAGAGGAGAGATTTATCTCATGAGATGTTGCCTAAAGTTACAATTTTGTAAGGTGTAGTCTTAGCGGCTTACAAAATTTTTAGCCAACAGAGCAGTAGTCCGTGGTCACCAATCCGGTTTAGATGAGGTTGTTTCCTCTTTTTGAGCTTGTTGGATTGATGATCTCCTCTATCCTTTGACTAAAGATCATGAAGGGGAATTACCCTTAATTTACCTCTGAGATATTCAAAAGTACTCTTTGGTAAAGACTTTGTGAACATGTCAGCTACTTGTTCTTTTGTGGGAACATATTCCAACTTGACTTCTTTGTTCTGCACTTGCTCTCTTAGATAGTGATACTTTATAACAATGTGCTTCATCTTTGAGTGCATAACAAGATTTTTGGATATGTTGATTGCACTCGTGCTGTCACAAAATATTGCTATCGGTTCAAGTACCTATTCTTGGATTCCTTCTAATATCTGTTTTATCCAGATTACCTATGTGCAGTTGATTGTTGCAGCAACATACTCAACCTCTATTGTGGATTGTGATATGCAGTTTTGCTTCTTGCTTGTCCATGACACAATCCTTTCTAAAAGAAAGAATGCACCTCCACTTGTGCTCTTTCTATCATCAACATTACCGGCTTAGTCTGCATCGGTGAACACTTTTACCTCGAAACCTCCTTTGTGAGGAAACCAAAGACCATATTCTTCAATCCCCTTTAGATATCTAAAGGTTCTCTTTATTGCTATCAAATGTCTCTTTTGGGTTTGTAGAGAATCTTGCCACAATACCTACTGCATGTGCAATGTCCAATCTACTGTGCACAACATACTGAAGTTTACCAATCATTGATCGGTAAAGTGTCTCATTAACCTCTTTGGCATCGTCCCCCTTTGATAACTTGCAGTTAGTTATCATTGGTGTGCCAACTAGTCTGGATTCTTCTAGCCCAAATGTTTTGAGAATCTCTTTAATATACTTGGACTGAGATATGAATATACCTTTATTGAGCTGATGGACTTGTAGGCCTATGAAAAATTTTATTGCTCCAATCATAGACATTTCAAATTCTTTCTTCATCTCTTAAGGAAAGTCTTTGCTCATTTTATCATCACCTCCAAAGATGATATCATCCACAAATATTTCAGCAATCAAGTTTCCTTCTTTACCGGTCTTAAGGTACATATTGTTGTTGTCACCTATTCTTGTGAATCCTATGCTTAGGAGGTATGAGTGTAATCTCTCATACCAAGCCCTTGGGGCTTGGTTCAGTCCATAGAGAGACTTCTTCAATTCACAGACCATATCAGTTTTCTCTGTGGATAAGAAGCCCTCCGGCTTCTCTATGTATACTTCCTCTTCCACTATACCATTCAAAAATGCAGATTTTACATTCTTTTGATATACTTTAAACTTTTTATGGGTAGCATAGGCAAGTAGAATTCTTACCCCTTCTAGTCTTGCTACCGGTGCAAAGGTTTCCCCATAGTCTAGTCCTGCTTCCTTTGCATATCCTTAGTAGACTAGCCTTGCCTTGTTCCTCACCACCTTTCCTTCTTCATTCAGCTTTTTTCTGAACACCCACTTGGTGCCTATAACATTCTTGTCCTTAGGTCTGGGTACAAGAGTCCATGTCTCATTCTTTACTATTTGCTCTAGCTCCTCTTCCATTGCCTTGACCCAATTGTCATTTTCCAGAGCTTCTCTAGTAGTTTTAGGCTCTATGCTGGAAAGTAGACATGTACTTTCTCTAGCCCTTCTTCTGGTTAAAATGTTGTTGTGTTTATCACCAATAATATTGTTAGTGGAGTGATAGGTGACATACCTTGGTAGAACTGGTCGGTGATCCCGGTCTTCTCTTTCCAGTTGAGCCGCATTTCTAGAAAGATCATGAACATCTTGTTCATCCTCTTCAATTGATCTAATGTTTTGATCCCTTCCTTGCTCAGGCACATTACCCTGTTCCATGGGTCTGTTGACCTATTCTCCTTCATCAACAATTATTATTTCATTGAATTCTATTTGGTCATTGACATCATAACCTTGGTGATTGTCACATTCATTTTGACTGATCTTATCACTCTGCTCTGAATGCTTATCTATCTTCACGTTTGCACTCCACTATTTTTCCTGTCCTCTTGTTCAGACAGCGGTAGGCTTTACTTTTGGTGGAGTAACCCAAAAATACGCCTTCATCACTCTTTGGCTCAAACTTGCTAGAGTAAACATCTCTCTTGATGTAACAGTTGCTTCCAAATACTCTGAAATAGCTTACACTGGGAGTATGACCAAACCATAACTCATATGGAGTTTTACCAGTTCCTTTCTTGACTTGAACTCGATTCAATGTATATACAACAGCGTTGATTGCTTCTCTCCGGAAGTGATTAGGTAGATTCTTTTGAATCATCAGAGTCCTTGCACAGTCTACCAGAGTCATGTTTCTTCTTTCAGCGATTCCATTTTGTTGAGGGGTTCTTGGTGCAAACATCTGCCTTTTTATCTCCTGTTCTTCACAGTAGTTAATAAACTCTTGAGAGGTGTACTCACCTCCTCTGTCCGACCTTAGACATTTTAAGTTCTTATCGGTCTCCTTCTCCACTCGGGCCTTGTAGATTTCAAACATATGGAAGGCCTTCGATTTTTCTTTTAGGAATAGCATCCACATCATCCTTGAAAAATCATCTACAAAGAGCATAAAATACCTGTCTCCATAGTAGCTCTTCATCCTCATTGGTCCACACAGATCTATGTGAACAAGATCCAGTACATTCTCAGCTGAATAAGACTTGCTGCTAATGCTTGTACTTGCCAGTTTACCCAACTGACATTCTTTGCACATGGCCCTGTCTGGCTTTATGATGTCAGGAAGTCCTCTGACTGACTTCTTCCTTCTCACTTTGACTATCTTGTCAAAGTTTATGTGGCAAAGTCTTTTGTGCCACAACCATCTATTGTCATCTTTTGCCATAAGGCAAGTTTTCTCTATTTCCCCTTTTGCTATTGTCATCAGGCAAGCCCCCTCGGTTGAGTTTAGGCAGAATAGGTTCCCTTTGCTCTGTCTACCGGTGGCAACTTATGCTCCTGATTGATTCTTGATAATGCATGATCCCTATCCAAACTCTAACCGATATCCTTTGTTGTTTAGTTGAGCCACACTCATCAGGTTGTACATGAGTCCTTCTACCCAGTACACATCATCACAAACAACTTCATTACCAAGTGCTATTGAGCCTTTACCTTTGATAGCACAGGGAGCATTGTTTCCAAATGTCACTGATCCACCATTACTAAGCTTCAAGTTGATGAACTTGTTTTTGTCACTAGTCATGTGAGTGCATCCACTGTCAATGATCCAACCCTCACATTGGTGGGAGCTGGAGATAAGTGCCATTTCACTTATCACTGTGCTTTCTTCCTTTATTGCCACAAAGGCAATTTCATTATCTCTCGATTCTTCAGATTCGTTGTTAGCGAATCCTTCATCAGCAAGGTAGCACTCCTTTCCTTTGTTCTTGAATCGGTTGAACTTTTCTTTATTTTCATATTCAGGACACTTGGCCGCAATGTGTCCTATCTTATTACAAGAAAAACATTTCAATGGAAGTTTCCCTTTGTACTTCCATTTTCCTCTTGGAAATCTCCTTGCGATGAGTGCTTCAAACTCATTTTGTTCTTGTTCTTTTGAGAGCAAATTGTCAAGGGAATGACCAGACCTCCTGATAGAACTATTACTGATCTCTCTTCCTTTCTTAGTGGAAGCAATATTCATATAAGACTTAAAACCAACATCTATCATAGGTAAGCTGTTATCATAATTGCTTAATTCAAAAGCAGTTAACTTACCGATTAGAGAGTCAAGGGTGACTTGTGATGTGCTCACTGATTTGAGTTCCTGTATGGCTGAGATCTTGATAGCATATTGTGGTCTCAACGTCCTCAGTATCTTACTTATTACATCTTACTCACTCAGTGTTCCTCCAACGCTTTTGATGGAGTTCATCACTTCTTTTAATCTGTTACTGTAGTGCTCAATGTCTTCGCCTTCATTCATCTTCATGTCATCATATTTGCCTTTGAGGCTTTCTACTTTTTCTCTTTGAACATGTGGGTCGCCTCCATACACAGTTTGTAACTTTGCCCACATTTCACAAGCTATAGTCAAGTTTTCAATCTCTGCATACACGTTATCAGGCAACGTACTGGCTATCATGTCCATAGTAGCTATGTGTTCACTTCTGACCTTCAGTTGATCAACCGTCAAGGTACTGGTAGGTTCGTTGTACTCGGTGATCACATGGTTCCAAAACTGATCTCTTGTGGTTTTCATGTACAACTTCATTCTACTGCACCACAGATTGAAGTTTTCCTTAGAGAACTTGGGTCCTTCCTTTCTCATCATTATGATCTTTTCCTTGTTGCGGTTAAGCAGCTCAGAAAAAAAGATGTGGCTCTGATACCAATTGATGGTCCCAACTGGTGCTGAGAGGGGAGGGGTGAATCAACACCCACTAAAACTAGAAGACACTCTTAGATCTATTAACTATTACTGCATGCAAAAAAAATCCTATAAAAGAAATAATCAACACAAGATCACAACATAGAACACCAGATATATCGTGTGGAAACCCAAAATGGGAGAAAACCACGGTTTGAGTAGAACTCATAAATTTTGCACTCTTTTGAAGTGCGCCCTATGAAAAACCTTCCTTGTTAAGGGATTTAAAATAAGGCCTGTTAAAGCCTACCTTGTCAGAGGACTTTAGAACATCTACTAGATGTCACTCGGTTAAGGGATTTGATACAACAAACCTGTTAATGTCCACCTAGATACTGGGATTTGACTATTGCAATTGTTAGAGAGCAATAGAGGGGTTGATCCTTTGAAATGGCTTTGCAGAGCTTGATAAGATCACTATTTCATCCACTTAGAGTCATCACCAGGCACCACAGGTATGCTCTCTTCAGGTTATTGTGCTTCCTTGCACACTCTCCTCTTTTTCTTCTTCTCTTCTCCTTTTCCCTTATAATAGCTTTGATCAGCATACAGTTTCACTTTTTCTCCTTGGCAGAATGAAGGCAAATGATTTTCTTTGCTAACTGAAGAATAAATACACTTCCGTGAGAGCGTGAGACAGATGTATAGAAGGAGAAAGATACGCATGTCGCTCAAATCAAATTACGAAAGATCTTTCCGCTTTTTGCCGTTGCGAACTCCGTGAAGATCTCCTTTTGATCCATCATCCAGTCGTCTTTCAGTCATAAGAGGAAACGTCAGATGTGTGACACAAGCTTTCCCCTAATAGAAGATCTGTCATGAATCCTCCATTCAGTTGTGTTTCAGTCTTTTAAAGGAAACATCAGATGCGTGTCATATACTTTCCCTTGAAAGAAATTCCCCCATGATTTGTGCAATAAATCATGACAAAAGAATCTCCTCAGTAGCCTTCAACTGTGCCTTTCACCGGTCTTTTCCTTAACGAAAAATCCTGTGTGATCCGTGCAACAAATCTCGGTAGAAGAGTCTTTTTAGTGTCCTCAACTGTGTCTTTCACTGGTTTCGATGATATCTCACCGATCACTCGTGACCAGTTTGCACCTTTCCTTATGCAGTGTTCTAGTCTCTGTCTTCATTAGTTACTTCTCGGTTCTCTGTCTATATCGGTCACTGCTCCGGTCACTATCTTCACCGGTTACCAACTCATCACTATGTCTTCGGTATCTTAGCATTTGGACATTGTTAGCATAGACATCAATGACAACACCACTGACTAATACCAGTGGTCTCTTTACCGGTGGCATCCTTACCGGTAATGCCAACAGTTGGTCTCTAGGAACCTTGGATAACGTCTACTCTTCCCTTCATGGAGTTAAAATAGTAATAAGGTTCAATATGAGTGTTAAAGATAACTAAATCTAATGAGATAAATGACCAATCCTATCATGGACATCACAATCCAAACCCTAATTGAGAAATTTATGATAAATTAAGAAAGGTCCCAACAGGGAACATTACAGTGGTATTAGAGCATGATCTTGCCATCTTGCAAGGCAAAAGTAATAAGGTACAATTATAATTACACAACCATACAATTTGGTACTAATTTGCAATATGGATAGTACTGTGGAAATATGAATTCTATCTTCATAAATGATGAGATCCAAACTATGCTTGGTGGTGACTGAGATTGAGATAATCTCCACAGTATGAGAGATTGATATAATCTCCATAAGAATGACTTGACTGAGATTGATATAATTACCATTACGCCAATATATTTTGATGAGTCAACTTATGCATATGCGAACAACCTTGGGTAGAGGATATCTCTTCCAAGATGAGAAGCCTTGGATAGAGGATATCTCTTCCAAGATGAAAAGCCTGGGTAGAGGATATCTCTTCCAAGATGAGAAGCCTTGTATAGAGGATATCTCTTCCAAGATGAATACCCGAGGTAGAGGATATCTCTTCCAAGATGAAACCTTGGGGTATGCGCTCCAGAGAAGACGGTGAAATAACCGAGGATGGTTCTAGAATCGATCTTATATCATTCAGAACCCTGGAGATCCTCAAGAGGGTTAGGGAACCTGATCTGGTAGACTTCCCCTAAGGATTTAATAGAATTAGGAAGACAGGTTTAAATTATCCATGAGGATTGATCAATGGCATTCTTGGTGAGTGTCAAGATTTGATAAAGGACATTCTTGGAGTTGAGAAACATTTATCAGAAGGGAAGGAAAGTGCTACAACAAATCAAGATAAGTTTTTTTTTTTTTGAAATGTTCTTAAATTGAATAATATAATGAAATATTTTCAAGTTCATAAGCTTATATTTATGAATGTATTGCAATTCTAACCTCAAGTTGAAATTACCATTTCAAGGTCATTAGATGGGATATCGACATAGAAAGACACCACTCACACCAAAGGTTCGAATTGCTTGAGGACAAGCAATTCTGAGAAGGGCGGACTGTGATGTTGTAATGTCCACTTTTGGGATTTACTTTAATTATCCTAAATTTCTCAATTAGGTTTTGCATTGCCCTTTGGAATGACAATTATCATACGTCATTATGCATCATACTAAGAATAGTCTCTAATTCATAATATATACTTAAGCTCTAATTCCTTACTTCACTCCTAATCAAAGATCTTAAGAAAGATGGTAGAATTATTGTGCTAGGACGCATGCACAGTCTCCAAATGGATTCCCTCAAGGTTCTACCTATCTCAGGATCTTTCCAACATGTGACCGATTTACCCAGCTCTTCCTACACACACTCCCTATCCCCTTAATAGTGATTAATGAGTTATTAAGGAATCAGCCAAGTATACATTATTATTTTATATTACAAAAATAAATATATATAACTGATGTATAATTTCCCATTTTATTATTACTAGAAGATATATATAATATATCTAAATATTAGATGATCCTTATAATCAATTATATTGGGTCATTCATAAACATCTTATAGATTTATTAGAACATTCAGATATATATATAATTCAATTATATTTGAGATATATACTTCACATATATTAGAACATTCAATTATATATATATATATTACTATTAACAGATATATACTATATATATTAGACCCTAATAGGATTACTAAATCAGATATATCATTTGGTAGGGAATGATACTGTTTGCTGACTGTACCTACAATAATCTCACATGCCTTTAATATATGTATATTTTGATATACGATATATATTTTCTGCCTGTATGTATATATAATAATTCTTATATCAATTACTATATACTTCTTAACATATATCACCGAATATTTCTCTTTCACCTTCGATTAGGACCATATATATAAACCTAAATATGTATATACATTATTGAGTTTCCTTGGTGATAAAGAGTACGTATTGTACATACCTATAAGATCTCCCCGCTAGCTGAATTCCTTAATCCTGGTTCGTATGTTGTACTGTCGTCCTCTGACAATGTGGATTTCTGCGTTGTGAAGTAGAGATGATGGGCTGGTGTCTCGCAACCTTCAACCATATCCTTCCCATGCCATTAATACCTTGATGTGTAGCTATAAAGAGCTCAAGTCAATTCCTGATATGTATTCCTTTATCCTTGCTATTCCATGTTATAAGGTGTTATATTTGGTGATGTCTCCCATCCGCTGGTAGAGACTAATAAACAATGTATCGCAGTCCAGGAAGTTCTCTTCAATGCTGTTGACTGTTGTAAAGAGCCTGCCTGTCTCTCTCTAATTTAATTGCACTTAAAATAACTTTCAGAATATATGAACAATAATTTTGAAATTCAATGAACACTTTCAGATTTTCATCATTTATTAGAATGATATCAGAAATTATAACACCACTGAATTGCTTACAAATATCATAATTAAAGCAACTATTATAACTGATTTCATACTACAACTAACAAATTAACCTAGAACTTTAAAATGAATCCAGCTGCAGGTGTATGAAACTTACGGCTGGCTGTAACAAATGGGAATCTCTGAATTATCACAAGTCTGATTTTTTAACCCGGCTGCAAATAATGAAATCTGGAAATGGATGCAAGCCCCTTCAATCTCAAACAGCTCCTGCTATGCACGCTTCTTCCCAAACATTTATCACCTTCACCCAATAAGCATCACATGACCATCCAACCGAAGAAAAAAAACTCACGCAGCATGCCTGAATTGATGGCGTACGACAAGCTGGAAAAATATGAAGTCTTTAATTCCGTACGGCTGCACTTAGGAATTATGGAATATAATTCTTTGTCTTTCAACTCCCAACTTGTAGCATTCGTTGCAGATTTCCCCAATCAATTCTAATCCTTAGCAAGAAGACAAATCAAATCCCAGAATGAATAAATTGATTTGCTTGTAGAACAAACTTCTCAGAATTTCAGTATACATCAGCACTGGATTAAAATTCAGAATCAGAACTACAACTGCAAAATTCACCAACAACCTGTAATGGCTCAAATTGCTAGAAGAGAAATCAGTCCTCAAAACCCTAGCCGGGTTGTCTCTCTCACAAACTTCAATAAAATCATAATTCAACAATGGATGATTTTCCTTTCACAAAGCATTGCTTTTATAATTCAAAAGTGTCTTCTCTCACACACTTTTCACTTAAAACACTTTTTATACTTAGGCACATATTGAATAATATAATTTATTAATTCATTTGGCTCCAAAAAAGGCCTTTTCACCTATATCATGAAATTATGACACATAAGGTCCCTGTTTCTTGTGCCCAAGATTTAAAACTTTTCATCCTGGTTCCAACGAGCTATAACACTAAGGTATCCAGCATATAATACGAACAAAAATGGCAACCTTAGCAAATTTAATTAAATAATAATAATAAACCACCCGTCTTGCAAAAACAACTGTAGAAGCATCTGAATCAAAATCTCTCTGCACAGGATTGATCTAGATGATGAAAGATGATAAATGAACTTGACGAGGTGACTTACTAAAAATAGACGCTCTCTCCAAGATTCTTGGAGCCCAAACCGGAAGCCAGAAATGAAAACCGAGAGCATCATTCAACTCCTCTAACTCATCGAAGTTCATCAAACCTATCCATTGACTTATTATAAATAGTAAGTTAACACCAAAGACCCTCTAAACACCTCGCCAGACCACGAGGATCACAATAATGACCTGGCACCATCAGATCAATGACCTACAAACAAATAGAGACATTACAGTCCTCCCTCCCCAAGATTGCTTGTCCCCAAGCAATCATCGGAACAAGAAACATCACAATCCACCTAGATCCCACATAAAAGAGTATACTGTGCCACTGACATCAACTCTAGGCTCTTGTAACATCACCAAAAATACAAATCGGATAACTCTGTAAAGAGACCCAAAACAACCACTCACCCAAACTCCTGTACTGAATCTGTCTCTGCCCGGATCTCGAAAGAAGTGAACTTCAGGATCATCAAAAACCAAGATGTATGGGAGACTCAGATCCCATACACACTGAACTCCCCCTGTGCTCCCAACTGACCTGTATTGAGTGTGTAGACCATTTGCACAACAGTGATGAATACCCCTAAACAAAGCTGTACCAGGACCCGGATATCCACACTGCATAATCTCTGCAGTCACCATAACTCTGCAAGTCACCTGCTACTGACTTGCAACCAAAACTCCCATCAACTACTGATGGCAAGAACCCATCTCATAATGGATGATAAGGACTAGGAGCCAAACTACCCTTGCGAGAGATGAAATCTTCTACCTGTGGGTCAAAACACAAATGATGAACATGCCCCACCATATACAGCTGGTCGGAAACCCTGCTCTCTGTCAATAGCTCATCATTACCAAACTGGGGGTCATGAGATGGCTCCAATCTCTGACTCCGCATAACTGTAGGCTGGGTAGGCCCCTGAGCAACTCTCTCAACAAACCCAACCTCGAAATCCCTGCGGGGAAGCATTGTAGATAGAGTCTCCACAATCTTCCCTACCAACCTCCGGATAGCACAAGAGCCTTGGAGGAGAGTACCCTCAGACACTCTATAAGAATCTTGTCGCACATCTGCACTCTCAAGTAAATACTCCATAAATGACTCCGTGTAGTAGAAATTATACGTGGAAGCGTCAACTTGCTCCCCCGCAATCCATAGCTGATCCCTCTGAAAATGTGGCACAGCCAACTGTCCCATGCTATCAGCTATGTGAGATGATGAAATAGATTCACTCCCAGCTAAGGGAAGCAAATCAACCTGAGAGCTCGACTCCACTGGTACTCCTACCTCATTCGAACCAAGAGCTCCCACTGCCACATCATCATGTTCCTCATCACCACCCGTAAGAGCAAACTCACCACCAACCACCTCAATGTGCAATCGAACTGGGTCTGGGGCTGGTGTGGACCGCAAATGCTCCAACTCCACAGTCACCTCTAACTGGATCTGCGACTCCTGAAGGGCCCACTGAGTGTCCTCTAAAACCTCAGTAGTTGCTGTGAGCTCTTGGGTAAGCTCACTCACCCCCTCTCTGTCCATCAGTGCCTCATAAGCTGTACTCCCCCACTCCACCAGGTGATCTCAGTTGGCTACCATCTGTAAGTAGTTATGTCTCAAAATCATGAGAGCCTCACGCAAAGTATGAATCTCTGTCAATGAGAGGTAACCACCACTGGCCTCATCTGTCATAGGAGCACCCCAACCATAAACAACCAACAACTAATGAGCGGCATCAAAATGCTCGAGAGTAGAAGTAATATCTCTCTCATCAACTCGCAAACTGGCTAGTCACATGATGACTCTGCACAACAGGCCTCCTACGAACAACCTCAAACACACTATCTACACTATGAGAGGTAGCTATATAACTCCCCTCAAGATCACTGTCTCTCTGTGTACTTTCATCTGAGTACACATCAACAAACTGAGTACAGGCATCGGACACGTCCTCATCTAACCCTAAGGAAGCTACTACTGAATCTGACTCAACACAATCTCCAGCTACCTCGTCCTCTACAACCATCTGACAGTCCAGATCCTAAGACACATCCTCATGAGTTACCGCAGAAGTAACCCCATCTGTAAAAGTGGAAGCCCTGGCTGTAACAAACTCCTGCCACTCATAAGCTTCCCTGTCCTCATCTGTGAGTCCCTGTAACACAGAATCCTGGAACCCACCATCACCATATGACAACGCTGAATCTACACCCAAAGTCAAATATAGAAAGCCAGAAACACTACAACACTCATCGTCCTCACTCTCAGCATCGGAGATATCTGCAATGCTAGTGTCCACATCATCTATCCGCATCTCCTCTACTAACTCTGGCTGCAAACACGACTCAATGTCGTCATCTGAATCAACTATACAGTGGCATGGAACTACGTCGCCCAAATCAACTGCAACACTCCCATCCTGAGTGTCATCACCAAAAAGCTCCATTCACACATTCTCAACACAGGAAGAAACCACTGTCTCCTGTACTGATCCCACACTGCGACTACTATCATAAATCTCTGAGTTGTCAGAGCTCATACGCTCCTCGTAGTCATTACCCAACATCTCACAGGGGGTGTCATCTCCAATGCAACTCACAACATCCTCAAAAGTGTCATCAGATGTGTCTATACTATCAGCGCCCACATCTCCTGTTGAAATCTCATCTGCGGACACGTATCTCTGCACACATGACTCAACATTAAGTTGTGCACCAATAATGCTAGAGCACGAACTGTCATCAACTGACCCCGCTGTAATGCCCAGATCACCAACCTCACCACTGGGAGACTCCGTACATGCTTCGGTCCTATTTGAGGAAGCAACTGCCTCCTGAACTGGAGCAACACTACTACAGCTAACATAAACATTTCCAATAGTAACTCCCTCCATGAAAGAGTCTGAACACTCAGTGATAACTGCAACATCAACTGCTTTTGTACAATCCGTAGTGACTGCTCTGGGAGCCTCAACCCGGTGATGCTTAGCACTACTGTCATCCAATGACACTGAAACATCCACTGGTTCCGGTGCAATAAATCCATCATCAGTACTGTGAATGGGAATAGCAGGTGTTGAACTAGATGTAGGAACATCAGCATCACAGACAACTGTCGGAGAAAACTCTAGCCTTCTCCCCAGCAAACTCGATGTCGGCCTTCTAAAGGCAGAGACCATATATCTCGCTGCCCTATCTATTGTAACTGGATCCGACAAACTCTCTGCCAATCTCTGTTGATGCACTCTAAGTCTCTCCATGCTTTCTACTAAAGCATTTAATTCCGCTCTATTTCCCTTACTGCTATGACAACTTTCAGAACTGGATCTCTTGTATTTATCCATAGCTAGGAAAAATGGAAAAGCTAGTCACTTTTAAAATAATTCAGAAAATAAATGAATCCAGACCCCACAGGATAGTAGGAAAAATGCTCTGATACCACTGTAAAGAGCCTGCTTGGCTCTCTAATTTAATTGCACTTAAAATAACTTTTAGAATATATGAACAATAATTTTGAAATTCAATGAACACTTTCAAATTTTCATCATTTATTAGAATGATATCAGAAATTATAACACCATTGAATTGCTTACAAATATCATAATTAAAGCAACTATTATAACTGATTTCATACTACAACTAACAAATTAACCTGACACTTTAAAATGAATCCAGCTGCAGGTGTATGAAACTTACAGCTGGCTGTAACAAATGGGAATCTCTGAATTATCACAAGTCTGATTTTTTAACTCAGCTGCAAATAATGAAATCTGGAAATGGATGCAAGCCCCTTCAATCTCAAACAGCTCCTGCTATGCACGCTTCTTCCCAAACATTTATCACCTTCACCCAATAAGCATCACATGACCATCCAACCAAAGAAAAAAAAATCACGCAGCATGCCTGAATTGATGGCGTACAACAGGCTAGAAAAATATGAAGTCTTTAATTCCGTACGGCTGCACTTAGGAATTATGGAACATAATTCTTTGTCTTTCAACTCCTAACCTGTAGCATTCGTTGTAGATTTCCCCAATCAATTTTAATCCTCAACAAGAAGACAAATCAAATCCTAGAATGAATAAATTGATTTGCCTATAGAACAAACTTCTCAGAATTCCAGTATACATCAACACTGGATTAAAATTCAGAATCAGAACTACAACTGCAAAATTCATCAACGACCTGTAATGGCTCAATTTGCCAGAAGAGGAATCAGTCCTCAAAACCCTAGTCGGATTGTCTCTCTCACAAACTTCAATAAAATCATAATTCAACAATAGATGATTTTCCTTTCACAAAGCATTGCTTTTATAATTCAAAAGTGTCTTCTCTCACACACTTTTCACTTAAAACACTTTTTATACTTAGGCACATATTGAATAATATAATTTATTAATTCATTTGGCTCCAAAAAACGCCTTTTCATCACCCATATCATGAAATTATGACACGCGAGGTCCTTGTTTCTTGTGCCTAAGATTTAAAACTTTTCATCTTGGTTCCAACGAGCTATAACACTAAGGTATCCAACATATAATACCAACAAAAATGACAACCTTAGCAAATTTAATTAAATAATAATAATAAACCACCTGTCTTGCGAAAACAACTGAAGAAGCGTTTGAATCGAAATCTATCTGCACAGGATTGATCCAGATGATGAAGGATGATAAATGAACTTGACGGGGTGACTTACTAAAAATAGACGCTCTCTCCAAGATTCTTGGAGCCCAAACCGGAAGCCAGAAATGAAAACCAAGAGCATCATTCAACTCCTCTAACTCATCTAAGCTCATCGGAACTATCCATTGACTTACTATAAATAGTAAGTTAACACCAAAGACCCTCTAAACACCTCGCTAGTCCACGAGGATCACAATAATGACCTGACACCATTAGATCAATGAGCTCTAAAAACATGGGGACATTACAATTGTGAACTAAGAAGGAAACACGATATGGATTCCCTTATTACAATGTTCTGTCTTTTTTCCTCCATACTTTTTTGTAGGCTTCATACCATATAAATATAATGCTTGTATCATGGGTTGCATCCACACATTCGTTCTGTTTGAGTAAGTCGATTATTATTTGTTTGATTGCTTGCCACAAGTTAGTAAGTAGCATCGATTTGTTATACTCAAATATATATTATGTCATTTAGTTAATATTATTAATAACTTTGACTAATTAAATATTTATAGATTGATGTCATTAATATTAAAATAATATTGATTATTAATGTTAATTAATAATACTATTATTATTATTTATCATTAAAATAATATTATTAAGATAAATATTATATTAATGTTATTATTATTATTTTTTTTCTATTGCATATAAGTTATAAACTGTTTAGTACAAAAAGCAACGGATCTGAGTACTTAAAAGTATTACAAAATATCTCAGTACTACTGAGTAAAACATTTGATTACATTAGAGTCTTAATAAAGTAGATTTGCAAAAAGAGAAACAACTACTAGTTCAAGAGGGACTATCTCCCTCTTCTTCCTCTTCATCATTAGTGTCTGGGGAGACAGAGTTGTATCCCAGGACTCTGTAATCTTTGTCACCTGTGGTCCTCATCTCTCTATGTTGATTTTCATGCCTCAGCTGCTGGATAAACTCCGTAAGGGTGTACTCCAATTCATCCTTCCCTTTCATTGTAGTATATCCATATGCTACCTTTGATTTCTCTATGGTAGTCTTCCCATCTCTCAGCACCTGCAAGAACTTACTCTCCTTCATCTTTAAGATCACTGTGACCTGCATGGAAATATCAAAATAGATGAGTCTCTTGCGAGACTCAGTAAGGTTCCTGTTTTTACCTACAAGTACATCATTATTCCGAGCCTTCCAGATGAACCATAAAACAACAGAGGAAAGCAAAGACCAAAATGAGTTACATAATTTGCTGCAGTTGATAGTACCAGAGACAACATTCAATTCATTAAAATGGGTCTTGTATGACAGTCCAAAGATATTCCAGATTTCAGAAGCAAAACACTCAAAGAAAACATTGGTGACAGATTCAGGTTGTCTACACAAAGCAGATATTTGGTTTTCCCCCCGGTTTCTTAAATGGCAGCTTGTGCAGGAATAGTTTCCACAGAAAGCAAGAGATCTTTGGTTCAACAAGTCTAGCCCACAACATATTGAAGTATTTCATCCATTCAGAGTCCTGAATTTCCAGGCCCCACTTATAGTTAACATGATTAAAGATGTCACCCTTATTGGTCAGCAGCTGGTAAAAATATTTGGACTTGCCAAGGTGGAGAGGGGTATTGTCAGGCCAGCACAGTTGGAATTTGCAGCATGATTCAGTGCAACAACCTTTAATAGGGCCTAGGGAGTTAAAGGCTTCTTTGAGGACAGAGTACGTTCTCCAATGGGACCGGGGTAAGTTGAAATGGGATTCCAACCACTCCCATGATAGAAGCTTATCCTGTTGAAGGATATCACCAAATGTTGCAATACCAAGCCCTGCCCATTTCTTTGCTGAACAGCCCTGTAGAAGAGCAAGCTTTTTATCTCCATGACTCAAGTTCCACCAAATAGATTTGAGCCTACAAATATTCCTAGTGCTCTCAATTGGCCTCTTGTTGATCATGAACCCCTTAACATACTTCCAAGCCTTCCAAATACTCTTGAAAACACTAGATCCTTGAACAACTATATTGGCATCTATAGTGAGAGAATCAGAAAAACAAAGGTTCTTGTGAGGTTTTACAACATTGCCCCATTCCATGGGGACCCCCCCCGTTTTGAAAATTTCAGACTTAGACTTTTGCCTTGCCTCGATCTCGTTGTGTTTGCATGATCCCGATGATTGAGTGATGAATTTGCTTTGCAATAGAGTATGATTTTGAGAACGTTGATCGAGTGATGATAAATTCTTACAAAGCAATGAAATCTTGTTAATGGTACTTTGTTGGTGATTGAATTTCGATTTTGGCAAGTTGAGTTGTTCAAATTTGAAATTGATCGAGTTTGAAGGTTTGAAATTTCGGAAAAGGCAATTAAGACAATACGATTTCATGGCATTATCAATTTTCATTGATTTCGGTTTTCGATGGAACTAGCAATTTTCAAAGTTTGAGTTCAATTTCAAAACAAAGGCAAACCAAAATTTCTTTAGAAATGAGTTCAATGGATCAAGTCTAATATTATGAAAATTTCGGTTTTTGAACTCAAGTGCTATTTGGAATTATTTTTTAAAAAAAAATCTGATTGCTAATTTGCCTTTTTCTCTTCACCAAGTTTGAAATCCTTCATTTGACAAAAACAGATTCAAGTGCATTCAAATTCAATTTTAATTTGCAAAATGTTGAGGCAATTTCGATCTTTTTTGGATACCATAATATTTTGGTGGATTTTTAAAAATTCTAAGAGTGCTGTTATTAATTTCAATTTTCACATCTCTCTTGGCATTTTTTTTTTCGATTTGGCAAACAAATTCAAATCTATTCAATTTCAATTGGCAATTATTTGGGCAAATTTCGATTTTGGTTGAATAACCAAATGCTTGATTGATCTTCGAAATCTAGAAAATGCGTTCTTGAATTTCGATTTTTTTAAAATTTACTTTGGCATTTTCGAAAATTTGTTTTGGATGTATATTGGGTTGTGTGCTAGAAAGAATTGAAACTCAATGATTCTAATTTGAAATAGGTCTCATCCTTGTGAATTTCGAATGGCAATTTTAAAAGTTTTTTTTTGAAAAATCGAATTACATTAAATGCTGGGCAAAGTCGGCCCTAATTATTTGGGCGTGAGCGGTTGGTATATAAAGGAGCTTTCCTCCTTTCATTTTCCACAACACAAAATTCGATCTCTGCTCTGATATTTGAGGAGTGAATTCAGTCCTTTTGGGCAGCAGATTTTCTTCGTTTTGGCGTCCAAAATCAGTCTTCAAGGCAGCGATTTATCTTTGAATGGTGGCGAGTTGGTATGAATATCAAATCTGGGCATTTTCATAGCAGATTTGGGCAGGTTTTAGAGGATTGGTGGCAGAATTAAGAGCAGTTCGTGGGCAAATTCAAGCCCCATAGTTACTGTTTCGGCAGTGATCCCCAATTTGAAGGGGTGGCGATATCAGACCTAGCTGTTTGGAAGACAATTTTGATGCATTTGGAGGGCAGATTTAAGGCCTAAGGACAGCGTTTTGAATAGAGGAAAGGGCAGGGACTTATTGAGCATAATTGGGAGGCCTCTTTCTAGGCAATCTACCTTCCAAAAATCGAAATTTCCAAGGCCTTTTTCAGCATATTTTATGCAGATCCGAAAATAGAAGTTTGCATTTTAATCTCAGAATTTGGAGAAGAAGGATTGTTGGTTGAAGTTTCATTTCCAGATTTCATCAAGGGGTGGAGTTGGATTATTCGAAGCTGCATATCTCAGATTTTTGAAAGATATTTGAAGGAAGAAGTTTTGATCTATACTTAGAGGCCATTTTTTCAGAACCCGGACAAGTGTGGAGTTGTGATCTAGCTAAGGCAAATACATCAAGATAGAATTCAAAATTGCATAACCGGTGAGTGGCCTATCTTATCCTTTTCTTCTTAGTTGTTTTCACATCATTGGTATTATTGTTAAGTGTTGAAAATTAGTTTCAAAAGTAGAGTTAGAAGTTTGGTTAGTAGGTTGATTACTTGATTGTTTTGATTAGCTTTTTTCCCCAATTTCTTGCTTGCATTCCATCATTTCATCATTAGGAGGAAGTTTGGAGTGATAAGTGTAGCCCATCTCATAGGAAACAGCGGGGAGTGATAAGTGTAGTTTTCTTCATCATTTCATCATTAGGGAGAAGATTGGAGTGATAAGTGTAGCTCATCTCTTAAGGTAACGGCGGAGAGTGATAAGTGTAGTTTCCATCTCATTAAGAGGAAGTTTGGAGTGATAAGTGTAGTTTCACCACCATTGTAGAAAAGGCGAGGAGTGATAAGTGTTTAGGATGGCGGATGTCAATGCAAGCAAGCGACCCAAAGGAACTAATGCTAAAATAGGAGACAAGGAAGTCATGATACCCAATTCCAACTTCCGCTCAAAATTGAAATACGTTGGAGACACCAACATTGGTACCTTTGATATGATTCAATTAAGAGATAGGTTGAGAGACAGCCAATCTCCTATTGCAAAGAAAATCTACAAGTCCGGAGTTGTGCATGCAGCTGCCTTCCCTCCTACGTTGCCTTGTCCAGAATTGATCATGGAGTGTGCATCTAGACTCAACATCCAGCACAAGTCGGTCATGATGGACGGAGAGAAAGTTTTGGCAAACATCAGCGGTCCATTCATTGAAGATACATTCAACATACCTAAGCAGAATAGCACAGAGAAATTATCTATTGATCAAACCACCAAATTCTACCATGACAACCAAAACACATACTTTGCTCAGCTGAAACAGAATTGGTTACATGAAAGAAAGAAAGGAGTCACCAAGACCTCAAAGCTCACCAGGTCCGACTTCAAACCAGACTATGGTGACCTCATCGTCCTCCTCAACCGAATCATGGGCTCAGCACAAGGTACGCAGTTTGAAATTTGGATGTACTATTGTATTGATGGTATTGAAAGTGGAAAGAGAAAAATTGATTGGGCTGCAATAATTAGTGAAAATCTAGAGTTACAGCTTAGAACAGTGTTGTCTCAAAAACAGTTTTATATGGGGTCATATCTTTTTTACTTAATAGCAAGATTATTTAGACAACCGGGACTTAAGGCTAGGGGAGAAGTTGGTTATGGGCCTGGGCAATACTTGGTGTATGAGTGCTATCCGTAGCTTCATTTGTGCAACAGCAAGGATTACAAGATATTTTATGATGCCTTTGCCATGAAATTAGTAAGGATGTTGCAAGGAACTCCTGCTCGGAGACTTTCTCCGAAAGCCGAAGCCAAAGTTAAGAAATATGGGAGTTGGTTCATCCAATTTGCACAATTCACATACATAAGAGTGGCTGGATGTACAACTTGTCCCAAGAGGCTTCCAAGGTACCCACCCGATCGATTAGTTTTGGAGCTGGCTAGACAACTTGAGCAATATGATAAAATGATGAAATAGAAAGGTGAAGCAGGGGTTATCCTCTCACTTGTGATAGGCAACGACAGTTGTCCCAACCATGTTGCCTTTGCATCTGCAGAAAAGGAGTTAGAACAATATCACCTAGCTTGGTATAAAGCAAGACAACGATTCGATCCTCGTGGTCTAATCAAGGCGGCTCGAGGAGAAACATTCAGGCATGTTCCTACAATAGAATATTTTTGGGCTAATGCACAAGATGACTTTCATGTGAGGAAGCTAGCTTTCTCAAGATTATCACTAAGCCTGATGAGAGCCATAGAATGGAAAAATCTTATGATCCCAGACCAGCTGGAAGAAGATGAAGATGTGCTAAGAGAAGACTACAACATAGTAGAAGGAACGGAGTTAGATCCAGTCAATTGGAATGATCACCAGGATCCATCCTTGGAGGCAATCAATAAGTCGGTTGAACTGCACACTGAGTGGTGGTATAACAAGAAGTATGAGCAGTTGCAAAGATCAAGGGTACGCCTTACTTATGAAAAGATGAAGCCAGTTGAGGTTCAAGCGGAATCAGTTAGTCAGCAGGGTGAGGGCAGTAGCCGGCAGCAACCACAGCAGCAACAGCAAGCCAGTAAGGGTAGGAAGAGGAATGTAGAGGTTGAGAAGGATAAGGAAGATCAAAGGCCTCCAACAAAGAAGCAAAACAGAGTATCATCGAGGGAAAGTATATTTGAGGCTAGAAGCCAAGAGTACGATGCCAATGGACAAGGTGCAATAGTTGAAGTGAGCTCAAGTTCGGAGTCAAGTAGTGAGGACAACAGTGATGGATATTCTCCTCTTTCAGAAAATCAAGTATATGAAGACGTGGCAATCTCAAGTGATGAAGAAGATATACAAGTTGATATTGAGGGTTAAGCAACACAAGATGAAAATCAAGCACCCAATGATGAGTATGCAGGGCTAGTTCAGCCAAATCCAGCAGAGGGAGTTTTCACTGGGCCCGTTTGGATGTTGAAGATGCTTCAACCCATTATCCCAGAGCCTCCCATCCAGACAATTGAAGAAATTCAAAGGGATGCAGAAAGAGAAGGTGATGCTAGACAGAAGCAAGCAGAAACAGTGGCAAGGGTAATCAGAGATGATGGTCATAGAAAAGTTCAAATTGCCATACCAAAAGTCAACAAGACAATGGAAGAAGTTTCAATTCAGGACTATGAGTTTCAAGAGCATGACTTGGGAGCAGCAACAGATGAGATAGAATGTGAAGAGCTTCAAGAGAGCGTAACTTCAGTAGTTGAAAGGTTAGCAAAAGCAAATGCTATGAATGCTAAGTTGAAAAGAGAAAATGAATATTGGAAGAGTATTTATGATGGAAGGAGTCTGCCAATCCAACAAGTGCCAAGGGCAGCTCTCCTCCAAGCTAATGAGAGCAACATCGAACTAGAGCTCGGAGAATGGGTCAGCGACACCATCCAGGAAGGGCGAAATTTCCTGCTTCCTTTCATTGCTACTTTCAGGACTTTCATAACTATCAGGAACAAATTTAGAACGTTTGAGACAAGATGGAGGGATTTCCTTCCAATTTGTGAGTACACCATTCCCAAGCTGGAGGCAGTTACAAAAATATCAGAAGGATCATTGGTGAAGGCCAAGGTGATAAACGAAGGAGAGAAGAGAACAGTTGAGTCTTGGTTCATGGCCTTGACAGTCAGGTTGGGAACACTAGAAGAAATACAGGACAAAATGGCACAGCACAGTCCGGGCTTCGAGGCTTTCATTTCGAACACAATGAATGATGCTAGAGTTGCACTAGATTTCGAAGGAATATCAGAGGAAGATTTCAATGAGACAGAGTTTGGATCAAGGTTGGATGATTTGGGAAAGATTGTCCCTTTGAAGAAAAGATTGGACATCCTTGCCTCTCTCAAAGCCTTAGTTCAATTTGCAAAAGATGATGAGAAAGAGAATGAGAAGATACTACAAGCAGCAAAGGACATGGTCATCTCAGCTAAGCTCAAGATGAGGCATTCACCTTGCCCTCCTATGGAAGAAGTTGATAATATGTTGGCTAAGTTCATCACTTATGCTCAAAGAATGAAAGAAAAGGGTAGAGTTATATTAGAAGACCATTTGATGTAAGCCCATGTGGCATTTTCTCCTTTCTTCTTGGGTAGGGTAGGTGTCAGTTTCTGATTGGCTACCATTTTTGGTGCCTTCTCATTGGTTACCACTTTTCCTTTTTTCATTGGTCCATTGATGAGGTGGCGTCTTTTCATTGGCCGATGGGGTGGTAACCCTATTAGGGTTTCTGAGATTAAATCTGGATCGTTGATTTTGCCTCTTAATCTTGGCCACTCGTAATTTTGAGCCTCTATATAAGGCCATTTGTTCTCATTTTTAAGGGGTTGAAGAAAATTGTTGCTAATATAATACCAAAATTGCTTCTCTTGTCATTGTTGTGTCTTGCATGGTGATTAAGAACACTTGGTGTTATTGCATGGTTTCTACTTCCAATAGTTAAAGTTAGATTTCATTGAGTTGTTAGAGTAAATTTTCATTTTCAAGTAAGTGTTAGAAGTAAGAGTAGAGATAGATGGCTAGTTGTATGGTGATGTTGGTAAATGTTTGATAGGGATCTAGATACTAGGCCACTAGCATCTTGGCGGCTTGTTGAGGAGCTTTGTGTGGTAATCTAGTCTTGTTTCCCTTTGAATCATTGCATCTATGGAGGTAACGCCGCTAGCAAGCTTTCATTAGGTTGATCCCCGTCCATTCGCCAATCTTTCCATTCCATAGGAATAGTAGTAAAGTAGTTAGTAGTTTAGTAGCAAAGTTGGAAGTGATATAAATTGGAAAATCATTGAGTATACATTGCAAAGCTAAATTTCATCATAGCGAGAGTTTGACATTCCTCAAATGAACAACGTAAGCCCGCCGAAGTGATTACCAGCAAATCACATTTATAAAATTGAGTTAGTATCCACAGGTGTAAGGAACCTTGGAGTATCGTATATACTTTTCAAGAGAGGGTTGAGTGTTTGGTACGCTGTATCAAGTATTTCAATTGCTATATGTTATATAGTGGTACAAAACTCACATCAACAGTTCTGCCATCCTTTAGGCTTGCTACAGTGTGCCATCTGCAGATTGTTTCTTACTAGTACTTTCCATGGCTCTTCCCCCTCCCCTGCCTTAGCTATCCACTTGATAGCCAAGGTAATGCCTTGAGATTTGTGGTCCTTTAGGCCTAGATCTCCCCAGGATCTGCCCCTTGAGCACCATTCCCAGGAAACAGCATGAAATCTTTTATTCCCTTTGCCATCCGACCATAAAAAATCCCTGATTACTTTTTGGATAGAGCTCAACTGCAGTTGATTAAAGAGCCACATGGAAGAGAAGTAGATTGCATAGGAAGAAAGGATCTTCTGGCATACGTGAAATCTACTGGGGAAGGATAGAAGGTTACTATCCCATTTAGTGAGCTTTCTGTTAATTCTCTCAAAGACCCATTCCCACATTTGCTTGAGATTAGGAGAAACAGAGAAGGGGATGCCCAAGTATCTGACCATATGGTCTGGACCACCCCAAGCAAATTCAAAGTTACCCCACCATTCAGGCGGATTCAAATCCCATCCCAACATAACAGACTTGGATAAACAGATCTTATTGCCGGAGGCTTGGCAAAAAATGTCAAGTTTGCTCATCAAGAGTCTCATGTTAGACTCTTCAAGGAGGAGGATGGAGGTGTCATCAGCAAACTGGACATTGGAGACCTCTTGATTATTGGGGAGGATACCTTTCACTTTAGGGGAGTGGGAATCATATCTAAGGAGGTAGTGCAAAGAGTCTACTGCAATAACAAACAAGGAGGGGGCCAGAGGGCAGCCTTGTTTGATAGACCTGGAGAGACTGAAGAATTCTGACCTGACACCATTGATTTCAACTGTAGCCATTACACCATATAGGAGTGTTGATACCATCTTGCAGAAGCGGAGGGGAAAACCAAGAGCTTCCAACATCATCATGATGAACCTCCACTCAATCCTATCATATGCCTTCTCATAATCTATAAGGAGCATGGCACAGTTTTGACTTGTAACTTTTGCCCAGTTCATGGCCTCCCAACAGGTGATAAGATTCTCAAGGATATATCTCCCCTTGACAAATCCTGTTTGAGTGCTATTAAACACTGAGGGGAGAAGCTTCTCAATTCTCACTGTAAGAACCTTGGCTAAGATCTTGTAGACATCATTTAGTAAAGTAATAGGTCTCCAGTTTTTTATTAGAAGCCTATCACCCTCTTTAGGAATGAGTTTAATAAGGCTAGCATTTAACTTAGGGCCAAGAGTACCTACTTCAATAGCTTCCTCATAGACCTGCATAAGTTTAGGTACAATCCAATTTATGTTGGTTTTGTAAAACTCAATCGGTAGCCCATCTGGCCTCGAAGCTTTATCATTAGCCATTCTATTGATGGCTACTTTGATTTCCTCCTCTGATAACTCCAAGTCCAAAAGCTTAGCCTCCTCCTCTCTAACTTTCTTAGGGATGATGGTTCTAATCTTGTCTCTGGCTTCCTCCATGGAGGGGTCAAAATCTGCAGAGGCAAAGAGTTCCTGGTAGAAGGAGAAGGCATTGAGGATCTCCTGCTGAGAAGATACCACAGAGTCCTGAATTCTAATACTAGCAATTTTATCTCTAGCTTCTTTCTTCTTAAGAGTTTGAAAGAAGAATTTGGAGCCTCTATCCCCCAAATTAATCCAATTGATCCTGGCTCCTCTAGATTTAACCAATCGAATTCTTCTGAGAGAATCTCTGCAAGATATAACATTTTCAAGGAGCGCTTCAGAGGAAGGATTGTCTTGAATCTGAGATTCTGCCTCTTGCAGAGATTCTACCAGTCTGTATTCTAGCATTCTAGAATCTTTAGCCTTCTTAATACCTACAGTTTTGAGCAAGCCCTGCCAAGATTTAGAGGTTTGATTCCATCTATCAATATCTGAGTCATGCTGTGCAATCTTCTCATTGTACCAGGCAATGATCTTGACCGCTGCCTGGACATCCTCATCTCTTAGAAGGGAAGTGCTTAGGGCAAAGCCTTGCTTAGGAGGGGTGTTAGAAGTTTGTTCCCCGATGAGTTGAATGGAAGAAAAAATGGGGTGGTGGTCTAATAGGGTGGAGGGTATTACTTTCACACAATTGTTGTCCAGGTAGGGTTGACAGTTGAACCATAGTTTATTAAGGTAGAACCTATCCAATCTGGAAAAAATTCTCCTCTCTCCTCTTTGAAAATTAGACCATGTATACCAGATGCCTTTTCAATCACTCTTTTTCCCTGCTAAGGGGTCAAACAGGTTAAGTTTGTTGACCATTCTGAACCAGAATAGGGGCTCATTGCCTTTCCAGTCAAACCTGAGACCTCCCAATTTATCTTGGGCCCTCTCCACCATGTTGAAGTCTCTTGCTACAATCCAAGGGATGGGCTCTAGGTCAGCAAGCCACTTCCACAACTCAATCCTGCCACTATGATCATTTGGGGCATAAATTGAACATATACCAAATTCAAAATTCTTGACCTTCAACCTAACCCAAACAGCTCTGTTACAGGGAGATATACCCCACAAAAGAACCACATTCTTCCAAGAAGGGCTAATCAGGATAGAAGTTCCACCCTTACCTCTTGGGCGTTTAGTTGAAAATGCAGTTGCATCTCTCCAGATACATGTAAGAGCAATATCCAGCTCAAATCCTACTGCTTTAACCTCTTGAAGCAATAAAAAATCAACTCTCTATGAGAGTTAAGGAGTCTCTTGACAACATATTTCCTGTCAGAGGCTTCTAGCCCTCTAACATTCCATGAAGCACAGTTTAGCATCATAGGAAATGCTTATCAGTCGGTATCCATGGGTTTCCTAAATCCTTCAAAGCATTTAGGCATGTCAACTCTGGGGGTCTTAGTAGGCTTAGGGTTCCCACTGATCAAAGGTGGTCTTCCTCTTTTATTCTTCTTGACTAAGCCCAAAAAAGAAGATCCTGCCTTCAAATACTGATCCTCTCCTTTATTACTTTTGGAGAGATCAATAGCAAAAACAAATGACTCAACTGGACATCCTTTCACATTGGCATAGTCTGAGATGGCAATCTCTCCTTCCTCAAGCTCAACTTCATGCCTCTGCACACCTCCCAACTCTGTTCCCCCTGTAGGGAGGGTGGACTCCCCCTCATTTCTCCTCACAGCAGACACATAATTCCAATTATCCGGCGGTGGTGGAAGGGGAGGGGGGGTTGGAATAACAACAACTGAGAAAGCATTCAGTCTATCCTCTTGGGCAGGAGGGGGAGAACTCCCTCCCACTCCACCACCTAGAGAGGGGGTAATGGATAAATCTACAAATGAGGAGCGAACAGGGGAGACACCAGAACTGTCCACCCTACCTCCAGGGGGAGCAAAGGGGGGAGAGGGGTTACTTAGAGGCCTTTGAACATGAGGAAGATTATAAGTTTTCCACTTGGGCTGAGGCACATTTTTATTCTTTAGGGCTCTAACCCTGATCTTATCAACAACCAATTGTTGAGCATTCTTAGTCCTATGCTTTTGCTTCAGTTTAGTCCCATTAAGACCAAAGTCTAGTGTTTCATCAATGGTAACAACTTCAAGGGGTTTAGAAAAAACCGGATTGGTGTTAGGGTTATCTGGAAGAGAGTCAAATTTACCTTTGAGGCTGTCCAAAGTAGCAGTAAGGGTGGTTGAGTCTTGGTTCCAAACATGTGGGGGGGAGATCTGCACAATAGGGGGATGCTCAGGAGTGGAAATGGACTTGGAGGAAGACGAAGGAATCTCCGGGCCTGCCTTGACATTAGGGTTAGGAGGGTTAACTTTTTTTTCAGAGCATTTCTCTTCAGAATGATAGGGCACTCATTCTTTTTGTGTCCTTCCTTTCTACAAACGAAGCAGCCACCTAATCCACCCAGAAAAATTATCGGGCAACAGACTAGTGCGGGGTCTATCAAACTGCAGGGTCTCGGGGAGGTCAACTCCGGGTTTGACAGAGAGGACACGAACATCTGGGTTCAGGATGAGAGTGTTTGATTGATCAATTCTAAGAACTTTGCCTATCGGCTCAAGTGCAAGCGGAATGAGCGTCAACAAAAATGGAGGGAGGTTGCCAATAATAATCCGCCTTGGGCTGGAAAGAGCTAGGACTTCATCTTGGGAGGCTTCGAGAGATCAGGGAATTGCCCTAAATTCATAGGGGCCAACTCTCCAAAACTGTTTTTTAACAATAGATTTCTGGGCTTTAAAGTCACAGAAAAACAAAATAAACAAACCCTTTTGGAGCATGCGACAGTACGAAAAATGAAATCCTAATTTCTGTCCCCACGTTTTATGAAACCAATCATTAAGAAAGTTCCTAGAAGGAATCCTAGAACTATCAACTGCAGCAAAAAAAATAGCGCAATCTTTAAGCCTAGCTTTCTCCTGTTCAATAACAACATTCATTTGTGAGTTCGGTTTAACAACTAACTTGGGCGGAATAGGTTCCTTACCTCCATTTCCTTCGGTGGCTGGAATTCCTTGGGAGGCACTTGCAAGGAAGGCTGCTCCTTCCGAGAGAACTCGTTCATTCTGGACGGCCTGCTTGAAGGACTTTGGCTTGGGAACGATTGTTGTCTCTTCTCCATTCTGCAGAGTTTTTCCTCCTACAGCGTCGACAGAAGCCACTGGAGACGGTTGAGGGATAACCTTAGGGTTTGTAGCGAAGGCATCGTTTGTAATGAGAGAAATATCTTTCTCCTCAGAAATAAAACCCTTGGCTGAAGAGACGGCATTAATGGCTCCTGGTGACGTCGAAGCCATTAATGTTTTCCCTGCCGAGGAGTGTGTGAGGGTCCAAGCGAAAAAATCGGAGAGGCACTGAGTATATACTTCCCCGCAAGATTATGGTTCCTCCCATAAGCCTTCAATCATGTTATTATTATTTAATATTAAAAATTATTGATTAACATTAATAAATATTAATTAACATTATATTTAACAATTATTGATTTGATTATTGTAAGGACACATTTATTATTAAAATAATATTTAAACCGAGTCTATGCATTTATAAATATGTATGCATTGTCTATTAGGGCTCATGACAGATGTCCCCATTTTGAAATAGAAATTAATATTTTATAAAATAATAAAAGAAAATTTAATAAATAAAATGATATAATATAATCTATTATTAAAATAATAAAATAATATATAAGCATACTAATATATTATTAGTATAAAATATTATTACAATAATAATAATAAAAATATGATATATAAATATAATATAATATATTGATGAATCAATATAATAATATTAATAAATTATTAAATATAATAAATAATAAATAAGTAATCACACTATAATTATAATTTATTATAATTTATAATATATTATTCATATAGTAAATATAAATAAATAAAATAACATAATATAATCCAAAAGACATCACTTTTGAAAAAAAAAGGTATAAGAAAACAATTACGAGAAAAAAGGAAGAAACACGAAGAAATAATATGGAAAACTTGGGAGAAAATAATATAGGACAAAATGAAGGAGAAAAGCTAGGAGAAAATGAAAGAGAAAAGATAGGAGAAAATAAAGGAGGAAATGTAGGAGGAACTCAAGGGAGGAAAAAAAGAATATACGGAAAACAGAGTAGAGTAAAAGATAAAAGACTTTCAACGAAAATTCAACATTGTGGTATGTCATTTAATATAAATAAATTCTTTATATATATATATTATATATATATATAATTAAGATATATATATGTATATATTATGAGAATTCTTAATTAATGCATTCTTGGAAAATTCTGGATTTCTTTTATAGGTAAGTCTAAAACTATGTGTTGTACATTTATATGTTCACTAGAGATGATGATATGGATACCATATAGAATGAATCTTATATGATGTTATAGTTTCCCTAGTCTCGAGATTGCATAATCTCATGTAGGCAATATATATACTGATACCAGTAATATGCATATGTGTAGGCTTGGAGAGCATTTATTGCTTCCAAGAAATTCTTATAGGCAGTGCTCTATGGGAAGACATGCCGATAGCCCGATTGCTTAGAGTGGATCTTATATCCCTCAAGCTGAGAATCGAGAATTCTGTGAAGCCCGACCTAGAGGCAACCCTTAAGAATCAAATCCCCCCTTACTAACTTTGAATAGAGTAAGAGTCATGTAAATATTGTGTAATATTTTCTACTAACGTTGGTTTTGCACGAAAATACATAAGGAGAATAAGTAGGTATATTCTTCAAAAGGAAGAGAAGATGAAATAAGATTGCGACTATGGAAAGTATTTATGAATCAACGATAATAACAAAATATTATATTTACATTCTATCAAAATCAGAGGTCTTTATATATTCTAATTTATTTAATATATATAGGAATTATATCAATTATATTATACAAGATCTCTTTTACTTTTTGGCTTAAGTAGAGAAGATTGTAATGTTACCAAGGAGGGGCTGGTCTAAATCCAAGCAATGGCTATCTGTCCTAAGATAGGGTAGGGGTCAGCGTCCAAGAAGCCTTGAGGGAAAGTCCCAAGATAGGATATGGGCTTGGACCTGTAAACTTTGAGGGAGCCCATTGTAGTTGGTCTCTAGGCACCTTGGATATTGTCCACTCTTTCCTCATGGAGTTAAAATAGTAATAAGGTTGGATATGAGTGTTAAAGATAACTAAATCTAATGAGATAAATGACTAATCCTATCATGGACATTACAATCCAAACCCTAATTGAGAAATTTAGGATAAATTAAGAAAGGTCCCAACAGGGGACATTACAGATCAACAGGAAGATTGGGTTGAGCATGAGGTCAATTACAGTATTGAGTTTGTTGATAACTTGTTATTTGAGATGGATGCGGAATCATCTTTTGACAATCCACTTTTTGAGTTGGATGATACAACACTTCCCGAGTTCAATGTTATGGTTGGTGGTAATCACAAAATTTGGGATCCAAGTGAAATTTTTAGCTGTGAGGTATTGACTCGGGATTACAGTTGTGGACAAGATTATAAAGATGGAATTGTTCACCTTCCAATCAACCAACATAGGGTTTCAAAAGCTTATACATACATGGATTGGCCAATATTTCCAGCCAGCCAGTGGAGCATTTTTCACGTTGAGTTGTATGGTAGAGTTTATGTGGTCATTGGAAAAGTACTCTTAATCATTTCCATGCTCAAATCTTCTATGTGTTCAGGAGTATTTCATTTGTTGCCCCAACATTACAATGTTGATTTTGGCAACATCAGTTAATGAATACATTGATTTTGACTACTTGCAGTTTTTATGGCAATGGGTTGTGGGGAAATTTTCAGTCATGCTTCAGTTATTTCGAACTTCCTAATTGGTGAGTGATGGTTACTGCACTTATTTCATGTTGTTGGTCTATATATCTTCAGATGATGCATTGATGATTGCAATTGGTTATGTGACTTGCGGTGGTTTTTAATTTGTTTGGTTTGCAAGCTTAAAATCCAATAGATACTTTGTGATTACTATAAAAGCTAAAAGACATCTTAATAGACTAGTCTTCTAGGGTTTTAGTTTATTCTTCCATTGCAAGACAGCTGTCCCTTGTAATTTTAAGAAAGGTTAACCTTAAATGTTTTATTTAATTTTGTCCTCAAAGGGGCAAACTAAAATGCTAACAATACTTGTCAAATAAAAGTTGAGTAATAGGTGCAAAATAAGCATCAAATTACCATGCATCATCATGAGATGTATGTTGATGGGTTGTGCGGGAAAGAATGATAAGTGTTGATAAGATACAATGAGAGTGAAATCCAAGCAATTATTGTCAACAAGGTGGAGTTAGTCAAAGACAAAAGTCTTGAATTTGGAGAATCAATGTCTTCTTAGCAAATGAATAGTCGACTACATTTGCACCATCTCTAGGATGAAAACAGATAAATCTACACGATACAAGGAAACAAGTGAGTCCATTGATGATAAGAAGATTGTGAGATGTACAACTAGAAATGTTGCCTCTAGTACACACAAAATGTTTCCTTCCTACATCAACAAAGGATATTTGCAGCATAATTTTTTTTCAATCAAAGTGGGAAACACAAATATCATCCTTGTGGCCATGTAAATTAGCTAGACATTGACATTAATGTGAAAAGTGTAATACAAACTTTTTCAATAAGAATGAAGTAAATGCAATGTCAATATGAGTAAGAAAATACAATTAAGTTGGCAGAAAATGTCAAATTATAACAAATTTATCCTTAAGAGGTTTTTAGTCATTGTGCATCCGAAAATACATGTCTAGAGTTCTCACCAAAATCTAGCAATATAACCTTTGTCCAAAGACAAACATGAAGAAGCCGGAAAACAACACTATTCCACGAATGCTACGTTAAATCCTTGTCTTGTGTCATTGAAAACTTCTAACCAACAGTAACCTGTGACATCATGAGCCTTAGCAAATGAGACAAGATCTTGTAATCTAACAACATCCTAGATAGTTTATGGAGAAAATGGCATTGCATCATTAAATTATAAGTTTAGTAGGTGATATAGACACTGTGATTGTCAATTGGGTCTATGAGTGCCATTGTATGATCAGCCAAAGACATGACCTCCTTGAGGAGTGTAATGTCTCTTTTCCTTAACATTGTCCTATTTCATCAATTAATGTCAATAAGGAAAAATTTGATTAGATTAGGGCTCTTCTTATTAAGCACCACATCCTATACATTATCCATCGTTATGTAGAATCATTAAAGGAATGTAAACCAACAATGGAACAAGTAAAGCAACATATTTTGTATGAATGCCAAAATATCTCTTGTATGGATCATGGAGGAATCTCTCTCTCTCTCTCTCTCAGGCCATCCAAGGTGGAAGAGTTATGGGCCTAGGTCTTGTGAAACAAGATACAAGAGGTTTCCCTCAAGGCCTAACCCTAGTGTTGGGATAACCATCACGTGCCCGAAATTACTCCGCCTCTACCTTCCACAACCTTCTCACTCAAAGATGCTTTAGTGGGATGAAAGAGATGAGTTAGTATGATCTTTATTGGATATATCAATTTAATATTTCCATTTAGAAATTCTATTTGAATACAGAAAACATATTTATTAATATCTCTCTCACTCTCTCTATATGGCTATTACTGATATCTTACTAAGACGAGTGCAATGGAATTACTGATTTGGAGTATATGAATTGGTCGCTCATTTGATAATTCTCTTATGAATATGCAAATGACGTGAAGACCTATCTACATGCCGCTATTTCTTATGTCTCCATGTGATAGGGTTGGGTAATTATAATGATTGTTGTTCCTAGGTAATAATGCGGTGCACCCGATCATGAGGATGGTCCTTATTTATATCTTGAGATCATGTACTTCCATGTTTTCCATTTTCTGATTTGGTCTGCTAAATGGAATTCCAACCATTCATAAGATGGCTCTGCTCTTCGATACTTATACCGACTTCCTTCCTCCCTTCCTATAGTTTCGAAACCATATTTATATATCGTCAAGTTAAGGGTCGTGGGTTGGGACCATACTCTCCCCATTATTGTCGACGTTTTAGTATTAACAAGGTCAATTTGTTATTGTTGAATTAGCATGGCGACTCATTATTATTGACTTAATAATACCATCGACTAATTATGTATTACTGACTTATATTAGTAGTTTATTACTAGTATTATTGACGTAGTATTAAGTTGATTAAATATAGATGATATTGTTAATTGCATAATTGATATTATTATAGATAACACATGAGTTTAACACATGATACTGAAGGAAATGCTAACATGTAACGAATACAACAAGATTTAGAGAATTGCCATATGCTTCATTAATAATAATGAAGTACATCTAGTGTGAACATAAAATCCTTAGTTCTGTGTCATGTTTGTCCTCCAAGAGGATACATAAACTACTCGAAGGGGTGCGACTGAACTGACGTGACATAACCATTTACCTTTCAGCAACTAACGACCGAGGCTAACAAGTTTATTAACATAACAGCCCCGTACATACAAGTTTACCGACAACCTCATCCCCCCACCCCAAAACAAGTCGTCTCCAATGACGTACAAAATGGGAATGAGAACAAAATATGACTATAGAACAAAAAAATACTACTCAGAAGTAGGAGGGGGCATAGGAATCGTCCTTGAAGAAGATGGTGCTGACGGTGGTGCTCGGGAAGCTATCCGGGCCCGCAACTTGTACACCTGGTCAGTCCTCCCCGTAGGTCGTGCTCTGCTACCATCTTCATCTCTAAAGCAATCTTTACCATCCCTGCCGCTTCTAGTACCACCTTCTCCTTCGTATCGATGCTCTCCATAGCACTAGCAAGATAGGTCTTTAAAAGAACCTTCTCGGTACGCTTTGCCTCTAGCTTTGCCTGAAGTGCCTCCAACTCCGTCGCCATACCACACCTCTCAGCTGCCCATGACTCTTTCTCTCTAACCAACGTCTCCTCTATTGTTGCAAGGCGGGTGACCATCTCCTCACGAGTCGCTACTACTGTCATCATCATAGTCTCATGTCCTGAAGAGATGTGCTCAGAGTGCCAAAGGGTAAAGTACGTTGGCAAAGATAAGTTGTCATTGGTGAAGTTAGACGCAAACATCATTCCCACCAGTATAGGTACACCAGTAGATCACTCATACTTCTTTATAGGCACCGGTAGACTAAACAGAGTAGATAGTACCACTCTTATAGTGCATACAGGGGATGAACTGGGTATAAGATTAATACCAGTCGAGTGCATAATAATCCGCACCGGATTATGTAGAGCTGTCTGATTTAAAACCGGATTATACGAAGCATCCACCGTTTAGAACTGGAGTTAGCTTTTTAACATGAGTTAGTTTTATTTCTACGTGGATGTTTCAAGGTAAACTCAAGATCATCTTGCAAAGCTTTTTGCTGCATGATTTTTTGGGTGAGTTTATAGCTTGGAGGTTCTATGAGTTAGGTTTTAATAAGATTAATTTCTTATAAATACAGGTCATAAGACACAAAAGAAGTGTTGTTGAAAATACAGAGCAGGAGAGAGATATCTTCTGAGAGAGGCTATGGTCACAAGAGGTGAAAGGCACAACCAGGCTAAGCAGAAAGGTTAACAGGTATGATCTAATCAGACAGAAGGTGTCAACTCAGATCATTGATTTTATTCTATTAAAGCATATTCAGATCCCTCTATTAGGGTGAACCCTAATAGGTTCTTTGTATAAATTCTTTAATCGGGTAGCATCTTAATTGATGTTGAAAGTCATTTAACAAGGCGGCTCCTAACAGAGTCAAGATCTTAACCGATCTTCTACCAAATCCCTTTACCGGGTAGCACTCTTACAAGTGCTTTGTAAGCTCTTAACCGGTCACATTTATTACTGCAGTAGTGAAGTTGTGAGCTCTGTCTCACTGAGGTTTTTTCCTTCTAAACGAGGGTTTCCATGTACATATGCTGTGTTGACTCGAGTATTTCTATTTCTGTTTAATGAATGGTTAATTGCATGTTGTTTATTCTGCAAGAATCTACAAACAAGGTTCAATTGAGATAGAAATAGTATTTACTGATTCACCCCCCCTCTCAGTAACTAGTTTGTAATAACTATTGGTATCAGAGCTAAGTTCTCTTAGATATAAAGCTTAACCGTTTGAGAAAAAGATCATGGAGTGTTATAGGTATCAGAAGTAGCGTGAGGAAGCCAATGACATCATTGCCTCTCTTGAGAATAGGCTGAGAAGATCCCTTGCTAAAAGAAAAGAGATGGCTTTGCAGTTGAGTGAGAGTAATGAAACAATTGATAAACTCTCTGGGCAAAGTGGATCAGATGAAGTTGAGGAGACAGTCTTTGAACTTATGGAGAGGAACCAGATCCTAACCAATCAAATCTCCAACCTGAAAAGGGAGCAAGAAGATAATGCCCTAAGAATGACTGAACTAATTGAGAAAAAGAGGAAAGCTGAAGATGAAAGAAACATTGTAGTCAAATCACTAACAGCCTCTGAGAGAGCAAAAAATCTGGCAGAAGAAGTTGTAAGGGAAAGTGATCTTGTCATTCTGCAACTTCAAGAAGACATGCAAATAGTCACTCAAGAAAATGCCAACATGCTAAAGAAATGACATGATAAAGATGATGCAGGCAAGAGGCTGACAATTGAGTTGTATCAACTGAAGGGACAGATGAAAGAACTCGAAGAAAGGAATGAAACCCTTAAAAGATACAATGAAAGCTCAGTGAAGCTTGATGAGCAACTAAAAGCTCAAAGAAAGCACAAAGATCCCATGGGACTTGGGTTCACCGGTCAAGACACCAAGGAAATCGATGAGTTATTTGGAGCCAAAAACAACAAGAAGGAAAAGAAGAAACCAGTAGTACAAAAGGGTAAAAAAATCTTCAACACTTCTTGCAATCACTGTGGAAAACTGGGCCATAAAACAAATAACTATAGAAATGCACCGGTAAAGCCAACTAACAGTTACTGCAAAAACTGTTACAAGTATGGCCACAAGACCATTGAATGCTGGTCTTGTCCCACAAGTGTGTCCAGTGGAAGCGGGGGAAGCTTCAAGGGCTATTGCTACACATGCAACAAGTTTGGACACAAAGCTGATGAATGCATTTCCAAAACAATGGCATTCGGATCCCCACTAAGACCAATATTCCAAAAGAGGAATGACAACCGGAGCACAATCAATTGTGCCAACTGTGGCATGCATAGTCATAATGACTCCTGGTGTAATTCACCTAACAAAAGAAGGGTAAATCCAGGGAAGGCAACAGGGATAGTCTGTTACACCTGCAACAAAGTTGGACACTTGGCCAAAGATTGTAGGAACCCGTCAGTGAACAAGAAAAGAGGATCGGTCAAACCGGTGATGAAGACTGTGTCTCCCAATGAAAAGAACAAGGGAAAAGAGACCGAGAAAGAAGTCAAGAAGATTTGGTTCAAAAAGGAATCAAAGAGCTCCGCTGAGGAGAAGACAAAGGGAAGATCATCATCTGCTGATGGTGATATCTTTTCAGCAAACTGAGCCTAAAAGGCTTAGAGGGAATTGGTAGCTCGTCTACTGTTCCTGGTAGGACTAGTGAGCAACAAACTCACTAAGTCAGTAAGCAAAACCAGACAGGTAAGCATTGATCAATTGGGGTTTGTTCAACAGGAAAAAGCTTGAATACCGGTTGGCGAAAAAGGAAAGAAAAGGTAGGTAAGGTAATTAATGCTATAGCCGTTAACAAATAGTTACCGTTTGGTATTACCGTTATGACCTAAATCCATATAAAGAAAGAAGGATTACTCAATTTCTTTTACTTTGCGATTTGTGATCTACAATTTCTTATGCTTGAGTAATATTCTCATGCTTTGATCATCGATAAGATATTTTCTGTAAAACCGATCAAGCTACTTTTTGTGTAAATCGGTTGATAAGAATGTCATCATCATCATCTATCGCTAATTTGATTCAAGGGAATCAATTCGACCAACCTGTATATGACATCATGGCAGTCCAGAGTAGGGAAAACGACATGTCTGGTGCACTGTCATCTGTGCTTGATGGAGTTCTAATGACGGAAGATGTCACCGCTTTCATTCATGCGAAACAAGAAGAAATGGGTGAAACTTTCATTCAAAGCGAGTACCTCTCGCTGTGCACAGACGGAAAGCTTCAAGACAAATATGTGAAGCTGGTGTCCTCAGGGCTGATCAACGGAGTTTGTTACCCAACAATTTTCCGCCCGGACTGGATACGACTGGTTCTTAGTCGTGTGCATTAACCTGGTTTCTGGCTCGCTAAAGGAGCATGCACTCAAATCACCAAGGACTTGCACAGAGTGACCGGGTACTGCAACAAAGGGGAAGCACTCACTCTTAGAACTATCTCCAATGTCTTGGTCACCAAATTGACGAAATCGAAACTTGACAGTCGGCTAATGACCATCAATGACATCGAAGATGAAGGAGTTCGGTTCGCATCTGCAGTGATAGGTTACAAAATCTATCAATCAAGTAACCTGAATAGCGTACTGGGAGGAGCCATTCATGCCGCCCACCGAATAATGCACGACAATGCCCAGTATGATATTTGCACAATGCTTCTGGGACAAATTTTTGAGAATCTGAAGAAGTTTGGTATCGTCAAGAAGTCCCTAAAATATGGGACCCTACTGATATGCCTTTTCTTTTACTATTGTAACTTATTTCCAGGAATAGGCAAGTGATAGGGAGAGACTCAATAACACCTAGAGTTATCACAAACTCTACTAGGTCTCCTTAAAGACCTCCTAGGGCTTCCTCAATCCACCCCCAACTACTAGGAAAGGTTCAAATCCCTTCCACCTTCAAGAGTTCTTCCTATCCTCTTTGGTATTCACTCCTTGCTTCACAGAGTAACTCTAACTCCTCATAACCTCACAAGCCCTAATCTTGGATTTTGATTGCAGGAGATCAAGGGCTTCCTTACATCCAATTTGGACTTCTACTAATGGTGTTTGGGTGCCACGAGTGACCATTTTCTTATCGCTACTTGAAATTCCTAGTTTTAGGCCTAGTAGCCTTTCATCCCAATTAGGCCTCCTAAAATCTAGGATTCCTTCTTCACTGGTATTTCTTCCTAAAGAACCCCCAGAAGTTTCTTGGCAGTTCACATATGCATCCTTAGACCTTTCAGATTTTCAAGGTTTGGGACTCTGAAACTGTCCGTACACCCTATTTCAAATTTAGGGCCTCCTCTTAGGTTTTAGGCCTGTCTTTGGCTTTTGGTCTTCAAACTTGGCAACCTGATGACTTGAGCACTCCTCCCGTTTGTAGAGTACCTGCAGATCAATACTTATTACATTCAAGGCCTTCTTGGCTCTTGACTCAATATCTCCTGCAATATCTTATACAAACACTAAGTCTTCCTAGCCGGGCTTTCACAGTTAGCTCGCCTAGGGCAAGACTCTAAAATTTCTTGCTAGCATCTTAAGAGCCTAGACTTGAGGCATCTTGAAGCTTATCCAACCTACTCTCCATCCCCAAAAGGCCGTACAGGTGCTACGGTGGGAAATGGAGATAGGTCTACATCTTGTAGGCATTGTCAAAACAGGACAGTGAACCCTAAAAACAAAGAATGTACAAAACACAAACAAAAATCTAAGCTAGAAACTAATCACAGAGTTTGGAACTCTTTACAATATGATAAACAAAAGAACTAAACAGTTAATAAGATAATCTCAATCCATGCAAAGTCTATAGCAAACTCTGTCCTCAAATCCTTCTTTCTCTGTTAAAAACTCTCTTCTACAATATGCCAGTCCGTACAACACGAGTCCAACCAACCCAAATTAGGGTTTTACAATCATTTATATCACTCTCTCACGTGTCTAGACCTATTAGGTCTTCCTAAGCCTCATGAAGGCCAAAACCCTTAAAATTAGGGTTTATTGTAATAGCAACTTTTAAAAGTTGCAAAAGTTGCTCGACAACATTTTGAGCAACTTTGCAACTTTTCACTTTTTCAAAGTGATTAAGCTCTTCCTAAGCTTAGCTAGTCCTAATTAGACTTCCTAAAGCTTCTAAGACCTTAGGAACACTAAAACCAACTTTGTTCAACATTAATCAACCACTGACAATCATAAGTACAGGGCTTTCCAAGAAGACACACTGAGCATCAACCTAAAGTTTGAACTCAAACCTAAGCTCAACCAAACACACTTGGTCCTCAGACCTTATCTATGCACAATGCCCTGACATTGTGTCTTATCATGTGTAATGACCCTTACTAAAAAGGCCACTAAAAACCCCAAATCTGATCCTTGTCAATTCGTCAAACAATTGGCATGCACTGAATTGTTTTGCTTGTGATGATGTGTTTCAATGTGTATATTGTTTTGGGCATCAACTATGCAATTGAAATAACAGTACCAATATAGAATGTAATACAATGAGCAACAATGAATCAAGAACTACTCTAATTCTGATTGCAATTTCCAGAATATAAATGACTGTGACAAGTAATATTCAGACTTCAATGTAATGATCTAGGACCACACTAAGATAATGTGAATAATGCCCTTGCTATGCTCCTTTCTGTTATATCAGTCCAATACAATAATATATGGCAATGTCTGAAAAAGATTGACTGATTATATGACTGTTACTACTGAAAATATGGCCAATATATGGACTGTTTACAAACAGAGTTTTCCCCTTAACCAAATACAAAAACTTGTAATTCTATCGCAACTTAATTACAATGCTGATGACAGTGACAAATCTGGACTGTTATGACAGAGACAAATTTCTGAATATTGCAATGTCTGAATATACCCTAAATTATGCAATTTTTGACATCCAAAACAATGGATAAGAACCTGGTAATCGCTCCTTGATGCCTGCTGTTGATGTCTGATGTTGTCCAATGCCAAGAGAGACCAGATCCGCCCCCAAACTGCTGTTGTACTGTCTGCAAGTACAGGGCTGTACAGTACAGCAGTGGTATAAAATAAATGGCAGGGTCTTGTGCCCCCAAAAATATATATTCTGAATTGCCAATGATGTATTATGCTTCCCTCAAATGCATAAAATTAATCTCCAGGTAGTTTAAGAGATATGAACAAAAATATGATTCCAGGCCCTAATATTGAAGAACTGAAAATGTGCCAATTTGTCTTCAATCAATCACCAAAATGATTCACCAATGCAATGATGAACTCAAACTCTTATTCCATCAATTTCAAGTCCTCAAATCAATCCTCAAATGAGTTTTTCGGGTCTGCTTTTTCGGACTGCTTTTTCGGATCTGCTTTTTCGGACTTGCTTTTTCGGACTGCTTTTTCGGACCCGCTTTTTCGGACTGCTTTTTCGGATCCGCTTTTTCGTTTTGCTTTTTCGGATTGCTTTTTCAATCACAAACAAACCCTTGCAACAAATTCTCAATGAAGTACCAATGAGATGGCTGAGTACCAACTCCAAATTTGCAACCCTTCAGTAGATATTTCACTACCTCAGTTATGCCAATCTAGGAGAGTTATCGTTCCCAAAGATCGAATAGAATTTGCAGACCAAAAGACTACAAATTGCTCCACAATGGAAGAAGTAGAAGAAATTCCAAATCCAAGCATGTGCAAATGAGAGGCCCAGCCCTCTATTTATTCACTTTTTCTAAGAAGTTGCTAGAACTTCTAGAAACATCCTTTATAAAATCTCATTATAATGCACTTTTTATAATAAAGTAATTTTATAAAATAAAAAGTGCAACTCAACTTAAAATTATAACATGTAGGCCCCGATAACACATAATAATAAAATATAACCTCTTAAACTTCTCCAAAAGCCAAAATATGACCATCTGATCCGCAGAAATGACTCCCTCTCCAACCCATTTGCCTACGAGAGTCGAGGATAGGCAAATCCGGCACGCTAAACGAGGTCAGCCAAAATGGGGACATGACATCATGACAAAATGGGACCAATGATAGTCCCCCAAGGTGCTCCTGCACCAGCAAGGTGACTTGGGGAACCGATCGACCAGTCATGATCCAGATCAGTGATATGGCCAACCAATTGGGAAACCAGTTCAGTAAAGTCATGACTGACTACTTTGAGGCATTCCAGCTAAGAATGCACACTAGGGAAAGGGTTTCGTCAACTATTGTTGACTCCTACAAAGACGATGTGTGTTTTCTAGTCTCTACCGATCACTGCAACGAACTAGGTATGCTCCAAAACTGGGGTATGAAATCTCTGCATAAACAGCCAAGGCCTATCCAGATGCCTTGCAAGATTGTGATCTAGACTTGTCCGCTTACTGGTTTGGGACCTTTGAAGAGATTCAGGAGAATCTGAAGAAAAGGGAACCAATTAAGAATGTTTATGTCAAGAGGACCCTTACATCGAAGAAGAAACCGGTAGCAGATCAACCGAAAGTCCAAAGGAAAAGAGCACAACAAGCGACTAGCGCTCAAGGAGAAGAAACAAAAGGAACAGAAACCGAAGATCCAACTCTTTTGGTTCACAAGAGGAAATCTGCCAAACCGGTAAAGGAAGATGCACCAAAAGCAAGGAAGCCCACATTTGATGAATACGTGGCAGCATTAAAGAATTCAGGTGGTATGGCATTAGTAGGATGGAGGTATGATCTGGCGAATGAACAAGACAGGAGGAAAATAGAGGAAGCAGTAGTCTATTGCATTCACAAGTTCAATCTAACTCCTACCGAACTTCATAAGGTTGTCCCTGACGATCTCCAAGAAATTCTTGAAGCAAGATGCAAAGCTTCAATGGAAAAAGAAAAGGAGCTAAGGATTAGAGCTTTGCTTGAGGTGCAAAATCATCTCACTCTGGACGAGGCCACTCACCAAGCAGAATTGCACAAGCAAAACTTTCTGTTAAGAAAAAGGGTCAGTCAGATGCTTGTTGGAGAAGTTGACAAGGCTCACGAGGAAGGTGTGGCAACATGGACTAAACTTCTTCAAACCCAACAACAGGTAGAAGAAGCATGCTATAAGAACACTGAGCCACTGGTCAAAGATAGCAGTAAAGGAAAGGGAATTCTGGGAGCCGAAGCTCAAGTGAAAGCTAAGGTATCGATTGAACCGGTCGTCGTCGATATCCCAGACAACAAAGGTGGTGATCCAGCTGCTCCAACCATTCTTGTTTCTCCAGAAAAAGGTAAGGCTCGCACCATGACTGTGAATGATATTGTAGATGAAGTAATGGATTTTGGAGAAGTAGTCAATGCGGCTAAATGGTTTAGTGTGCTAGGAGAGGAAGATAAACAAGCAGTGATAGTGGCGCTGTTAGAAACCTTCTTGGATTTCAACAGAAGCCCAAGAGACTATAGGTCAAAGTTTCCTCCCGAACTAAATACTAGACTTATGAACAAATGGAGAACCAATCTAGGAACAAACAGTAGAATTGTTAAGGAGACACTATCACAAGTACAACCTAGTCTCAATGAAGACAAAATTAAACTTTTGATGGAGGAAGTATCCATGAAGCTGGATACAAAGAATAGGGTTTCCAAGATAGTAAATGCTTATGAGAACGAAGTCTATAAAGAGATACTAGATTTCTGGCAACGATATGATTTCAGTGCTCTCAAGGCAACAGGTCCACAAGATCAACCTGAAACAATACAAGAATCACCGGTTCAATTCACTACTCGTGAAGAACCAACAATCAGTGAGCAGGAAGTTCCCAAGGAATAGTTCACATCTGGTGAACAAGTAAATCTGGAAGAACAAGTTCTACCAGAAGAACAAGTACCGGGGAGTCATTGGACAAGATGACTACTGACAACAAAATTGGTGAAGAGGAAATTGCAGTGGGTGAGCTACATAAAGCTGAAGAGAAGCACACAGAGGAAGCCCCACCAGTAGAGCAAGTGCAAGAGCAAGAAGATGCACAACCAGCAGTAGAGGTACTACCGGAAGTGGAAGTACAAGAGGAAGAAAAACTAGTAGAAGAGGTCCTACCAACAGAGCTGGCACAACCGGAAGAGATGGTCCAACCGGAAAATGAAAGAAATCAAGAACAACTGAATAAACAGGAACAAGTGTTACCTCTACAAATTGAACAAGAACAACCAGTAAAGGAGCCAAGACAAAAGGAACAGGTAGATGTTCCAAGCTCATCCTCATCCAAGAGGAAGTTAACCTTTGCAGTTGACACTGAAGCCAAAAAGAGCAAGGTTAGAGAGACTGTGGTTGACATAAGCAAAATGTCAGCTAGGCAACTAAAGGAACTGACAAAGAGGAAACATGACATGGTCCTAACAAGTGTAAAGAACATCCTGTACAACTTTGTACCAGATGCAGACATTGATGAAGATGAACCTGTAATTGACCAATTGGAGATTTGGGCACAAGTGATCGAAGAAGATGTCACCGATCCAGAGACAATTGCCATTGATCACTATGAGCAGAAGAGAATAGAAATTCTCCACAAACAGGTTGAAGAGATAAAGGTAACGGTATCAACCAACATAAGGGTACTTCAACAACAGTTACAAGTTGTAGGAAGTCTGATGACAAGGACTTCAAATTTTGATACTTTTGTACAAGACATCATAGAGAAGTCATCTAAGACTTCTGAAGACATAAGAGCTGTGTCTTCCCAGTTTAACATAAAGAATACATCTGCAAACCAACTTTATGAATTTTTCCTTCTCCTCTCGAGACATTTTCCTAAGCTTCAAGTCTATCTTATTCCCCTGCCTACCAGGTATACCAAAAACCAATGTAATTTTCGCGGCTGTAAATGTGATTTGGATATCCGTCCCTAAATACGTGAGGGTGCTGGTATGGCTGAACCTGTTGAATTTGTTTATCATTCCACGCAGGGGTCCCTTAAACTCTTTAATGGAAAAGATAGGCATTTGGATTTCCCAGTGCACTTGTGCCCTACGTAGCTGTCCTTTCAAAAAATCTGTATCTAGGGTCTCCTCCCACCAAGTCTGTGCTTGCACCTTGGGACGGACTTTCCTCTTGTTGCTGTCCATACTTCCAGCAATCCGGACTCCAGATGGTAAAATCCTCATGCCCTTATGTCTAGCAATGCTGCTACTTGCTAGTGTTGATGCCTGTAGTTGCTTCTTCCAATCTTTTTTCTGTTGCTGAGACCCCATGCTGAGAAAAGCTCTTGCCGACAATAACTAGCGTACGCTTCTCCCTTTTAATTTCCTAATGACAGTACAATAAATTGTCTTCTTTAACTCTTCCTCTCGACCGTACGGATTTGCCGTGTTCTTTTTTTTCCTTATTTGCACACGGAAATGTACGGGCTTTTCATTGTATGGTCTTTTTTCTCCTTTCCCAATGCCGTACATTTTTCTCAAGGTTGTACGGTCTTTGCCAACACCATACGGGCTTTCCTCTCAGGGCTGTACGATCTTTTTTCCACTGTACGGGCTTCCCCATGATACCTTTGCGTCATATGCCGTACAGACTTAACTGTACGACCTTTAAATGCCGTACGACCAAGTGTCGTACTATTCTATGTTAGAAGTAACAACACATGATAGAAATTAAAAAACACTTTATTTATTTAAACTTTTTCCATGTACATGTCACTTAGGATAGTCATACTTGAAACTCTTTCTTTGGATCCGCCCATGCGGCCACCTTTGTTTTATCAACATCAAAATACCAGTCAATGGCTACGCCCCTCACGGTTGCTGGGAACTGCCTTACCCAGTCATCTTGATTTGTCACCCCGTTGGCTGTCCATATCGTCTCGTAGGTTTTGTAGTGTCGCACGGGATCTTCTTTCCCATCACCTGTGAATTTGGGTAGTTTTTGCTTTTGCCCCGCCATGATGGCTAGTGTAGGTGCTAGTTGTGTTGGTGGTACGATTGGTTGTTTTGGTACCGTCGATGGTGTCTCGTTACTCGAAGTGTTTTGTACTCCTTCACTTGGTGTCTCCAAACCACTGGGAGTGTCTAAGCCTGGTAGGCTGCCTTGATCCCTGTGCCCCTCGGTCACTTCAATACTCATGGCGGCACCTGTATCCTTTGCTTCTCTACCCTCGACTTCTTTTCTCTCCCTCCTTCAGGGCTCCCTTGCCTTCGTACGTGGAGTTAAGGTTAGGTTTCCAAGCAAACTTTTAGTTTCTTCAACGAAATCCTCCCAATTCTCTTCTCCGACGACCTCACCCTCAACCTCCTCTAATCGTCCTTTGACGATCCTCTGAAATCTTTGCCTTCTCTCTGCCTGTTGCTGCAACAACATGGCTCTCCTAATAGCCTCCCACTCCTCTACTTCCTTTTTCATATTCCTATTCTTATTCAATTGATTTGGCATAAATATTTTACTTATTTATCCACAAGGAAATAATAACACATGATAGAAATTAAAGAACACTATATTTATTTAAACTTTTTCCATGTACATGTCACTTAGGAGTCAGGACAGTCATAACAACATGTTCTCTTTATTCAGTCTCCCCTCCCGAGGTTTATTTCATGTTCCCCTTGCGGCGAGATTCATCTCGTTCTTCCTCCTCTCTCTAGCGGTAATAATTACTCATAATTTGTTGCCGTCTGGTCTCACGGTGCACCTCCTCACGCCGGCTTTGAAGGGCCAAGAAGGTTTGCACCAATAACCTAGAAAGATGAGACAACAAGAGGTCTACTGCGCGATTCACGCGGAGGGCATCCCGCACCGCACCCTCCGGTACGTCCTCTTCTTTGGCTTCCCTTCGGACGTGCATCTTGATGGATGCTTGTAGTAGTGCCGTGAAGTCGTTGGTTAATGCACGTTCTCCTTTGAAGAGTTCCCTGTTCTGGTTCTCCTCTTCTTGGTTGCTTTCTATTGTCTAACCCATTGTTTTCCTTCCGCCATCCACACTTCATTACTATTGGCCAGAATCCTTTAAAGGCAACGGCGCCAAATGTTTGCTGCTATGACAAACTGAGTTTAACACATGATACTGAAGGAAATGCTAACAGGTAACGAATACAACAAGATTTAGAGAAGTTCCATATGCTTCATTAATAATAATCAAGTACATCTAGTGTGAACATAGCATCCTTAGTTCTGTGTTGTGTCTGTCCTCCGAGAGGATATATAAACTACCTGAACAAGTTTACCGACAACAATGACCATACTTCCCATTATTGTTGACATTTTAGTATTAACAAGGTTGATTTGTTATTGTTGAATTAGCATGGCGACTCATTATTATTGACTTAATAATATCGTCGACTAATTATGTATTTTATATTAGTTGTTAATTACTATTATCATTTATGTAGTATTAAGTTGATTAGATATATATGATATTGTTAATTACATAATTGATATTATTATAGATAATGATAATAATATGGATAATATTAAATAATCGAAATTGTTAATTACATTGCTTATATTGATTAATATGAATTAATATTAATTGTATATTTGATTGATAAATTATAAAGATTGATTATTGATACTGTATCTCATCATATTGAATAATTGATTATATTAACACAAATATGGTTTAATATTAATATTGCTTACTATTGTATTTGTAGATATTATTATGTGTATTCAAATATTTACTATTCTTGATTATTTTACTAATTAGTCATTTATTTATTTTATATTTCAATTATATTATGACTTAATATTAAATTTCATTACTAGAGGGGGATATTACAATCCTACCCTCCCAAAATTGCTTGTCCTCAAGCAATTACATGTTTCTCCCTATTATTTGATAGTAATTGCTGGTTATAAGTTTCTCTCATTTTCTAGAGAGATGATCTTTAGTCCACATTATAATGGTGCCATTCGAATTTGGTGCAAATCTTATTTGCATGATTGTATGTCTCTGATTCATCCTCTCTCTAGTTATTCTATTATTCTAGTAAAAATCAAATAGAGTAGACACTTGAAAACATATGCATGAATATGTGAAGACACGCAGTATACACAAAGCATACACACTAATGCATGAAGACACGGAGCATACACAAAGTATACACATTAATGCATGAAAACATGAAGCATACACGGAGTATACACATAAATGCACGAAGACACAAGCATTACATAAAGTATAGGCAACATACATCCATTATTATGCCACCAAATTGATTCAACTTAAAAACTCTGAATAATTTCATAATACATTCAAGATAGCTAACATATTTAATCCCTCATTCCTTACATCTCTCCTAACACAAACCTAAGGAGAGTGTGGATTTACTTGTCGTATGTCGCTTGACACAAATAGGCTTCCTCAAGGCATTGGGACTGCATGTCCGTACCCATCTTGGAATTTTCCCTTAAGGCATTGGAAATACAAATCCTTACCCATCTTGGAATTCACCTATCTGGCGAGGATTTACTCCACCTTTCACAACACTAACTATCAACTCCAAAGGCTACAACAAGATTAAGGGATAGGCTATATCAATATCGCTTGTATTACGACACTATAAATATATATTTGTATGATATATAACTATATATTATAATTTTAATTTTATTGATATTATTTATATGTAGGATTCATTTTCACTAGCATAATTCTGTGTTTTTTTTTATTACCCCGCAAGATGACAGGACCATGCTCTGATACCATTTGTAATGTCCCTTTTCCTTAACTGTGTCCTATTTCATCAATTAATGCCAATTAGGAAAACACTGATTAGATTGGGGCTCTTCTTATTAAGCACAACATCATATACATTATCCATCGTTATGTAGAATCATTAAAGGAATGTAAACCAACAATGGAACAAGTAAAGCAACATATTTTGTATGAATGCCAAAATATCTCTCGTATGGATCATGGAGGAATCCTTCTCTCTCTCTCTCTAAGGCCATCCAGGGTGGAAGAGTTACAGGGCCTAGGTCGCGTGAAACAGGCTACAAGCAGTTTCCCTCAAGGCCTAACCCTAGTGTTGGGATAACCATCATGTGCCCAAAATTATTCCGCCTCTACCTTCCACAACCTTCTCACTCAAAGATGCTTTAGTGGATGAAAGAGACGAGTTCATATGATCTATACTGGATATATCAATTTAAAATTTCCATTTAGAAATTCTATTTGAATACAGAAAACGTATTTATTAATATCTCTCTCACTCTCTATATATGGCTATTACTGATATCTTACTAAGACGAGTGCAATGGAATTACTTATCTGGAGTATATGAATTGGTCGCTCCTTTGATAATTCTTTATGAATATGCAAATGATGTGAGGACCTATCTACATGCCGCTATTTCTTATGTCTCCATGTGATAGGGTTGGGTAATTATAATGATTGCTGTTCCTGGGTAATAATGCGGTGCACCCGATCATAAGGCTGGTCGTTATTTATATCTTGAGATCACGTACTTCCAGGTTTTCCATTTTCTGATTTGGTCTGCTAAATGGAATTCCAGCCATTCGTAAGATGGCTCTACTCTTCGATACTTATACCGACTTCCCTCCTTTCCTATATTTTCGAAACCATATTTATATATCGTCAAGTTTGGGGTCGTGGGTCGTGACCACACTCTCCCATTATTGTCGACATTTTAGTATTAACAAGGTCAATTTGTTATTGTTGAATTAGCATGGCAACTCATTATTATCGACTTAATAATACAGTCGACTAATTATGTATTACTGACTTATATTAGTAGTTTATTACTAGTATCATTGACGTAGTATTAAGTTGATTAAATATAGATGATATTGTTAATTACATTGCTTATATTGATTAATACGAATTAATATTAAATGTATATTTGATTGATAAATTATAAAGATTGATTATTGATACTGTATCACATCATATTGAATGATTGATTATATTAACACTAATATGGTTTAATATTAATATTGCTTACTATTGTATTGATAAATATTATTATGTTTATTCATATATTTACTATTCTTGATTATTTTACTAATTAGTCATTTATTTATTTTATATTTCAATTCTATTATGACTTAATATTAAATTTCATTACTAGAGGGGGATATTACAAGGAGTGATTCATAAATCATTTCCCTACAGTTGCAAATTTTTGTCCATTTATAAGATTATTTCCAAGCACAATTTGAGCAAAATCCATTTAGTAGTCCTGTTGTTGGGTCTCATATGCTTCTCACCCGAATAAATCTTGTCTAAAAGAGAGAACAGCCTTTCTCCTCCAAAGCTCATATTTATTCCTAGACAAACCAAAAGGAACTTATGTTAGAGGATACCAGGATCATTGCATTTATGGTATCTCTGATATGTTACTTGCAAGACATGGAGGACTAATAAAACAGCACTTGTACACTTCTACTTGTGTGCCTGATAAAGACAACATAAAAATCCAATTGTGTTAATTCCTATAGCAAAAGTGTTCATTCTCAAAGGTAAAGGTACACATTTCATAAATATAAAGCAATAAAAGGTTTATTCCAAGTTAAGGTTCTTTTTAGCTATTACAGTAATCTATCTACCAAATAAAAATTTGCAATTTTAGCTCAAGATTTATGCAGATTTCAGTCATCAAAGCTCAAGAGTAAAAAAACTTTACATAGGCAATGAAAGTAGAGCATCAGAAACTATACTAGAAAACAACAATATAAAAGAACCCAGATTTAAATAATGAATTTCCAATACAACATAATCATACAACATGATTTCCATACCTCTCCTATACGACCCATAGCTTGGGAATCTGATGCTATTATGCTAATTGCTCCCATATCATGCAAAATATCTTCTGCAGCTATTGTTCCTCCACGTATACGTGAATCAGCAAATTTGACATCTTCTATAATGTCTCTGTTCAAGTGATGGCACACCATCTGAATAGAAGAAGATAATAGTCAAGTATTTACTTGGAAGAATCTTTGGACTTTCTCTACTTTCTAATTTCAAGCACAAAAAAAAGAAAAAATCAAAACAAAAGAAATAGAAACATGATTATGTGTTCTTAAAGATTGATAATTAGAAATACCAGCATGTCAAGATGTTCAACAATAGTGTTGTGAGTGAAAGGTTTTGTAGGATTTGTCGAGGATGGTATAACATTCTTCAAGCCACAAACTGAGATAATATCTGGAGCATGACCACCACCTGCACCTTCACTGTTAAACTAACACACATTGTTAATCTGAATATTGACGAATCAAATTGCACAAACCCTCCAACATTACATACACCAAGTAAAATTGAAACCCAATATTTATGAACCTATGTGAAAAACTAAATAAAAGTTCACGGATAATCATAAGTATATTGAATATTCTAGGTTAAGTTTGGTGACAAATATCTAAAAACAAATTACAATGGTTATGTGAATAGCGATTTTTTTTATTTTTTAAATTAGAACTGCCTATGATTTTCAAGGATTTGAAATGTATTTACTGCTACATCTGATAAATCACATCCATGAAATAATAATAAAAATGGCAGTGTGTACCAGGTACAACAGTAAAATATATCTTTATTTGCTCATGAATCTATTACAGAGAAGAAGACCCGAGATGGTTGGCCAAGGATTCCTATTCATCCAATTATATCATACTACCTTCCTTGACAATACACAACATATTTAAAGGACTCGACGATTACCAAGAGGAACACAATCGTCAGCCAACCGACACTTGCAACTACCCAAGAGTGACAACCAAATTAATATATTTTCGGATTACCAATACTATCAAACATAAGAATAGGCATTGTACGCTAACATCATCATGCCCCCCCAACAACAAAAAGAAGTCATCTTTTAGACGACAAGTATACATCAAGTAATATTCGAGAAGACTAATGACAAGAGTGTAGACAGTGACTAGTACTATGAAAACTCGAAGTTGTAGTGTACTTTAAAAATCAAATGGGGGTTCGAACCACATAGAACTCTATGGCACACACCATTTTCATAACTTTTTAAGATGCCAAGAATAATGTTGAAGAAGCCAAAAAATAGAGATTTCATGTAAAATGTATGATGTAGAAGTTGTGGAAGCCGTATGGGAATGAACTTATGATGTCGTGATTGCCACACCCAATGGCCAAAACCACACTACACTCCTACCAAGGTGTCATCGTGCTACCTATGCAATTGTCTGTTGGCATTAACCGGTACATGGTAAATGGTATAGAGGTATTGTCATTGATTGGCTGTAATGATCCCTTCTTGGTCATTTCTTGATTTCTCTAAAATTCCCCTTTGTTGAGTTTGAATCATACTTTAGAGATTTGTAATTTGTAATGAACGTCAATTCCCAATAACTATCATACATCCTTATTCAAATCATAATATATTAATAATAATCTCTAAATAATATATACTTTACATATATATATATATATATATATATATATATATATATATATATATATATGTATTAGAACATTTAGATATATAATTCACATATGTACGTCATATATATATTTTTCATATATGTCTAATTATCTATAAATATATATATATTTCAGATATACATTTGATATCTATATAACTCTTATATAATTCAGAAGTATCTTTTACATTTTAGATATTCTATTATCTAAATAGTTTAACATATATTTAAATGTAATATATATATATATATATATATATATATATATATATATATATATATATATATATATATATAATAATTTGTATTTCTAATCAATGATTACTTATATATTGTTCAGGCTTAGAATTGTTACCTTACATCAGGCATTAAGGCTAACAACAATTCTATCCCGACAATGGAAACCTCTCCTAGCTGTGGGTAGACTATGAATGAAGAGGAATCTCCGGATTCTAGGCCGGTTCCTAAAAAATATGGAATATCACTTTCCTGATCTGGTAACTGTTGGGAAAAGGGAAAAGAATACTAAACTAAAAAGATTAGGGTGATACATCAATGAATAATTCAGACTTCTCAAAAAGATGAATTTCAATCCTGACTTACAAACGAATACTTTTAACAATCTGATTCTCTGTTCAACATATAGGTTAACAAACTCATGCTATCAGGGTTCTACCACAAACAACTTGGATAATTAACAACATACATTTCTCATGCAAGGCCTAGGGATAGCTAATTTTCTTGAGAAGGAACAAAATTTCATTCACTTCTTTCAGATAATAACCAATTTTAACACTTGCTAGAAAAGATGAAACAGGATTCGATATTGAAAACAAGTACACAAAATGGGAGTCAAAGAATCTGGTTCATTTCTTAAAAAATCTGACAAGATGATTACAAAAATGACCTTTGAAACATCTAGGAACGATATGTTCACTAAAATGCTCTCTCTCCAAAATCTGCAACCCTTAATTGATTCTCAAAAATCAATTTTATAATCAACTCTAGCCTCCAATTCGAAAATCAAACTCCTCTATCCTAGCCTAAAAACGTGCCTAAGAATATGCTATTACAATGAGTTCTCCAAAACATGCATCTCTTCCTAAATTTTGGCCCAAAAATATAAGGAATTAATCCTTTTACAAATAAGACATGCCAAAATTTAAACAAGAGATTAATATTAAATAAAACTTTAATATTAAAAAACTAATCCCTATACCCTAACTTTTATTTGATAACCTAGATAAAAATTTGAAGGCAAACTATTGCAAAGTGAAGAGGTCGACATGACCCTCAATCCACTTGCAATGCATTGGATGGGATAAGCACAAAAGGTGGCATGTTTCGGTTTTCGAGGCCATAGCTGGCACTGCCATGCATTGAATGCGTTCTCTGCTTGGTGGACTCCAAAAATTGGTTTATTCTTTCCTTGGCATTTGTGTTTGTCTTCACGGAGAAAACTCAGAGAAATGAAACCCTAAGCTCTCCAAAACTATGGAGTTCGGCTTTGCTATGATGGTCTTCAACTGCTGCTGGAGTTGAGCCTTTATCTGCTACTTGCTTTGGCATTTCTCCATCTTTTATCAATAAACGGTAAGTTATTGGAACTCTCTGTTGATTTTTTGGAATGGAAAACGCATGCATCTTTGACAATACTCCTTGTTTAACTGCTTGTTCTTGATATAATGTTTTTGATAGCTTACAGTTAACCTTTGCTTTCAATAGTCGAACCTGCTGTTATATTTCCTTGCTTTGTCTCTCTGGAAGTCTATCTTTACTGAACACGAGCCTTCTATCTGTCATTTGTTCGTGTTGATACCGCGGCTTCATTGTTGTTCTTTCGTAGCATATGGGTCATTCTCTGTTCATGGCCCTATGCGATACTGTTGCTCTTTCTTCTATTTTATTCTGCTGTTAATACTTTAGTTATCTTTGTGCATGCAGGTTTGAAAGTTCATGAACTCGCACTTTGCTAAAGTTCGCATGTCATCTTTTTTGGTACTTGACTAATGTTCCCTTACCACATTGTGACTGTTCTCCTGCCGCAAGCTCATTGTTCTCTGTGACTGTTAACATATCGATCTCACCATGCCGTGAGTTGGGTTTTATGACTGTTATCATGTTGAGCTCACGATGCCGTGAGTTTATACTTCACCATCCGCGGGTTTGAAGTGTTGTTTCACTGTTTGATACTCACTGTTGATACAGACCGCGGCTAGCATTTGATATATTATGGCTCAACAGTCACTGATAGTAATGATGACTAGTGTCTATTTGATCTCGGTATCCACCGCAAGGTTGCTTACCATACTGTGATCGTTCTCATTGCCTTGCACATACTATACATTGAGAGTTCCTCTCTTTTTGATTTGTATTGACCACGAACCTACACCATGGTTCACGGCATCTATTATAAACCAGAAGCTTTATTTAAAACACTGTGTTAACAGTCGAATGGCTGGCATTTACTTGTTACTGGCTCATGTCTTTAGATCCGGTTATTCATATATGTTGTTCTGTTCCTTCTGTGTTTGCTGTTGTAAATACTTCAAACCCAGCTCTGTTATTAACTCATTTTTTACAAACCATTCATGGGTTCGAAATTCATGACCCTGATTTTATGCTGTTGACAACTGGAAATCCAGTATATAGCTTTTGGGCATCATATGAAGTTGTCATAACTGTTTTTCCTTAGTTTCAAATGCCAAATACTAAGCTCAGTTCTAGAAAATAACAAGAACTTATTAACAATAAGCACTGAAAATTGATATTTCTGAAAATCTGGCTTATCTTTCTTTAGCTAAAACCCTTAAATGGCAGATAAATAACATCTTCTGCTGCACATGTAGCTTGTGATAATTCTGAATATATACTGGCAGCATATTTCCCACTTTCATAGAATTTTTGTATTACCATCAACTGCAACTTTATCAAATTCTGTATCTTCCTCAGCATATACTGTGATAACATATGATAAAAACTTTGACTGAGACTCTTGAAGATGAATAAATAATTGCTCTTTTCAGAATGACTGCATGAAAACACTTCTATTCCAGTTTATACATATTTAATACTTTTTGTCAGCTGGCTCCTATAGCTTTGTCCACGGTATACAATTTTCATTGATGCTGAATCTTCACTTAATATGGTAAGTACAACAAGATGTAAATATTTGTTCGCTGTTAATGAAGTTTGAGCACGGGCTCGTGACACTCAAAAACAACAGAATGTTAATAACTGAGGTTCAAACACGGGTTCGTGACACTCAATAAAAACAAACTGTAAACACTTTATGATTTTACAACTTGAAGCACTCTTCTATATTCAGCAACAAAAATAGTTATGATTTGAAAAATGACAGTAAGGACATATTTGTACCAGTACTTATGCAGCATTATTTGTAACTTGAACTTTGAAAGTTAGCAATCACTGGCACTTCCTGTAGCATTCTTTTCATAGGAAACCAGCTTGATCTGCATTTTTTAATTTTACTGTAACACATAGTTTGTTTAAACAATGCATCTCTCTGTTCAGCTTGAAAACAACAAAACTTATGCATTAGGTTAGTGAACATGACCCAGTGGTCAATTTTGGGCATCCATTAAACCACTGGTGTGCTCACTAACATAATGCGACATTGCTATCCTTTAACACTGCTTTTCACTTTGTGTGCATGCTCATCTTGTTATTGCATTGAATATTAGAAATATATGCAGGTATGAAAGAATTTGATAATGTATGATGTTTCGTTCCTTTTTTGCATTGCTTAGATCCAATTGGATCTAACAAACCCTTAACCATGATGTAGGACAACTCCTAAAGACTTAGGACCAGACAAATGCAGACTCAAGATGAAGACCGGAGAACTTGAACCAGACACGACAACCAACTCCAGAGATGCAGACTCTTCAAGGCAATGCAGAGGACTCACTCATACCCTATCTCTTCTTTCTATTCTGCACTTTGTACTCTATTTATTGATAAGAAATACGAAGTATGAATGAACATTTGTAAATTACACTCAGTATGAATGCACAATGTAATGATCAATTATGAATTTGAAGGTTTTGACATGTGATCAATACTTAGAGTACAATTTATCAATCTGATATGAATGCAATAACAAAAATTCTGATTCACATAACCTGAAAAGCATTGTTGAATGAAAGAACCTAAATGCACCCTTACTATTTGTCTATTATTTTGCATGATGAAAAATAGTGTAACATATATAAAGATACTATATATATATATATATGATTTCTAATTATAATTAACTCTATTCTTAATGAATCTATGCCAAATTATAATCTCTTATTACATCCTCTTTTCCATTGATATTTATTATGATTCTATTTTATGTTCCCATTGAATATAAACATCTGTTATTATTTTGCCATTTCTTTTCCCTTCCGTGTGTCCCTAAAATGATTGTGAATGCCCTTCCTATACCTTAACCCTGCATAATGATAAGCCACGATGCAAAAGACCTGTCTAATGTCTTTCTATACTCACTTTCTTTACAAACAAATTTATGTCAACACTGATCGCTGTTTCTGAATAATGGTCTTAAGTTTATGCGATTTTATGTGAGAGGCTTACGCCTTGGTCTGGTCACTATATCTGATTATAATCCTTCTGCTCTTGAGATAATGATGGATGCTGTTTCTTCTTGTCAAATCCTTCTTCCATGCATCTATGGCCTTCGCTTGGCTGTCTTAAGTTTAACACTCTGCTATGAATCCATAAAGAACAACCATATCCTCCCTGTTGTGCTCACCGTGTCCACTCTTTGGATACAAGTCAACATATATTACTACCGCCATCTTATAATAGTCAATCCCCCCTGCTGTCCTTTGGAGATAGATGTTTCTCTCCCTTTATACTCTTGTGTGGAGAAAACATCGTCTTGCGTCAAAGGTCGCGACCCTACTGTCGCAGGTTAGTGGATGATCAAGGAGAGTCGATGGTTCATAATGTCGTCGGCTCATATTTCTTTCTTTCGACCATAACAATGGTTAGCTTCTAATATATTAGTATTAATGATCTATATATTATAGATCAATATTATATTGTAGATTAATTTTAATATTATATATTAATAATCAATTTTATAGATTAGTGTTGTATTACAAATTAATAATAATATTATATCGATTAATTACATATTTTATTGATAAATTATTTAGTGATGTAATACTAATATATATATTAATTATATCTTTAATATAATTATTTAAATACTATATATATTTATTTGAAATATCAGATTATATTATTTATTATCATATTGATTAATATGATTATTTATTGATTGATTCATATCATTGACTACTGTATTCGTTCATATATTAATCATGTATTTTGTCACAAATACATCATTAAAATACATTAATTCATGGCTCATGACATTGGCAAAGAGGTGTTGTCATTTATGACTAAGGGATGCCCAGTGTTCAGTCAGGAACCAAGGACAGGTCAGGTACAACTGACAATAATAAGCGCAAGGAGAGACTAGTTTGGAACTGGTTTGGAGACCGGTGACATGTAGCGAGTAGGAAGAGGCACTGTCTCGGTTACTGTTAAAGCTCTAACTGATCATCAGAGTAATCGGTAACCAAGGAAGGTACAACCGGTAATCAAGGTTTCAGTACTATGACCGATAAAGTGTATAACCGGAATCGAGGATTTCACCGATATAGACAGAGAAAGGAATGTTGACAGGTGAAGGTTTTTACCTGTGAACAACCTAAGGTCATAAACCGATTAGCAAAGATATCATCAAGACAGATGAATCGGGGAAAGTCACAGTCGACAAACACTTGTGTGACTCTTTGACCGAGATTTGTTGCACAAAATCCGGACGACTTTGTGTTATCAAGAAGATTGGTGCAAGGCGCAATTGAAGGTTTTAATGTTGAAGTTTGTGCATTAAAATATGTAGAAATCTCTAGTGAAGGAAAGCTTTTGGCACGCATCTGTCATTTCCTTCATAAAGCAGAAAAACACATGGCATGCATCGGATGTTTCCATGGTGAACTGAGACTCCACTGGGTGATGGATCCGAAGGAGATCTTTAAACAGGTCGTGCATGTAAAAAGCGGAAAGGTAAAGAAGACTATATATTCTTCAGCCTGTGAAGAATATTGTTTGCCGTTATTCTGCCAAAGAAAAAGAGTGAACCTGCAAGCTGAAAGAAGCTATGAAAAGGTGAAGAGAAGAAGAAGAAGAAAAGAGCGTGCAAGGAAGCACAACAACCAAGGAGAACATACCCGTAATGACTGGTGATGATTCACAATTGAGAAGCACAGCGATCTTATCAGGCTCAACAAAGCCATTTCTAAAAGATCAAACCCTTTATTGCTCTTTGATAATTGCAATAGAAAAATCCCAGTATTTTGGGTGCACATTAACAGGTCCCTTGTATTCAATCCTTTAACTGGTGACATTTGTGTAGATGCTTCAAGTCCTCTAACTAGGCAGGTTCTAACAGGCCTTATTTCCTAAATCCCTTGACCGGGTCGCATCTAACAGTGCGTTTGTAGTCCTTTAACAGGGAAGGCTGCTTACAAGGCGCACTTCAAAAGAGTGCAAAATTTGTGAGGTTTCCTCACTCTGTGGTTTTCTCCCGATTTGGGTTTCCACGCGATAAATCTGGTGTTGTTTACTGCTTGATTGTGTGATAGCTATTTCTGTGATAGAACTCATTCTGCTTACAATTTTAGTTAGATTATATCAGATTTTGTTACTTAAGTTTTAGTGGGTGCTGATTCACCCCTCCCCTCTCAGCACCGACTGGGACCATCAATTGGTATTAGAGTTGAGTCCCTTTTCTAAGCTACTTAACCGCAACAGGGAAAAGTTCCAATGATGAGGAAGAAAGGACCAAAGTTTTCGAAAGAAAACTTCACCTTATGGTGCAACAGAATGAAATTGTACATGAATACCACTGGAGATCAATACTGGACTCATGTAATCCATGATTACACTAAACCCACCTCTACCTTGACACCTGATCAACAAAAGATCAACACAGAACACACAACTGCAATGGATATGATAGCAAATACGCTACCTGACTATGTATATGCAGAGATTGAAAATCTGACTAGTGCTTGCAAGATGTGGGCCAAGTTACAAACTGTGTATGGTGGTGACCCACATGTTCAAAGAGAAAAGGTAGAGAGTCTTAGAGGCAAATATGATGATATGAGGATGAATGAAGGAGAGGATATTGAGCAATACAACAATAGAATCAAAGAAGTGATGAACTCCATCAAAAGCGCTGGAGGAACATTAAGTGAGGAAGATGTGATAAGAAAAATACCGAGGACGCTAAGGCCACAATACACTATCAAAATCTCAGCCATACAAGAGCTCAGATCAGTGAGCACGTCTAAAGTCACTCTTGACTACCTAATCGGTAAGTTGACTGCATTTGAATTGAGTCATTTTGATAACAACTTGCCCATGTTAGAAGTTCCTTTTAAGTCCTCTGTAAATACTTCTTCTACCAAGAAAGAAAGAGAAACCGGTAATAGCTCTACCGGTAAGTCTGAAAATTTTGTTGAAAATCTACTCTCTGAAGAGATAGAGTAGGATGAGTTTGAAGCACTCATCGCAAGGAGATTTCCAAGAGGCAAAGGAAAGTACAAAGGGAAACTTCCATTAAAGTGCTTTTCTTGCAACAAGATAGGACACATTGCTGCAAGGTGTCTAGATAATGAAAATAAAGAAAAGAACAACCGATTCAAGAACAAAGGAAATGGGTGCTACCTTGCTGAGGAAGGAGTCACAGACAATGAATCTGAAGATTCTAGAGATGAAGAAATTGCCTTTGTAGCAATAAAAGAAGAAAGCAAAGTGATAAGTGAAATAACACTTATTTCAAGATCTCATGAATATGATGACTGGATCATTGACAGTGGATGCACTCACTACATGACTGGTGATAAGAACAAATTCATCAGCCTAAAGCTCAATGATGGTGGATCGGTGACCTTTGGTAACAATGCTCCCTATGCTATCAAAGGCAAAGGTTCAATTGCACTTGGCAATGAAGCTATATGCGAGGATGTGTACTGGGTGGAAGGACTCAAGTACAATCTAATGAGTGTAGCTCAATTAAACAACAAAGGATACTTGCTGGAGTTTGGGCAAGGTTCTTGTATTGTCAAGAATTAATCTAGAGCTCATGTTGCCACTGGTAGACAGAGTAAAGGGAACCTGTTCTATCTAAACTCAACCGAGGGGGCTTGCCTCATAGCAACGGCCAAAGGTGAGACAAATAAAATCTATCTCATAACTAAAGAGGACAACAGTTGGCTGTGGCATAAGAGGCTCTGCCACATAAACTTTGATAGTATTGTCAAAGTAAGAAAAATTAGTTAGAGGGCTTCCTGAAATTATAAAGCCTGACAGAAGTATTTGTAAAGAATGTTAGTTAGGAAAATTGACAGGAACAAGCTTTAGCAGTAAATTATTTTTTGCTGAAAACATGCTGGATCTCGTACACACAGACTTGTGTGGGCCTATGAGAACGAAGAGCTACTATGGAGACAGGTACTTCATGCTCTTTGTAGATGATTTTTCAAGAATGATGTGGACACTCTTTCTTAGAGAAAAATCAGAGGCCTTTCGCATGTTCAAAATCTATAAGGCTCGAGTGGAGAAGGAGACTGGTAAAAGCTTGAAGTGTCTGAGATCAGACAGAGGAGGTGAGTACACCTCTCAAGAGTTCACTCACTACTGTGAGGAACAGAGGATAAAAATGCAGTTATTTGCACCGAGAACCCTGCAACAAAATGGAGTCACTGAAAGAAGAAATAGGACTTCGATTGATTGTGCTAGAACTCTAATGATTCAAAAGGATCTTCCCCATCACTTCTGGAGAGAGGCTATCAGCACTATAGTATATACACTAAACTGAGTTCAAGTTAAGAAAGGAACCGATAAGACTCCCTACGAGTTGTGGTTTGGTCACACTCCCAGTGTAGGCTATTTCAAAATTTTTGGCAACAACTGTCACATCAAAAAAGATGTTTACTTTGATAAGTTTGAGCCAAAAAGTGATGAAGGCATATTTCTGGGTTATTCCCCAAAAAGTAAAGCCTACCAGTGTCTGAATAAGAGGACAGGAAAAATAGTGGAAAGTATAAATGTAAAGATTGATGAATATTCAGAACCAAAGGAAAAGATCAGAAATGGTAAATCAGACTATCACCAGGAACATCATGCTGAAAATCATTTGGACTTTAATGAAATGATTGCTGCTGATGAAGAAGAAAAACAAGTAAACAAACCCTTGGAGCAGGGTAATGTACTTGAGCCAGGAAGGGATCAGATTTTTAGACCAATTTAGGATGATGAACAGGAAATTGTTCATGACCTTGTTGGAGATATTGGTCAATCGGAAGATATAGACCGGGAACACCGATCGGTTCTACCAAGGTATGTCACATATCACTCCATTGATAACATTATTGGTGACAAACATGCTAATATTCTGACCAGGAGAAAGGCTACAGAAAGTATTTGCTTACTTTTGAGTATAGAGCCCAAAACCACTAGAGAGGCTCTCGAGGATGAGAACTGGGTCAAGGCAACGGAAGAAGAGATTGAGCAAATTGAGAAGAATGAAACATAGACTCTTGTTCCAAGACCATAGGACAAGAATGTCATTGGGACCAAGTGGGTGTACAGAAACAAATTAAATGAAGAAGGAAAGGTGGTAAGGAACAAAGCAAGACTAGTCTGCAAAGGATATGCACAAGAGGCAAGACTAGATTATGGAGAAACCTTTGCACCTGTGGCCAGACTAGGAGTAAGAATTCTACTCTCCTATGCTGCTCATAAAAGGTTCAAAGTATACCAGATGGATGTAAAGTCTGCATTCCTGAATGGTATATTGGAGGAAGAAGTTTACATAGAACAACCAGAAGGCTTCTCATCCACAGAGAAAAGTGGTATCGTCTGTGAATTGAAAAAGGCACTTTATGGGCAGAAACAAGCCCCAAGGGTCTGGTATGAAAGGTTACACTCATACCTCCTGACCATAGGATTCACAAGAACATGAGATAATAGCAATATGTATCTCAAGACTGGCAAAGAAGGGAACCTGATTGCTGAAATATTTGTGGATGACATCATCTTTGGAGGAGATGACAAAATGAGAAAAGACTTTGCTAAGGAGATGAAGAAAGAATTTGAAATGTCCATGATTGGAGCTATAAAATTCTTCATTGGATTGCAAGTCCATCAACTACAAGAAGGTATTTTTATTTCTCAGCCCAAGTATGTTAAAGAAATTCTTAAATCCTTTGGGCTAGATGAATCCGGACCAGTTGGGACACCAGTGATAGCTAACCTCAAGTTATCCTAAGAGGATGATGCAAAAGATATAAATGAGACATTGTATCGGTTAATGATTGGCAAGTTACAGTATGTTGTGCATAGTAGACCTAATATTGCACATGCAGTAGGCATTGTATCTAGATTCTCTGCTAACCCAAAAGAAGCACATCTAATAGCAGTAAAGAGAATTTTTAGATACCTAAAGGGTACTGAGGAGTATGGCCTATGGTTTCCTCACAAAGGAGGTTTTGAGATAATGGTATTCACTGATGCAGATTGGGCTAGTAATATAGATGACAGAAAGAGCACAAGTGGAGGTGCATTCTTTCTTGGAGAGAGGATTGCGTCGTGGATGAGTAAGAAGCAAAACTACATTTCACAATCCACAGAAGAAGCTAAGTATGTTGCTGCTGCAATCAAGTGCACACAGGTGATCTGGATCAAACAGATATTGGAAAGAATCCAAGAACAGATGCCTGAACCGATTACGATTTACTGTGATAGTACAAGTGCAATAAATATATCTAAAAATCCTGTCATGCACTCTAAAAGAAAGCACATTGCTATAAAGTACCACTATCTGAGAGAGAAGGTGCAAAATAAAGAGGTAAAATTGAAATTGTTCCTACAAAAGAACAAGTTGTTGACATATTCACAAAGCCTTTACCGAAGAGTACTTTTGAGTATCTTAGAGGTAAATTAGGGGTAATGCCCCTTCCTGATCTTCAGTAACAAGACAAAGGTGTTCATCAATCATTGTGCGTCAACAGAGGATTCAACCTCATCCTAACAAGATTGGTGATAAAAGACTGCTGCTCGAAGGGGGAGCAGATCTCATAGAGGTAGTCTTTTGACTAGCCTTTGGCATTATTGTCAAAGGGGGAGATTCTATTACCGGTGAAGATGAAGACTGGACCAGTAAGTTTTGTAAGTTGTGTTTTTCCATCAATGCCAAAAGGGGAGATTGTTGGCATCAACCGGTAAGGATGCAACCAGTACATGGTAAATGGTAAAGAGGTATTGTCATTGATTGACAAAGAGGTGTTGTCATTTATGACTAAGGGATGCCCAGTGTTCAGTCAGGAACCAAGGACAAGTCAGGTACAATTGACAATAATAAGCGCAAGGAGAAACTAGTTTGGAACTGGTTTGGGGACCGGTGACATGTAGTGAGTAGGAAGAGGCATTGTCTCAGTTACTGTTAAAGCTCTAATTGATCATCAGAGTAATCGGTAACCAAGGAAGGTACAACCGGTAATCAAGGTTTCAGTACTATGACCGATAAAGTGTATAACCGGAACCGAGGATTTCACTGGTACAGACAGAGAAAGGAATGGCGACAGGTGAAGGTTTTTACTTGTGAACAACCTAAGGTCATAAACCGATTAGCAAAAGATATCATCAAGACTGATGAACTGGGGAAAGTCACAGTCAACAAACACTTGTGTGACTCTTTGACCGAAATTTGTTGCACAAAATCCGGACGACCTTGTGTTATCAAGAAGATCAGTGCAAGGTGCAATTGAAGGTTTTAATGCTGAAGTTTGTGCATTAAAACATGTAGAAATCTCTAGTGAAGGAAAGCTTTTGGCACGCATCTGTCATTTCCTTCATAAAGCAGAAAAAACACATGGCATGCTTCGGATATTTCCTCAATGAACTGAGACTCCACTGGGTGATGGATCTGAAGGAGATCTTTAAACAGGTCGTGCATGTAAAAAGCGGAAAGGTAAATAAGACTATATTCTTCAGCCTGTGAAGAATATTACTTGCCTTCATTCTCCCAAAGAAAAAAAGTGAACTTGTAAGCTGAAAGAAGCTACGAAAAGGTGAAGAGAAGAAGAAAAGAAGAGTGTGCAAAGAAGTACAACAGCCAAGGAGAACATACCTACGGTGACTGGTGATGATTCTCAATTGAGAAGCACAGCGATCTTATCAGGCTCAGCAAAGCCATTTCTCAAAGATCAAACCCTCTATTGATCTTTCACAATTGCAATAGCAAAATCCGAGTATTTTAGGTGGACATTAACATGTCCGTTGTATTAAATCCCTTAACCGAGTGACATGTATGTAGATGTTTTAAGTCCTCTAACCAGGGAGGTTCTAATAGGCTTTATTTCCTAAATCCCTTAACCGGGTCACATCTAACAATGCGTTTGTAATCCTTTAACAGGGAAGGCTCCTTATAGGGCACACTTCAGAACAGTGAAATTTTTTTGAGATTTCCTCACACCGTAGTTTTCTCCTGATTTGGGTATCCACGTGATAAATCCGGTGTTGTTTACTACTTGATTGTGTAATAGCTATTTTTGTGATAAAATTCATTCTGCTTATAGTTTTAGTTAGATTATATCAAATTTTGTTACTTAAGTTTTAGTGGGTGCTGATTCACCCCTCCCCTCTCAGCATCGGTTGGGATCATCATTATCAACCTTGTCAAGACTCTCACCTGTCAAATGAAATACTACTGCCAAATGAAATATTGGAAGGCTTTGTGTTTCCGTATAGAAGAATGGCACTGAAAACACGGTGCAATAAACGCCACAATGAAAACTTCACTTATTGATTGCTTTCGCCATACGGATGAATGATACTGAGTTGACTATGCGGCGTATGACGTACGTCACAAGGAGAACTCCACATGACTAATGACGTATGACTAATTTGAGGGACTAGATTGTTGGCATCAAGTGATGGTAACCAGTAAGCCTACTAAAAGTAGGAAGTATTGTCATTGATTGGCAAAAGAGTATAGAGACTTGTCATCTCTAAAAAGTTTAAAAATCCAAGGAGATCTGTATGAAAGAAGGATGGTTTGGCTGATGGTTCCAATATACAAGACAGATGTGACTGTATGCAACTACCACCGGTCACTATACAAAGTTTGTTGCAACCGGGAAATGTACACAGTTAAGGAAAATAGGAATTCTACAATCAATCGAGGACAGGGCTACAACCGGTGTAGACAAGTATAGATAAAGCAATAGCTAACCAGTGTCAACAATGCAATCGAGGACGGTGCAACCGGTAAGCCAAGGAAGAAACAGTAACAGGTCAAAGACTCTTACCTGTTCACAGCATGTAGATCTCAACCGATATATTAATGACTCTGGTATGAACCGAGGAAGTCATAGTCAAACTATCTGTTCCAACTAACTCTTTGACCGAGATTTTCTACTCTAAATTCGGAAGTCTTTGAGTTACACTAGTGATCGGTTTGAAGTGTGTCTAGAGGTTTTTAAGTCGGAATCTGTGGCTTTAAAACAAAGTGTTATCTCTCTTAAAGGAAAGTTGCTTGACAGGCAACTACTACTCTCCTTTTATTGTAGATAAAGCAAGGGCATGCATCGGATGTTTCCTCGGTGAACTGGTACTCCATTGAGTAATGAACCCGATAAGGATTTGTAATTAGGTCATGCATAAGGAGCACAATTAGGGCTAGGACTCTATATATTCTTCTGCCTGTGAAGAATAGAGGTTGCCTTCATTTTGCCAAGTAAAAGAGTGAACCTGTATGCTAAAAATAAGCTAGGGGTGAAAAGAAGAAAGAAGTGAGAAAGAAGATTGTGCAGAGAAGCACAACAGTAGAGGAGAATACACCTGCAACGACCGGTGATGCTTCTCAATTGAGCACAAACAGAGATCTTATTAGGCTATGCAAAGCCATTTGTAAAAGGTCAATCCTCCTATTGTTCTCTAACAATTACAATAGTTAAATCCCAGTATTTGGGTGGACTCTAACAGGTCCCTTGTATCAAATCCCCTAACCGGGTGGCATTTTGAAAGGTGTTCTAAAGTCTTTTCACCACGCAGACACTAACCAACCTCATTGTAACAAATCCATTAACCAGGTCGCATCTAACAAGTGCATATTGATCCTTTAACTGAGAAGGCTCCTTACAGGGCGTACTTTAGAAGAGTACAAAATTTGTGAGGTCTCCTCACACCGTGGTTTTCACCCTAACCGGGTTTCCACGTGATAAATCTGGTGTCACTGTGTAAACGTTTGCTTACTGTTGTTATATGCTTAAATCTTTTTGCCTTTTTGTTGTAAGTGTACTTCATTGGATTTAAAGAGAAAAAGGTTTTGGAGGTGCTGATTCACCCCTCCCCTCTCAGCACTGGTTTCGGACTGTCAATTGGTATCAGAGCCAAGTCTTGTTTTTTTTACCGCTTAACAACATAAAGAAAAAGTCAAGATGATGAGAAAGGAAGGACCAAAGGAAAACTTTACTCTGTGGTGTAGTAGAATGAAGCTGTACATGAAGACCATCGGAGATCAGTACTGGAATCATGTTACCACCGATTACAGTGAACTCGTTGGCACTTTGACACTTGATGAACTAAAGATCAAAACCGAGCACACAGCTGCTATGGATATGATAGCTAGCATGCTACCTGATCATGTCTATGCTGAGATTGAACATCTTGATTCTGCCTTCAAGATGTGGGGCAAGTTGCAAACGGTTTATGGAGGTGACCCAAATGTTCAAAGAGCCAAGGTCGAAAGCCTTAAAAGAAAATATGATGACATGAGGATGAATGAAGGAGAAGACATCGAGCAATATAGCAACCGGATCAAAGAGGTGATCAACTCCATCAGAAGCGCTGGAGGAAAGCTCAATGAAGAGGAGGTGGTTAGCAAAATACTGAGAATTCTTAGACCTTAGTATGCCATCAAGATCTCTTCCATTCAAGAGCTTAGATCGGTGACCAAAGATCAAGTCACTTTAGACTCCCTAATCGGTAAGCTGGCTGCCTTTGAATTAAGTAACTTTGATAATAGCTTACCTATTCAAGAAGTAGCCTTTAAGTCCTCTGTCAATATCTCTTCCACTAAAAAGGGAAGAGAAACCGGTAACTGCTCTACCGGTAAGATTGGCAACCTTGTTGAGAATCTGCTCTCAGAGGAGATGGAGAAAGATGAGTTTGAAGCACTCATCGCTAGGAGATTCCCCGGAGGAAAAGGGAAGTACAAGGGAAAGCTCCCTTTGAAATGCTTCTCTTGCAACAAGATAGGACATTGCTACAAGGTGTCCTGATAATGAACATAAAGATAAAAGAGACCGATTCAAGAGCAAAGCAAAGAAGGAATGCTATCTTGCAGAGGAAGGAGTCACCGACAATGAGTATGAAGACTCTGAGGATCTTGAAATTGCATTTGTTGCAATAAAGGAGGAGAGCCCAGTGATAGATGAAGTAGCACTTATATCTAGATCTCATCAGCTTGATGATTGGATCATTGATAGCGGCTGCACTCACCACATGACCGGCCACAAGAACAAGTTTATCAACTTGGAGCTCAATGACAGTGGATCAGTTAACTTTGGAAACAATGCCCCCTGTGCCATCAAAGGTAAAGGTTCTATTGCTCTCTTCAACAATGCTGTCTGTGAAGATGTGTACTGGGTTGAAGGACTAAAGTACAACTTAATGAGTGTTGCACAGTTGAACAACAAAGGATTCCAATTGGAATTCGGACAAGGTTCCTGTATAGTCAAAAATTAGTTTGGAACCCATGTTGCAACCGGTAGACAGAGCAAAGGCAATCTGTTCTACCTAGACTCAATGGAAGGGGCTTGTTTGATAGCTTCAGTCAAAGGAGAATCAAGTAAAATCTGTCTTGTCTCCAAGGAAGACAATAGCTAGCTATGGCACAAGAGACTCTGCCACATAAACTTTGACAGTATCGTCAAAGCAAGCAAAAAGAAATTGGTTAGAGGACTCCCTGAGATTACAAAACCCATTTGTGAGGTTTGTAAAGACTGTCAGTTAGGAAAACTGACCGGAACAAGCTTCAACAGTAAGACATTTACTGCTGAAAATGTTCTAGACCTTGTGCACATAGATCTATGTGGACCAATGAAGACAAAGAGCTATCATGGAGACCGGTACTTCATGATCTTTGTAGATGACTTCTCAAGAATGATGTGGACACTCTTTCTTAGGGAGAAATCAGAGGCCTTCCACATGTTCAAAATCTACAAGGCTAGAGTAGAAAAGGAAACCGGTAAAAGCTTGAAGTGCCTGAGGTTAGACAGAGGAGATGAGTACACCTCTTAGGAGTTCACTCGTTACTATGAGGAACATGGAATAAAGAGACAGTTTTTTGCACCAAGGACTCATCAACAAAATGGAGTAGCAGAAAGAAGAAACAAGACGCTGATTGACTCTGCAAGAACCCTGTTGATTCAGAAGGATCTCCCTCATCACTTCTGGAGAGAAGTTGTCAGTATTGTTGTCTACACACTGAACCGAGTTCAAGTAAAAAAGGGAACCTGTAAGACTCCTTATGAACTATGGTTCAAGCATACTCCTAGTGTAGGCTACTTCAAAATCTTTGGTAGTAAATGTTACATCAAAAGAGATATGTACTCTGGGAAGTTTGATCCCAAGAGCGATGAAGGACCTTTTTTGGGTTACTCTACCAAAAGTAAGGCCTATCGGTGTTTGAACATTAGAACAGGCAAGATAATTGAAAGCATCAATGTAAAGGTTGATGAATCTTCAGAACCCGATAAGAAGACCGGTCATGATGATCATGACAGTCTTGGAGGCCTAAATGAAGGAAATGCTTTTGAGTTCAATGAAGCAACAACTGAAGATGAAGGAGAAATACACATGAACAGACATCTAGAGTGGGAGACTGTACCTGAGGCCAACAGGTTAACTCAGGATGGTGAACAAGATGATGCCCAGAACCACGATGAAGATAATGCTCAACCAGAAGAGCTAGACCGGGAACAAAGACCGGTTCTTCCAAGGTATGTCACATATCACTCCACTGACAACATTATTGGTGACAAACATGCTAATGTCTTGACCAGGGAAAAGGCCAAAGAGAATATCTATTTACTTTCTTGTACAGAGCCCAAATCCACTAGGGAAGCTCTAAAAGATGAAAACTAGGTCAAGGCCATGGAGGAAGAAATTGAGAAAATTGAGAAGAATGACACATGGGAGTTTGTGCCAAGATCAAAGGACAAAAATGTCATAGGGACCAAGTGGGTCTACTGGAACAAGATGAATGAGGATGGGAAAGTAATAAGAAATAAGGCAAGACTGGTCTGCAAAGGATATGCCCAGGAAGTTGGACTGGACTATGGAGAAACTTTTGCACCGGTAGCAAGACTGGAAGGAGTGAGAATTCTTCTTGCTTATGCTGCACACAAGAAGTTTAAAGTGTATCAGATGGATGTCAAGTCTGCATTCTTGAATGAAATTCTGGAAGAAGTCTACATTGAACAACCGCAAGGCTTCACATCTGCTCATGATGATGGTATGGTCTGTAAGTTGAAAAAAGCTCTTTATGGACTTAAGCAAGCTCCAAGGGCATGGTATGAAAAGCCTCATTCATATCTTCTGACCATAGGATTCACAAGAATCGGGGACAACAGCAACATGTATCTAAAGATCGGAAAAGATGGAAATCTGATTGCTGAGATCTTTGTGGATGACATCATCTTTGGAGGTGATGAAAGAATGAACAAAGCTTTTGCTGAAGAGATGAAGAAAGAATTCGAGATTTCTATGATAGGCGCAATAAAGTTCTTCATTGGACTCCAGGTCCATTAGCTAAAAGAAGGTATTTTCACCTCTCAATCCAAGTATATAAAAGAAATTCTTAAGACCTTTGGACTTGAAGAATCTAAACCGATTGGAACTCCAATGACAACTAACCTCAAGTTATCAAAGGAGGATGATGCAAAAGAGGTAAATGAAACAATGTATCGGTCCATGATAGGAAAACTACAGTATGCTGTTCACAGTAGACCGGACATTGCACATGCGGTTGGCATAGTGGCTAGATTCTCTGCAAATCCCAAAGAGACACATCTAATATCAGTGTACTGAATCTAAGAGCAGTAAAGAGACATTGCACATTTAAAAGGAATCGAGGAATTTGGTTTATGGTTTCGACATAAAGGAGGATTTGAAGTAAAAGTGTACATTGATGCAGACAGGGTAGGCAACATTGATGACAGAAAGAGTACAAGTGGTGGTGTATTCTTTCTCAGTGGAAGAATTGTTTCTTGGACAAGTAAGAAACAAAACTACATTTCACAATCTATTGCAGAGGCTGAATATATTGCTGCAGCAATCAATTGCACACAAGTAATTTGGATCAAACAACTGTTGGAAGGAATCAAAGAATAGATACCTGAACCGATAGCCATCCATTGTGATAACACCAGTGCAATTAACATATCCAAGAACCTTGTCATGCACTCCAAGACAAAACACATTGCACTTAAGTATCATTACCTAAGAGAGTTGGTACAAGACAAGGAGGCGAGATTGGAGTATGTTCCTACCAAGGAACAAATTGCTGATATCTTCACCAAGCCCTTACCGAAGAGTACTTTTGAGTATCTCAGAGGTAAACTAGGGGTGATACCCCTTCATGATCTTCAATAAACCTAGAAAGGTGATCGTCAGTTCATTGTGCTTCAACAGAGGGTTACACCTCATCTTTTCTGGACTGATAAAAAGGAACACTGCTCATAGGGGGAGCAGACTAGATAAACGTAGTCTCTCTGACTAGCCTTTGGCATTATTGTCAAAAAGGGGGAGAGTTTGGCAATAACCAAAAGACTATCGCAGTAGCAGTAGCAGTGGTATAGTGATTGATATACAAGCACAATAACTCGGTGATATTGTGATTACCCATCAAGGTTTTGCCATCAATACCGAAGGGGGAGATTGTTGGCATCAAGTGATGGTAACCGGTAAGCCTACTACCGGTACAAGTATTGTCAGTGATTGGCAAAAGAGTATAGAGACTTGTCATCTCTACAAAGTCTAAAGATCCAAGGAGATCTGTATGAAAGAAGGATGGTTTGGCTGATGGTTCCAATATACAAGACAGATGTGACTGTATGCAACTACCACCGATCACTATACAAAGTCTGTTGTAACTGGGCAATGTACACAATTAAGGAAAAGAGGATTCTAGCATCAACTGAGGACATTGCTACAACCGGTATAGACAAGTACAGATAAAGAAATAGCTAACCGGTGTCAACAATGCAACCGAGGATGGTGCAACCGGTAAGCCAAGGAAGAAACAGTAACAGGTCAAAGACTCTTACCTGTTCGCAACATGTAGATCTCAACCGATATATTAATGACTCCGGTATGAACCGAGGAAGTCATAGTCAAACTATCTGTTCCAACTAACTCTTTTACTGAGATTTTCTGCTCTAAATTCGGAAGTCTTTGAGTTACACTGGTGATCGGTTTGAGGCATGTATGGAGGTTTTTAAGCCGAAATCTGTGGCTTTAAAACAAAGCGTTATCTCTCTTAAAGGAAAGTTGCTTGATACACAACTACTGCTTTCCTTTTATTGCAGATAAAGCAAGGGCATGCATTAGATGTTTCCTCAGTGAACTGGTACTCCACTAAGTAATGAATCCGATAAGGATCTGTAATTAGGTCATGCATAAGGAGAGCAATTAGGGCTAGAACTCTATATATTCTTCTGCCTGTGAAGAATAGAGGTTGCCTTCATTCTGCCGAGTAAAAGAGTGAACCTGTATACTGAAAATAAGCCAGGGGTGAAAAGAAGAAAGAAGAAGTGAGAAAGAAGATTGTGCAGAAAAGCAGAACAGTAAGGGAGAACACACCTGCAGCGACCGGTGATGCTTCTCAGTTGAGCACAAACGGAGATCTTATCAGGCTATGCAAAGCTATTTGTAAAAGGTCAATCCTTCTATTGTTCTCTAACAATTACAATAGTTAAATCCCAGTATTTGGGTGGACTCTAACAGGTCCCTTGTATCAAATCCCCTGACCGGGTGACATCTTGAAAGGTGTTCTAAAGTCCTTTAACTAGGCAGGCACTAACCGGCCTCATTGTAACAAATCCATTAACCGGGTCGCATCTAACAAGTCCGTTTTGATCCTTTAACCGAGAAGGCTCCTAACAGGGCGTACTCCAGAAGGGTACAAAATTTGTGAGGTCTCCTCACACCGTGGTTTTCACCCTAACCGAGTTTCCATGTGATAAATCTGGTGTCACTATGTGAACGTTTGCTTACTGTTGTTATATGCTTAAATCTTTTTGCCTTTTTATTGTAAGTTTACTTCACTGGATTTAAACAGAAAAAGGTTTTGGAGGTGCTGATTCACCCCTCCTCTCTCAGCACCGGTTTGGGACTGTCACATATGAGATATACACACTGCCACACAATGCTCACGGTATGCTCGATCTATATGACATGAAGTCGCATAATGTGGTCTGTTTGTACACAATAAAAATGCTTGTACATGATCAAATGCTTTTCATACGAGGGGTCATACATTGAACAACAACCGTATAAAATGTTGTACGAGATAATGGAAGTATTATACGAAGGTGTCATAAAAGAGGATGCTTTGTTGAGAAATCGACCCCTAATCGTTGTATGAGATGTGTTGTATGGTGTATAACCTGTTGGAATTGTATGTCGTATGGAGTTAGCTAATGTTGTATGAGTTGTGGGATCCATACAGGATGGCTTCTCCAACCTTTGACTAGTGCATAAATAATTCTATTCGTTCCACTTTGTATTGCCAAATGCGTGACGAGGTAAAATCTTGATAAGGTTGTAATGTCCTGTGATGACCCGAACCGGTCTTTTCCTGAAATTCCACCAATATATCTCATGCAGAGTTGAGCAAATAAATACATGCAAATAACCATTGATTCAACAACAATAACCAGCAATATATATTCCCATAAACTTCTCAGAAAACGTAATTTTATTATACAACAACAATACAATAACAGTGAGACCACTAAGCAATCCAATCTGAAATACAAAAACAACAGTAAGATCGGATGATCAAGAACCTGTAAACACAATGGTGAACTCTGTAGTGAATCCGCACTGGAGATGAATTGGGTTTCCATCCAATCCACCGAGAAAGCCTGAAGGTTTCCGTCCTCAGGTTTCAAAATCGAAAGCTGAAGCTTCTTGGATTCTCCAAGAGAAATAAATTCATAAACTGACAATCCTCAAATAAGACTCCAAGCCTTCTTTTAAAGCTGCAGTTGTGACTCTTCAGTTTCCCCACTCTGTCTCTTCATATTCCACTTAAAGTCACTTTTAAATAAATATAACCACTAAGTTATAAAGTGACATAATGAATAAAGTAATTAATCTTCTAGCATTAAAACGGAGGACCAAACGAACTCGGATGATGACGTGTGATAGCTTGCCGGAAAGTTCTCAGCATGACACTCCAAGTCCACTACTGAAATGCCAGGAAAGCTGAGTGCTGCCAACTTACTATAAATAGTAAGTACCCTGGAAACCCTGTGGAAACTGCTCCGATTGGCCTGAAACTGAAATCACCTAGGCCAAATATCCCATTGATCAGTGCTAAGCCTCAGTTAACCAATCAGACCATGATGAGAAGGCTAACGACATGACACGAAATAATGTGCCCCAAAAAGGTGACATTACAAATCATCCCTTCCCGAAGATTGCTTGCCCTCAAGCAATCGGTATCTGCATGCTATGACCATAATACCTGTATCCCATACCAACCTAAGGGAAGCTGCTCCACCAATTTGTCGTGAAAGATTGAAACAAACATTATGTACTAACTTGTGAAGCCATTCACACAGCAACAATACATCACCCAATCTAATGCCAGGATCACAAATCACCCCATGTGTCTGATTGGTCGAATCAATCTGCCTTGTGCTGCCATTGACTGTGAGAACAACCTCAATCCAACTGAAATCACCAACACCTCTATGGTCAGATGAAAAGGGAAACCAAAAATCATACCGATCAGCTCTTTGAATAATTACCAACTGCGAGAATGCCCCTCCTGGATCCCATAAACAAAAGGGACATCCATCTCCCCAGCTGACTGGAATATCTTGTCGCTCCATGCCCATATGGAGTGAATCACCAGAAATGTCCAACTGCCATAACACTACCCCTCTGATCTTTAGCTTGAACCGGAAACTGTGTTGAAGAGGCAAACTATCAAGACTGTAGGACAAGGCTTCCTCTTGCAAGAAGGGAAGCATACCAAACCTATCACTCACCCCACATCTCTGTAATAATCGGAAAAGAAAGTCCTCTGTAGGTGGGCTGAATGGAAAACAAAATGCATCCCATACAATAAGGTCAGCATGTGATGCACTAACCAACTCCATCAAAAGTCCTAAACCAGCATTAGGATTCCATAACCTTTGCAATAATCAGAAAAGAAAGTCCTCCGTAGGTGGGCTGAATGGAAAACAAAATGCATCCCATACAATAAGGCCAGCATGTGATGCACTAACCAACTCTATCGGAAGTCCTGAACCAGCATTAGGATTCCATGGCTGTCTCTCCACACCCGGAGTCATACGATGCACACCATTGTGTGAAAATTTCACACCAACAAGCATAATCATCATACCAAGCTCTATAACCCCGTACTGAAGAAACTCTACCCAATTGTCATCATCATGAGCAAAATATGTGGTGATAGAATTGCCATAAGCACTGGATGAATCGGGACGATAATGTAGTGGAGTCCTAGCTGTGTGGAGAGGGGAATAAATCAAGGGACGCTCACCAACACGAGGCATCTCTCCATCAGCGAGGGATAGCACAAGGGAAGGCATATCACCCAACATGCAACAAGACATAACTGCCCATCCGGGATTCCTGATGTAAAAACCAAACCACCCAACAACTAAGCTCATCCCGCTACTCCAACCTAGTGACCAAGATTCATCTCTAATTACTGAACTTGGGTCCCAAATCCTGCAACCAACCTCTTCCTCATCCTGGGAATAGGTAGTATCTCCGTCATCTATCTCAAAGAGGGGATTATCAAACATCAAGTCAACACCCATCTCGAACAAGGAATTATCAACTGCTTGAAAGTGGTCTAACTCATAAAGAAACTCTGGGTGACCCAAAGACCTTTTTGGACAACTATCCAAGTCATAGGTCTGTTGTATGCTATCAAGCTCTTGAATCACTTCCTGAAAGAATTCGGATCTTTCCTTTTCGAATTGTTCTTTGTACTGGCTAGAGACAACAATCCGATTTCTTGCCTCCTGCAGAGCAATACGTGTGTGTTCCAGAGTGTCCTGAGTAACACTAAGCTATCTATTGAGCTTATTAACCTCATCCTCCTTTTCCCTCAACTACTCATCATATTTCCCAGCAACTTGTAACAGGTGGTCACAATCTGAAAGTAAACTCAAATATTCTGATTTCCAATCCTCAAATACTATTTTGACCCCTTGTAAATCTGCATCATAAGATTCCATCCTTGTACCATCTTGTCCTTTATCCCTCTGAGCTGTCTTGTATAGATCATCAATAATCTGGTGAGTGCTATCATGGTGAACAAGAGCTGCAATAATGGCATCGTCACTGACTTTCAGCTGAGTTTTCAAGGCACGCTTCTCATCAATGTTATTCTGGGATGTACTACAAAATGGGTCATCCATATCAGCATGATGCATGAGTGAGGTGCTGCTAAAGAAGTCACACGATTCCTCATTACATGAATCGCTAAAGGTCTCCAACTGGTTACCGCAACCTATAACCATGAATTTGTCAAACTCTGTAATGTCCCCATTTTTTGCAAGTCATTGATCTGATGGTGCCAGGTCATTATTGTGATCCTCGTGGTGTGGCGAGGTGTTTAGAGGGTCATTAATGTGAACTTACTAGTTATAGTAAGTCAATGGATAGTTCCGATGAGCTCAGATGAGTTAGAGGAGTTGAATGATGCTCTCGATTTTCATTTCTGGCTTCCGGTTTGGGCTCCAAGAATCTTGGAGAGAGCGTCTATTTTTAGTAAGTCGCCCCGTCAAGTTCATTCATCATCTTTCATCATCTGGATCAAACCTGTGCAGACAAATTTCGATTTAGACGCTTCTTCAGTTGTTTTCGCAAGACGGGTGGTTTATTATTATTATTTAATTAAATTTGCTAAGGTTGCCATTTTTGTTGGTATTATATGTTGGATACCTTAGTGTTATAGCTCGTTGGAACCAGGATGAAAAGTTTTAAATCTTGGGCACAAGAAATAGGGACCTTGCGTGTCATAATTTCATGATATTGGTGAAAAGGCCTTTTTTGGAGCCAAATGAATTAATAAATTATATTATTCAATATGTGCCTAAGTATAAAAAGTGTTTTAAGTGAAAAGTGTGTGAGAGAAGACACTTTTGAATTATAAAAGAAATGCTTTGTGAAAGGAAAAGGATCCATTGTTCATTTTGATAAAAATTAGGAAGTCTTTTGTTGAGAGCTTTCAACAAGGTTTGAGGACTGATTCCTCTCTGCTGGACTATGAATCATTCCTGTGATGGTGAATTGTGCATTTGATTTTACTGAAGAAATTCTGATAATTTATGGCTGCGAATTGATGCTGATGTATATCAATTTGGTTCAAGAATAAATTGAATTCATTACTTCTACAGCTGGGTTCGATTTTCTCTTATTTGGATGTCATTGCTGAGTAAGGGAGGTTGATGTATCTCCTTATGATTGCTGCATTGACTGTACAGCTGCCTACAAATAAATACAGGCTGCATTAATTATTTTGGAAGCTGCATTTCAATTTCAAGGAGCCACATTCTGATTTCAAGCAGCTGTGTGGAGTCCTTTCTTGTCTGCGAGTTCTTCCTAGGAGGCAGCGTTTTGATTCCTTGAGCTGCGAAATTCTTCCTAGGGCTGCGTGATAACGCCTGGAGTTTATTCATCATTCAACACGCATACTTTGCTTGCCAGGTGCCATTTTTTGATGGAATTAATTTTCAGAATTTGAATTTACAAATTCTTTGTATATTCATACATGTGAGTTTAATTTATAAATGGATTATTTGAAATTTATGATATTATAATTGGGAAGAAATATCCAAGTTATATATTTTCCTTGATAAAATTCTGTGGATGTGTTATCTATTTCAAAGAATTGAATTTCCTGGAGCCAAGAGCTAGTCAGGCTCTTTACAAACTTAGCCACGAAGTCACCAAAGTAGAATTCTGAACACTCTCCACTATGTTTGGAAAGAGATGTAGTCACAACTGTATTTTCTTTATCATTAGGTTGTAATTTATTTTCCCTTTGATTAATATTGCAAACATGCCCCTGTGACCAGGGCTCTTGGCATAAAAAACAAATCTGCCCTGTTCTCGCTTGGTCGTTGCCCATCACCGGGGATCCTGCAGCCTCTAAGCCTAATGATAATTGTTCATTATCAGTCAATGAACTCCTGAATTTTTCAGCCCGAAGCTTAATTAATTCAGCTGAGAGTTCACATGCCACGGATAAGTACTTTATTTCTCCTCTCTAGATTGCCAACAATTCTGATTGCAATTGTTTGCATATGTCATTGTCCTCATCTAAGATCAAGGATAAGGTAGTCTTTATACACGCCTTCAACTCAGCTGGATGGCGCTTCCTGAAATTACTTAGGAGACACTGAAATAATTGTTGAACCATTTTATCACAGCCTAGATTCAACATGTGATTGAAAATCCGAGTACTTTCCATTAACTCCATGATTTTTACCTGTTTAACAAAGGTAGAATCTCTGTCATATTTCAGTCTACCTAAATTGTCCAAAATCAACTATAAAACCTGTCTCCAAATGTGATCGGTATAAGGAATAATAGGAGCTGTAATCCGTGTGATCTCATCGAGACACGAGGGTACTGCAAGCCCGATGTCTCTCTGTGGATGATTCATAAACCTGTGTTGTACAAAGGCAACCATTGAGGGATGCATGGCCCAATTGAAAAGCCTGCAATCAGATTGATCTATCCTAGATAGATACGAATTTATTTTATATAATTTGGCCAGCATACCTTCCCTAAATTTTTGATGCTCCAATTGCCATCCAAGGCAACATAACTCATTTCCAATTTCAATTTCCTTCCGAATGTCCCTTAGTTGCACACTGTAAAACATGCCATTGAATTTCTTTGAGAATACTTGGCTTTCCAAGGACTCCATTGTTTAATTTTCTCCGAGGTTCGTGCAGTAGACTGGATAAGATTTTAATAAAATCAACCTCTGTAGTTGAGGAACGCTATCATTGCAACAAAAATTTCTGTTTTGATGATATTAGGAGCACTGCTGTTCAACTGCTTGTGTCTTGATTTTTCCAAATTTCAGCATATAATGTATTCAAACATAAGCGAAATATACGCATATAATAGCAAACACTGAATACTATAAATCAGTATTACCAAGCTGAAGATGTTCTCAATGAACTTACTATTGTATCAGTATTTGTCCTCACTGATAATAAAAATTCCCTTCCTGAATTTATCCGACCAGAGATTGAATGATTCACCCGGAGTTGTTTTGATTTAATACTTGCAAATAAATGCTTGCTTCGAATGAGGAGTGTGTTCTATTATGAATTATTCAAAATGTACAATATACATTTCCAGTAACAATAAGAACTCAACAATGAATTGGTTGATAATCTTTGACTATGGTTGTTTCAACAAATGTTTATTGACATTGGCTGTTTATTTTTGCTTGTACCAAAATCTACCAAAGTCTTCCTTGTTCACAAACGTAACAATGGGATTGCAGTTTTATGTTAAAGAAGTTTTATGCCAGTTGTTGCGTTATAGCTGAAGGTTGGTTAAATCCAGAATACCTTCTATGGAAACGCTATTCCACAAATATACATGATCAAATATAAACAACTTCCAGACAAAGGACCAAATGTTGAATAATATTTATCCACTGTTATTGGGCATTACATATTTCATGATATTCAATGACAATACAGTGGCAAAGTAATAAGGAGTACCAACCGCACACCACGGGTTCACTAAACTGGTGAATACTTCAATGCTGGCTCAATATGTCGACCCACACCAGCTTGGAAAGTCCAAGACCTCCGCTAACTTCAATTCTCCAGCCAAGTCACGGGCGTTGCCTGTCAGCCATCCGCGCGGACTAGTAAACTTAGCCTGTTCAACACTCTCCCCTTGCCACTTGTTCACGACTGCTAAGCGTAATGATCTCAATAGAGAGGGAGTGCAGACTGCAGCTCGCACTACTTTCCTTGTTCATTCCGGCCTGTCCGTATTGATTGTCACACTGTGAGTGGATGACCAGACCTCTGCGTGGGTGTCTTGAGCTGGCTGCTACGCGCCTAGGTCTCAAGTAGCGTATGTCAACTACAACATTGCCTTCTAATCAATCTCCAACCTAGCGTTAGCTTATAGAAGTCGCTCTTCTGCTGCCAAGTTCTGCAAATGAGTGGGTTCGAACTCTAGTAATGACTGGTTGGTTCTTCTTGTTCCAACAGTAAATGCGACTGCAGGAATAATCTCCTGTTAACTTGCGATCCAAAGATATCGAACAGCCAGAATGTGTTCTTTCTCGTGCGGTTTAGGCTTCTAATCCCGTGACTGCTCGCGTATGAAAGGAGGAGATTTCCTTCTACTTTTCGAACTGCGACTCAGTCTCCAATCACGATTGTGTCAAGATCAGTCTGTCACCCTCACGTGTCCACCCGACATTACTCAACGATTCTATCTGCTGTGTATCCTCTTCGCTGTGAGCGCGTGACTGAATATATATTGCGTTGAGGATATGTCAACCAGAAATCGGGATGCCTGCTGGTTACCAAATGCATGTACTAAAGACCATATGCGCTGCCAGTATTTATCCAGCCCAATACACAAGCTGGTGCGTAACTTGGAAGCATGCGACTGTTGCCTGATTCTTGCCATGATCAAGACATGATGTAAACACTACACAATGTCGCCTGTGCGTGGGTGTTGCAAGAGCGCTAAGGTGGAACGGTCTACTGCAATCCTGTGCCAACTACCAATCGGGATACTCTAATATTAGTCACTGTCAAAAGTATTAAAAACCGAGCTTAGTGTTAGAGCTCGCACATCTATGAATCAATGTGGGAGTCACTGTGTATTGGAAGTTTCTAATATGCAAGAGGTGCTCTGTCTCCTTGCTACGTGAGTGCAGAATTAATGTGAGATTCACATGCAAGCAGTCTTAGCCTGTAGACGAATACTGAAGGGAGACTCCTATAAATCACTGTAATACGAGACCTGATATCAACTGAATCCCCACAAATTAATTCTTCTGTAAACGCTGCACAAGAAAGCTTCTTCTTATCACAATATCTCTGCAAACTTTTCTGAAGAAAAACCTCACAGGCTGGCAAGATTTTTGGCTCTGATACCACTGTAATAACCCGAACCGGTCTTTTCCCGAAATTCCACAAATATATCTCATGTAGATTTAAGCAAATAAATACATGCAAATAACCATTGATTCAACAACAATAACCAGCAATATATTCCCATAAATTTCTCAAAAAACGTTATCGTATTATACAACAATACAATAACAGTGAGACCACTAAGCAATCCAATCTGAAATATAGAAACAATAGTAAGATCGGATGACCAAGAACTTGTAAACACAATGGCGAACTCTGCAATGAATCCGCACTGGAGATGAACTGGGTTTCCGTCCAATCCACCGAGAAAGCCTGAAGGTTTCCGTCCTCAGATTTCATAATCGAAAGCTGAAGCTTCCTGGATTCTCCAAGAGAAATAAATACATAAACTGAGCATCCTCAAATGAGACTCCAAGCCTTCTTTTAAAGCTCCAGCTATGACTCTTCAGTTTCCCCACTCTATCTCTTCATATTCCACTTAAAGTCACTTTTAAATAAATATAACCGTTAAGTTATAAAGTGACATAATAAAAAAAGCAAAGAATCTTCTGGCATTAAAACGGAGGACCAAACGAACTTGGATGATGACGTCTGATAGCTTGCTGGAAAGCTCTCGACGAGACGCTCCAAGTCCACTACTGAAATGCGAGGAAAGCTGAGTTCTGCCGACTTACTATAAATAGTAAGTACCCTGGAAACCCTGTGGAAACTATTCGATTGTCCTAAAACTGAAATCACCTAGGGCAAATATCCCATTGATCACTGCCAAGCCTCGGTTAACCCACCAGACTATGATGAGAAGGCTAACGAGACGACACGACATGAAATAATGTGCCCCAAAAAGGGGACATTTGAAATTAATTAAATAATTAATAATCTTAATTGTCAAAATATAATGACAACTTAATTATTTAATGTAGTAAAATTGACTTCTTATGCTAGCCAGATCATAAGATAAAAGTCAGTTTAAAAGACAAGAATAGGAATGCCAAGAGATAGGCTGATGAAAGGTCAAGAGTTTTTCTCGAGAAGGCTATTAAAGATCAAGGGGAGGATTTTCTAAGTATGTTCAGGTTTGTTGAATTTGATGTGGAGCTAATACAGGTTTCATCATTGAGCTTAACTGCAAGTTTTGTGAAGTTTCAAGTTGAAAGCAAAATTTGTAAGTTTTCAAAAAAAATAATATTTTGCTTTATTAATGAAATACAGATATTTTGGTCAAATCATTATTGTCAGGTAAGCTGGCTAAAGAAGTTGATAATTTGTATTGGTTGCTCAAATTAATTCTCCTACTTTTGTATTGAGCGATTATTGCTCTATTGAAGCCGATAATGTTTTGATTATTTTATACATTTCCAGCCTATAGTGGTTTCAAATGTTAAATTATGTGGGGGCCGTTGTATGTTTTGAAGCACACTAAATAGAGGATTAATATACATATCATCGTATACGGCTATAAACTAAAGTTTCAATGTGGGCTTCATTATTAACAATTTATCTGGGATTTATTAGGACCGAAACATTTGAAATGTGCTGAGATTAATATATTGAAATGTTTGGGGTTGCCACAAAATATTAGCATTTTCATACAATATGGGGACTGGCATAAATATTTATCGAAGACTATTGCTATTCTTGGTAAATCAAATATTTTAATTTTCTCTTGCTGTAAATCTCCAACAACTGGCATATGGGTGATGATTAAACAACTTCTAACATTACTGTGAAAACTTGGGACTGCTGTGGATACTTTCCTAGGCATGACCATGTGTGAGAGGAACAGGTCCGAAAATTCTATGAGGAGTTCAATAATAAGTTTATTGCTCGTTTTGATATGAAGGATAAGTTAATTGATCGTTTTGATATGAAGGATATAGAAGTATACTACAAGTAGTTAGCACAACTGAACAAAGTGATTCATTGGATTCTTTTATCAATGAATTTTAGAGAATTTCAACGATGGTCCAGGATATGTCAGAATGAAGGAAAAGGTCGTGTTATTTATTGAAGGTTTGAACGATAAGATCAAAGGATTTGTGAAGGTCCTCAAACCCGACTCTACAGGATGCAATTATAAAGGCAATGGACCTAGACAGTTCATCCACTTCCTATCAGCGGCCTAAAGGAAATTCCAAAATCTCTAAACCAAATCAGAAGATTGATGATCAGCCTAAGACTATCCCTCCTAAGGTGGATTATGAGACAAAAAATGAGATGAGCAAGAAACTATGCTTTACTTGTAAAGAACCATGGAATTCTGAACATAGGTGCCTAGGAAAAGGGAAAATACATTACATTGAGGTAGTTTCAGAAGATGAGGAAGAGTAGATTAAGGACAACAAACATGAGGACAACGATAATGAGGAGAGTAATGAGAAGCCCTCAATGGAAAGGAATGAAAATAGGACTAATCAGCCTAAGGTCACCCTTGCTACATTGTCAAGACTACCTTGGTACTATCCCTTTCGATTAAATGCTGTACTTAAGGGGCAGCTAGTAGTCTGTTTGGAAGATACGTGTAAGAACCCTTGTTCTCCTCAACTTTGTAAATTCTGATTTTTTCCCTGAATGTGTTCTTTTTGAGTGGTTTTGTTTTGGTTTTCAACAATATATAAAGTCTTTTGCCGAATAATAACAATATAAAATACTTACACAAATTAAAACAAGGATTATGAAATTATAGCAGCAACTCACAAATCTGATCTATAAAAGAATTTCTTGTGCATTACAATGTTCATTTGTTCAAATCAGATTCTAGAGACAATATATAAAACTTCAAAAACATACCCATTAAGGATAATGCTGAAAATCTGGGTTGATATCAACAATTTAATGGTCTGATCAAAGGCTCGAACTGCTGCAATGTCTCTGTTCTCCACCTCCAAACCCTCACAATGACTTATTACACCCTTATTGCTAGATGTACGAAGAAATTAACCCAAATAATGAAGCGCTTTGCCTAGAGAGAACACACCTAGGTTGAATAACACACACACGGCTCTAACTCTGCTGGTACAGCCTGATTATAACCTCCAACAAGATATAAATGGTACCCACAAAGAGAACAAAGATTATCATCTTGAAATGATCTGAAACCCTTGCAATTATTTCTTCAATCTTCTCAAACCCTTGAAGAAACTTCTGAAATTTTCTAATTCTTCACCAATTTAGCACAAATTGGACCTCTGTATGAATCCCACAGTCAAGCAATGATTCAACTGATCTTTCACAACCTCAAGATTGCATAAACATGGAAGAGATTTCGTCCTCCAATACTAAAGATGGCTGAAACCGTAGGTCTCAATGCACAACTCGCAAGAACACCATATCGCAAAGACAAATAATCATCAATTATATTCCCGTTGATTTTCTTTTGATGTGCTTTTTATACTTCTCCCACTTAGGTCGACCCCTTTGTGCTTTTTAATTCCATTTTAGGGTTGCATAATAACTTTATAATAATTCTCCATTATGGGCGCCCAAAGTCAAGGTCATAATCAAAGCTTTTTAATATCATTAAATGATATATATTATGTTCTCATATTGACTATAAATTTCTTTAAATATTTGGCCCCATAAATCATATTCAATTAATGCACTTTTAAGTCACTTAAATTGACAGTCATGGCCCCATTGTGCATAAAGTGACTTTATAACTTTATAATCTCATTAATGATTAATTATTAGTATATTAATAAAGTCACCTTTACTAATAATTAAATAACATAACTTGCACAAATATCATTATTTCACTAAGTCAATTTAAAAACAGGATGACCACTGCATATACCATGTATCCAGGTGCCCTGTCGAAAATAGTAACTCTACAAATATCTTACTATAAATACTTAGTCCCTGAATATTTGATCAACCCAATGGTACTAGGGATCAACATTGTAAGCATAGCCTGTTCAGGAGCCCTGCTATAATTCGTAATCCTGACTTTTCTTGAAATAGTCACTTACTATAAATAAAATTGTACCAAACTGAACCCTACAAAGAGCAATCTTAAACACTTCTAACCTTTGGAATGGGAACAAGCCTCTTGCACTACCAATTGGGACCCTCTAGCCATCAGTCTTAGCCTGCGAGGGCCAATAATACGCTAATCCAATCATAAACCATATCATCCCAAAAAGGGGACATTACAGTCCACCCTCCTGAAATTGCTTTTCCCCAAGCAATCTCAGAAACAAAATAACACACTAGTACACCCGAATCCCGAGGGAAGAACTATGTAATGTCTCTACTTATACCAACTAGCTCCTATAACACCAACACCAGAATAACTTACAATACCTACTGAACTAGATCAATACCAACAACTAGTGTCGTAGGAGGAGGCAACTCAAAGGGAAGCAACTCGGAAGGCTGACGAAGTTTACTTCCCAAAAAAGCGCAAGGTGAACCGCCATACACGCTATCTAACACATGCACAATTGAACTATGCATCCAAAAGGGGTCATGCACGTGATTGGAAATAAAATTGTAGGCACTCCGCATTGTGTAAACACCTGAAAACTCCTTAGTGAGCTTTCTCTGAAATCTCGATGCACTGGAAGGATCCAAAACTCTGAATAGAAGCCTACCAAGAAGAACATCCTCAAAAATTTTCTGCCCAACTTTGATCTCAACTTCATCATGCCAAAAATGGTGAAGCCAACCAATGAGACCTACCTGAACTACAGTGCTAACTTTGTCATCACTTGGGTCCCAAAACAATCTGAACTCACATCCATCTACTATGTGGAGATATGAATCACATAAGGTGTTTGCAACACCACAACTATCTCCAAACCCTGCTAGACTCCCATAGATGTGTTGACTCTGCAAGTAATTCCCCACTCAAGATGAAGTTGAATACTTGCAACTACTGCTTCCATCTAATGAAAATGGTGAGTATCCATCCAACAAAGGATGGTACAACCTCAGAGTCAATCCACACTGACGCATCATCAAATCTTTCATGTGTGGATTAGAAAAGAAGTGATGAGTACTCCTCCCTATGCAATCACGATAAAAGGCTCCTACCTCGGTCACTGACAGACTCTCATAGTTCTGAATATAACCCCCATCACCTGACTCATCACCAACAACACCAGCGGTGGATGTAACCACAAGAGAACTTGGTGCAACATGTGATTCTCTGTTGCTCTCAACAGATGCACTCATCTCATTTGTATGAATTGCACCTGTAATTGTGATAGGTGCAGCCACATCCTCAACCGGCTCACAACCATAATCCGTGGATATTAGATCCCCACCAACTGTTTCCATGGAAACCTGAATTGTATTTGAAGATGAAGAGTGTGCCAAACTCAAATCCATGGTAAGCTTATCAATCCGTAACATAGACTCCTGAAGGGCCAATTGAGTGCTCTTCAACGAGCCCATGATAACCTCAAGCTTAGAGGTGAGCTCATCAACCTCCTCTTCCTTCCCCTTTAGAGCATCATAATAGATGCCATCAAGCACGAGAAGATGGTCTCTATCTGATAAAAGCTTTACGTAATGATTTTTCATTATCCTCAATGCATCTCTAAGTGCCTGAAACTCTTCAAGAGAAAATCATCTATCACAGTGCTCATCAATTTCCGGAGTACTCCAACCATAAGTTTCCAACATCTGTCGAGCAACATCAAAATGCTCTAAGGCTGTAGCAATCATATTGTCATTAACCTTCAATTGACCAATCAAATGATGAAGGCCCTGTGACAAATCATTATCATACAAATTTTCTAGTTTGCAATACGCACTATGATAAGAGGTTGTTTCAACATCACTCATTGATTGATAAGTTTCAACATGTGTGACACCAACTTTGCACACATAACCATCAAAAGTACTATTGTTATGTACCTCATAGGATGGCTCAAAAGACATTGTAGAAACTGCTGATTTGACAATGTCTTCGCACACTTCTTCCACAGTAGCTACATGTCCATCCAAAACCTGGTCCTAGGACTCATTGCCAACCAATGAATTTTATGATTTATTTTTCAAGGCCTGATTTGCAAAATCAAACTAGTTGTGGCCTGAATCTGCATCACATAACTCATTTCTAACTTCCAAATCTTGAGTGTCAACACTAGGGAACTCCATACATCCATCTTTCACAAATGGAATGGCTACTATCTCGTGAGTAGGTTCAACATTATGACTGCTATCATAAAAATCAGAACTGTTATCAGTTCTGATAACAATTTCTTGGACGTTGTTAATGTCCACTTCCTCCTCAAATTTCACCTTCTTATCACCAAATACAATTTGCTTGTCATTTTGTAACCCATCTCTTCTTGCAAATAGATCATGAGCTATCCTACGATATTGTCTCTTTATCAAAGCAATCTTATTGTTATAGGCTTGGATGAAAGTCCATGAAATAATAGAAAGATAAATCTTTCTTAACATATTGAGAGAGAGTATTATATTCCTCCAACATGCTAAGTATTTCTTCCCTTCTATCACTCGTCATATCCTGTGGTGACCAATCTGTTGTGACTGCATATGAAAACCCAACCCTGCAAGATTACAGAAATCACTCTGATACCAGTGTAAGAAACCCTGTTCTCCTCAACTCTGTGAATTCTGTTTTTTTTCCCCTGAACTTATTCTTTTTGAGTGGTTTTGTTTTGGTTTTCAACAATATATAAAGTCTTTTGCCAAATAATAACAATATAAATGCTTACACAAATTAAAACAAGGATTTTGAAATTATAGCAGCAACTCACAAATCTGATCTATAAATGAATTTCTTGTGCATTACAATGTTTATTTGTCCAATCAGATTCTAGAGACAATATATAAAACTTCAAAATACCCATTAAGGATAATGCTGATAAATACATTAAAATCTGGGTTGATATCAGCAATTTAATGGTCTGATCAGAACCTCGAACTGCTGCAATGTCTTTGTTCTCCACCTCCAAACCCTCGCAATGCCTTATTACACCCTTATTGCTAGATGTATGAATAAATGAGCCCAAATAATGAAGCGCTTTGCCTAGAGAGAACACACCTAGGCTGAAGAACACACACATGGCTCTAACTCTACTGGTACAGCCTGATTATAACCTCCAACAAGATATAAATGGGAGCCACAAAGTGAACAAGGATTATTATCTTGAAATGGGAGCTTATCAAAAGGCATTTTGAAGCTCATTCTCAAATTGTTGAAAATTATTATTTTTGATATTTCTCTCTAATTGAGTGTAACTCGTGTGGTTTCTGGAGATTGGACTTGATTCATCTCAGCCTTCCTGAGGATGAAATCCCTCTTGGAGAAGATTAGTGTAATGTCCCCATCCTAACGAGTTTAGTTTCGTGGACAGTCAGCCTATTCAGTGGGTTCCCATAGGCTAATGTGTTAGGGTTAGGGAATTTTGGAGACATTTTATCTAGCAAGATGGCAATTTCAAATGTTTATTTGAGCTCCAACAATTATGATGTGCACAACACCCTTTTTCGGAGAGATTTTAGTTGAGTTCTCCAATACTTACTATTTTTAGTAAGTCAGTTTTGGGCACTGACAGAGCCAACTGGCATGGTTACTATTTTTAGATATGTTGGTGGGAGCGCTGGAAATCAATATCTTGATATTTGATAGTCTAAGGATTTCAAATTAATTAATGATTATTTGTTATTTTATAAAGTTAAATTAAAGATGTTATGTTATTGTTATTTAAAATATTTTAAATAAATGACTATATGGGTGCCAATATTAAAGTTAAGTGTTTAAATTTAATAAAGGGCCCCTTTGGAGACATGGACCCCACTTTGGAGAGATACGTGATTTTAATTAAATATTAAAAAAGGCAAGAGAGGAGAGGGGCATAGCCTTTTGGGTATGGTATAAAAGTGATTTTTCAAGTTCATTTGATATGATGGATTGGATATTTAATATTGTTCTTGGTTTTGGAGGAGCTTGTTCTTAATAGGATTTGTGAGGGCAAAATCACTTACAGACAACATCTTCCACATAGGTGAAAGACCCAATCTAAAAGATTACTTGGTAATTTCATTCAGGGAACACAAATTGAGCTCATTGGAGAGTTAATTATTCGGTAGTGGATGGAATTCATTGCGTATCTGATAGAGGAAGGACGATTTGAGGAGTTCTTGAGGAGTTTATTGCTGTTCACACTTCTTCTTGACTACCCATACATTCCTCTTGCTGGTTGTACATGCGTAGTAGTGACGATGATTTCTAGAAGGCTGGTTGGAAAAGGCTTTGAAGGTTTATATTGTTGTTTGGGGGTTGCCTAGGGTTGAAGAGTATAAAGATATGATTCCATTTTCCTTTGGAAGAGATTCCGGAGAGCATGTCCATTTCTGTGAGTGTCAGTTTGAAGATTTTGATAACAGGTCAGACTTCTTTGCTGCATTTTGTGGGTATGTTTGAAATACGTTTGTAATGTTATTTTATGAACTTGGTTATTCAAACTTTTGAGAGATATTGTACCTTCAGTTCAGAAATTAAATCTGAAATTTCAGCCTTGTGAAATTCTAAATATCATCAACTTTCTAAGTTGTTTAATTACTGCCAATATTTCTATTATCCACACTATTCTTTATTATACAAACCATTGAAAACACACAAAAGAAGGACAAAAACAAAAAAACCCAAGGCAAAACAAGGCTGTATAATACAGTGGTATCAAAGAAATATAACCTGCCATCCTAGAGGGTACATTATGACAAATCAGTGATATCTTATGATTGGACCAACAACCTTTCACATGCTATTACGATACTTGCAGGAACATATCTAAAACAAACTTGGTTGCAGAAGAGCTGAGGACAAGAGAGGAATAGAAAGACAAAGCATAGGCAATATGGGTGATAGGAATGCAAGAGATCTTGGATAGGAACTACTTATAAACTTATTAGATGCCTTGGTTAGAGGAAAACAGCCTGCAAAACAGAGATCACAGGAACAAATTCAATGGTTGTGTCTTTTGATAGAGTTAGTGGCTAGGCAGATGGGAGAAAATATTGGTGCTAACAACAGAAATAACGCCAATAATGCAAACATGTTGACAACAACGTAGGCAATAATGGTCAAGGAGAAAATTCAGTTCATGGGAGAAATGCAAATCGGCAATCTAGGACAATAGCTTCTAGGCCTCTTCTGCCTATCTTTCCACCTAGGGCTCAACCACAAGTAGACAATAAACCCCAAATAATAAATTGGTAGGACCAATTTAGATGATCGGGAGAAAGGAGGTCTGAAGTTCCAAGCTGCTATTTCATTGAGAGACTATATTAATGTTAGGATTAAGCATAGACCCCCATGTTGGTAAAACACAAAACTATGATCTGTAGAAGAAAGTGGGGAAGTTAACTCTTCTTTATTATGTTAAATCAAGGATGTCTACAACTCGATCTTGGGTTCCAGAGGTAGATACCTATTTCCACCTAAATCCTATGCTAGAGGAAGAATCCATTAGGTATGCAACAATACACGTGAATGGCATTGCACACATTGGTGACATCATGGGATGATCACCATGGGACATGGTCACATTGCCTCTTATGCAGAGTTCAAAAGAGATTGATTGAGAGCTTTGATAAGAAAGATCCAGTGTTGCATATTAAGGAATTGACAAAGCAAAAAATTAACAGTTTCAATTTGTAATTAAACTCCTACAAAAACTGTAGGGTTGCAACTATAAAACTAGATTGTTTTACAAAACCACCTAGGGTTTGTTCAACAAAACATTAAACACACCTAGGGTTTGTTCAATAAAAGAATTAAACACACCCAGAGTTTGTTCAACAAAAAATGAAAACACGACTAGTGTTTGTTCCTTGATCTACTTAGACAAAAGAAAGAAAAAGGAAGAGATGTAAAACAAAAATGAAATTCTTGTTAAATAAAACTTTAAAAACCCTTCAAAATACGAACTTGCCTCTTAGATCTTGCTTGAAATCAATAGTGAGCTCTTTCCAATCGTTTGTAGACACCAATATATGCACTAAAAGTAGCTAAAAACCTGGCCAAATGTGATTCAACAACAAATTTTTGCTCAAACTCCTTGCTAGTTTCCCGACAATACAATCCAAATTTGGCTCAAAACTCTCTTTTATTCTTTCTCCTTTGACTTGAAAATGAAATGAAGTTACGTTTAGGGTGGAGGAGGCAATTATATGACTTGAAAATGAAATGAAGTTACGTTTAGGGTGGAGGAGGCAATTATATGACTTGAAAATGAAATGAAGTTACGTTTAGGGTGGAGGAGACAATTATAAGTCAAAAACATAAAGTTTAAATGCTGATTTTTATGTTTTTGTTTCTACTTTTTCAAGTCCAACTGCACAATCGAGCCTATGGCTCGAGACTCACCTAGACTTGGTGAATTTGGCGAGTCCACCAGAGTTGGCGAGTCCAGCGAGATTTGTTAAAACATATTGTCATTGATGTCAACAAATAGATGTTTACATAAGGAGCAGATTATGTAAATAAACAAAGGAAAATATTAAATATGACGCACAGCCAATTAGTGGTTGACCCCCTCTCTTAGAGGCAATTTAAATAAATAAAGAAAAGGTTTACCAATGCTTGGCCAAATTGGGTTAACAGTTCCTTGAGGCCCATTTGATTGGGCCGAGCCCCCTTAATGCAAGCACCTGGCCTTGGGTAGAAATTACTAAATAAAAAAATATTATGCATGCTGGCCAACCTGCGTGAGAAGACCTAGCCACCCAAATGAAGAGGCAAGTCAACGATATAAATACAAGTTCTTGGAGGGTCATTTGTGTATCCATTTATTGAAGATATTTCCTATTAAGAGAAGAGATATAGAGCAGAAAAAGAGGACATTTATGAAGAAAAATCAGACATATGTGAGCATATTTATGAGCTTAAATCAATCTTGTCTTGAGGGAAAATTCATTCAAGTTATATGAGTGTATGTTTTTAAGATTAAAGTAGACTTAGTGCAGACTTTTTTGAAGATATAGTTCAGATTTGCAAGCAATTTTTGAAAACCATATTGCAGATCTGAGTATAGGGTTCAGAGCAGAAGGTCAAGGCAGATTTGTGGGCAGATCTTGTTGAAGACTTTGAAGGGATCTAGAGCAGATCCAACAACTTTATAATCATCTTGTTTTTTTGAAGGTCGGCGCCTTCTACTTTGCAAGTACAAGAGGTTGGAGCCTTTCACTCAAAGAGATTGGTCTCTTTTCGAGTTGGTTCTTAGTGAAGGGGTTTGGTGCCTCTTGTGGGTGTTAGCCGTAAAGTTGTGTTACCATCGGATGTTAGCTACCGACGGAGGTTAGTTGCCGACAGAGGTTAGTTAGTTGCCGACAGTTGAGAAGGGTGACGACATTTGGGTGCTCCTCTTCGGATTGTATATGAATATTGTACTTGCTCATTAGAAGCACCAATGTTATTGTAACCTTTGTGAATGATTAATGAAAGCTTGATGTTATCTGATCTAATTCTATCTCTGCTAGTTACATTTCCTGTATAACGTCTATGTTTCAGTAAACAAGTTTACCCCAGCAGGTAAACATCCGGTGCCGCTGCCTTTTTGAATCGAGACAAAGGCAAATGGAGTATCGTCCATAAATGGGAATACCAGTGGATGTTAATAGGCGAATAGAAGAGAATGGCAAACTTTTTGAAGGGGAGGACCACTTGATGAACTACTTTCGAGTCACACTCACCACGGCCATTGAAACCTTCGTGCGGAGAGAAGCCACGAGGGCCACTGTGGCAGAAGATATTGTGTAGGAGGCACTGAACATGGGCCCGGCGGCTAATTGTCTTTTGCATCACCTTCCGAGGCTTCTAGCACAAGCAACGCTCACACAGAGACTCCGCCGGGAAGAAATCGCTTGGGAGGAACGAAGGCAGGAAATCCTTCGGGAGTACCACGAACGGGTCAACAAAAGACTCCGGGAAGAACGTGATGGGAAACCCCATCGGGAATAGTCACATCTGAAGGTGACGGAAGGAAGGACACTGAAGAAATAAGAATGACAAGATCATTCATGAAGAGATTGTAATAAAAAACATGAATAAATAAAAATAAGTGTTCTTTTGGTTGAAAAGCAATGTTTTGCGCTCAGTCTTGATGCCCAATACTTTAAATAAGGATAGAAATAAAAAAAGTAAAAGATGACGAAGGGGAAGCCGCATAGATGGCTTTGATCTCCACGCAACAACGTGAACGTCGGTATAGGCTAAGGCAACTTGCCAAAGACCAACTTGCCGGAGGGAACCTCGGAAGTGGTATGGAGGGTGCACAGGCCAACAGAGAACATTTCACTTCGCCGGAGCATCAGAGAGTGCAGAGTAGAGAAGAACTACTTGAGGAAACACGATTAAGAAAGGTCTTACTTCAGGAAGAGCGAGACCGGTTTGAAGATTTGACCCCTGCACCAGGATTTGAGGACCGAGACCACGAAGGGAACCGTTCAGTCGAAGGTGACAGTACTACCGGAGGTGCCAGTGACAGTGCGGCCGAAGGCACTAGTGACACGCAGGTGAACCCTCTATTGGAGCCAACGACTCCATACAATACGGTTCCACCTGTTACACAGACACGAGGACAAGTGCCATTAGTGAATACTATACAAATCAACCAAGTAGGGGTGGGTGCGAGTGCTAGCACAGGCGGTGTCGGAGCACAAAATCCACAGCATACACAACGACCAAAACCAGCCCAACCACCCATGGCGACACACAAGGAAAAGTTGCCCAAATTTCATGACGACGAGAAGGACGATCCAGCACGGCATTGCCGGACATGCGAAACCATTTGGTCAGCCAACGAGGTTACCGACCAGGACAAATGGATGAAGCAATTCCTCGCCACACTCAGAGGAGTTACCATTGACTGGTACTCAGACTTGGATAAAACCAAGATAACCATGTGGGACGAACTAAAGAAGGGATTCGAGAAGGAGTTCCGGATCCTCAGAGATTACAACGAGATAGCCTTGGAAATCTACGGAACGAAACAAGGTAAGAAGGAAACCGTCTGAGCTTATGGCCACTGACTAAAGGAGCTAGTCGGGAAGATGGACAGCCAACCAACAGATGGTTTAAAGAAGAGATGGTTTGTTGAGGGTTTGAACTCCAAGTTACGGCAGAAGATGAAAATAGTACCTCCGACATCCTATGACAATGCATATAACTGGGCCATGGACTTGGAAAGTGAGAACAAAATGTCAAAAAAGAAGAAGAACAAATCCTTGTCATCAAATGATGACACTTTCGAAGAAGATAGCAGTAGTGACAACCAGCCGAAAAAGAAAGTCAAGGCACTCCAGAAAGACATGGAGAGAATGCTAAAGGAATATAAGTCAATGAAGGGGAATACTAGTAAGGATGACGAACTCTGGTGCATAGAGTGTAAAGAAAGTAGCCACACGAAAGGTGCATGTCCCAAAAAGGCATTCTATGACATCTGTTAGATTATGGGACATTCCACAAAGGAATGCCCATATAATATGAAGACACGAAATTAGCAAGTGCTCTTTACACAAGAGCAGCCATCCACATCAAGAACGACAGAACCAAACAATAATGCATCTTCAAGGGGTTACCAAGGCAACCAACGAGGCGAACGAGGGAACAATAATAATTCCACCCGTAACAGGGTTCAGTACGATGCGAAGGGACGCCCAATGATCCAATGTAGGGCATGCAACCAATGGGGTCATTGCGCAAGAGAGTGTAATAATAATGACACCCCTCAGCAGCTGTGCTGGTGGTGCGGCCCTAGTGACCATGAAGATGCCAATTGCCCTAAGTCTGGCATAGGGACCAACCTGCTGGATCTTGAAGGAAACGCAAGGATAAAAGAAGCTGTATTGGCTCTTACCCGAGGGCAAGCGAAGGAAGCCAGGTACCCCCATCCCCATACGGAGAAATAGAGGATGCTGGAAGCATAGGAAGAAATAGAAAAGGCTATGAAAGCCCAACGGGAGACACAAGAACCAACAGGACCCTATAGCGCAGACGCGGAACGAAACATTGTACGACAGATGCTCCAACTCGAGGTACCTGTGAAACTCCAGGACCTCCTACACACCATGCCACATTTGGGGATAGTCTTACTGGGCACACACATTGGCCAAACCAACACGAAGCACGCGGACACTTTCATGCCAGGAGGCTCCGCAACAGATCCAATGGTGCTAGCCGTCAATAATGGCAGACACCCAGCCGTGGTGGAGATGGGCATTCTCGGCACTATCCTAATGGACACCAGAATAGATGGCGGGTCCGGAGTAAATGTCCTACCTGAGGACACATGGAAAAAATTAGGGAAACCTACCTTGTGGCCACCAACATTCAATCTGTTAGGTGCCGATTAGCACAGGATTAAACCCCTCGGGACATTGATGGCACAACCAGTTACGTTGGGTGCACAACCATTTGTACTTGACTTCGTGGTCATCCCACTTAAGCAGAAAGGGTATGACGCCATCCTGGGAAGAGGATGGCTAGTGGCGGCAAAGGCAAATCATAACTGGAAACGGAATACACTTTCGATGGAGAGTGGAGGCAGGAAATTCACCATTGATCTCCGAAACCAATTGGTGAGTGAGGAACTCGCCTCTTCCTCAGGGTCAGAATCCGAAGGGGACAACGACCCACAGGACGAAGGAAGGCATGGAATGGAACCCAATGAAGAAGGTGTATTAAACTTGGGTGGATGCTCGAAAGATGATATAGATTCACTCAACAGGTTGTTCAATTGGTAGATGGAGGACTATGAGATGTTCTCACCCTCATGCAATGTATTAAGCATTGAGGAAGAATCAGACAAATTTCCCCCAGAGTACGGGGAATATAATGAAGGGGAGGCTACAATTGATACCGCACCAGCACACCAGTTTAGAGACAAGAATGCCATAAAGTATGAGGAACCATCCGTGAAACCTCTGAATCTCGGCACGGAGGTAGAAGAAAAAGTCATTCTCGTAGGGGATGACTGGAATCCAATCCTGAAAACCTCCGTGTTGAAAATTTTTACCGAATACAAAGATGTGTTTGCGTGGATGTACAAGGACTTGAAGGGGGTCCCACCTGAACTATGTGTTCACCGCATCCCGTTGATACTTGTCGCAGTACTAGTACGGCAGCGGCCATACCAAATGAACAAGAATTATGTCTCGAAAGTAAAGGAGGAAATCGAATGGATGCTGGAGGCTAGAATTATCTTCAGGGTTCAAACAAGTGAATGGGTATCTCCCATTGTGATTTCCCTCAAGAAGGATGGAAACCAGATCCGGATTTGTGTTGACTTCCGACGTCTGAATGCAGTTACTATCAAGGATCCATTCCCCATTCCGTTTACAGATTCTATCCTCGAGGAGGTGGCCGGCCACGAAATCTATTCATTCATGGACGGATTCTCCGGCTACAACCAGATATCAATCGTAGAAGAGGATACACTGAAAACAACCTTTGTGGTGGAAGACGGAGTATATGCCTACAATCGGATGCCATTCGGTCTCTGCAACGCCCCAGCAACGTTCCAGAGGATAATTCTCCATATCTTCGATAAGATGTCGGTGGGTAATTTCAAGGCCTTCCTGGATGAATAGTCCATCTACAACGGGGAGGAGACACATCTAAAGGCACTCGACGAGTGCATGGACAGGTGCCCAAGGGCACAACTCGCACTTAACCCCAAGAAATGCCAATTCATGGTACCTCAAGGTAGCCTATTGGGGCATATAGTGTGCAAGACAGGACTCAAAACAGACCCGAATAAAGTTCGGGTGATTGTGGAAATGGAACGACCACAAGATGTCACGGGGGTCAGATCTTTTCTAGGACATATTGCCTATTACCGAAGGTTCATAAATTTTTTTTCCCAGATATCTTACCCCCTCGATAACCTTACAAGAAAAGGAGAACCTTACATATGGGGAACAATGCAGAAGGAATCCTTCGAAGAATTAAAATCCCAACTGTTGGAGGCACCCATATTGGCCTATCCGGATTGGGACAAAGAGTTCCACGTGCACGCTGACGCTTCCAATTGTGCCATAGGTGCCACATTGGCACAAGTTGCAAACCATGGGTTGGATCACCGAGTCTACTTCGCCAACAGACTACTCTTGAAGGTGGAAAAGAACTATAGTACAACGGAAAGAGAAGCACTCGGCATGGTCTATGCCGTCCAAAAATTTAGACATTATCTGTTGGCGACACCCTACACATTTTATGTAGACCACCAAGCTCTAATGTACTTGGTGAATAAACCAATAATCCAAGGATGGGTGAGCCGATTCTTGTTGTTGCTACAAGAATTCACATTTACCATTACAGTACGGCCAGGCAAAAGCCATGTGATTGCAGATCAACTGTCGAGAATCAAATCAGGAGAACAAGCCGACGGGGTGAATGATGATTTTCCAGATGCGCACCTATTCCGCATCGCGGTTCTGCCAACATGGTATAATAGCATTGGTGAGTACCTCTCTACATCACAATTTCCCCAAGAAATGCCACCAAGGGAACGGCCCAAACTGGCCCTGAGAAGTCGAACATCCCAACTTATCAACGGGCTTCTCTACAAGATGGGGTCAGACCAAGTACTTCGACGATGCGTGATGCAGGAGGTGCCTAGTATTCTGAGGGAAGCACACGAAGGCTCGGTGGGAGGACATATGGGACCAGATACAACAGCTAGGAAGGTACTGCTTGCAAGACTGTGGTGGCCGACGCTGCACAATGATGCCAAGGAGTGGTTCGTAAGCTGTGATACATGTCAGCAGACCGAAAAATCATTGAAGAGGGATTTCATGCCGTTAAATCCCTCGGCTACTCAAGAATTATTTGAGAGATGGGGACTTGATTTTGTGGGACCATTGAGAACCAACAGACCAAGGCAGTGCATGTACATAGTGGTGGCTACAAAGTACTTAACGAAGTGCGTAGAAGCACGGGCCCTACCGAACAACACCGCGGTGAGCACAGCAAGGTTCATTTATGAACAAATCATCACTCAATACGGCATCCTGATTCAGCTAACAAGTGATAGGGGGGGTCATTTCGTGAAACATGTGGTAAAGCTCCTCACAACGGAATTTAAGATTTTTCACTCCCTGTCTAGTCCTTACTATCCGAGAGCCAACGGTCAGGCGGAAGCAACGAATAAGATTTTGGTCTCTGTAATCTACAAGTCCTGTGGTGTGGAAAAGGAAGATTGGGAGGAGAAGCTACTGTCGGTCTTATGGACGTACCGCACCACCTACAAGGTGACAACAAGCCAAACACCTTTTCAGCTAATGTATGGCCAAGAAGCTGTAGTCCCAATGGAATTTATGGTGCCAAGCCTCCGAATGGCTATTGATAACAAACTTGACCATATGGAGAGTCTTCAGGAACGCCTCTATGCTCTGAATAAACTAGATGAAAGGAGAATGATGGCACAATGGGCAACGGAGGTGGCCCAACAACGTTGGAAGCATTGGCATGATAAGCACCTTCGCCGCACCCGATTCGCTCTAGGACAACTCGTCCTGAAGTATAATGGACGGAATGAAATCAAACCCGGCAAGTTCAAGGTGAAATGGCTAGGCCCTTACATAGTCCGGGAAGTCAATACCAATGGGGCAATTAAGTTGTCATCAATCGACGAGGTACCCATAGCAGATGCCGTTAACAGGTCGAAACTGAAGTTATGCCATGATCGAGGCCATCACGGAGCGTTCAGCGGGAACCAGAGATTAAAAAAAAAAATAAAAAAATAAAAAAATAAAAAAATAAATAAAAATTTAAAAAAATTAAAAAATAAAAATTAAAAAAATTAAAAAATTAAAAAATAAAAATAAAAAGAAAAAAAATAAAAATAAAAAGTGAGTACCTGACGGTGGGACCACCGAACGGTGGAACCACCGTTTCCATAAAACCCTCATCCGCACGAAACAAATGCAAACTCAGGAAAAAGAATCAAGTGCGCAAGGAAGTGCGGAAAAGAGGGCACGACTCAAGAACATATCACTGTGCGGAAGAAAGAGAAGCACGTGCGGACGGAAGTAAGAGAAAGAGGAGACCACGCGAGAAAAGGAGAAGAGGCTACGACGGACGAAAGGGAGTGAAGATATAACGCAAAGGAAGATATTGTCGTGCGGTGGAGGCGAGCGGAGGGCAGTCTAAGAGGGATACGAAGCAGCAATATCTTAGGGAGACATCAAAACAAGCAGGCCCGATACCAAGGCATACAGGAAAAAAGAATGGACAGACAGGAAGGCACCGCGGTAGATTGAAGGCAGCAAATGGAGACTTAGACATTGCATGAGCGAGATACCACCGTACGGAGACTACGAGCACGAAGGAAAATAAGAGGAAGAAACATAGCAGCCAAAGGAGGGAAAATCAGTACGGCAAATTATATAACGGTTTCTTGAATTCAAAACGGTAAAAAATGCATTTAGCTGGGAAGAGAAGCAATTGGAAAAATTAGCTACAAGCAAGGAGTTTAGGCAAAACAGCCATGAACAAGAAGGCTACCATTCTACCCTCGGGAGTGAAGGTTGTCAGGCACCAGGCAAGTGGCAACAGCATGAAGAACTTCAAGTCTATGCCGGAGGACAAAGATGCCATCACCTACCAGACGGTAGCATTTGAAGGGCTTAATGGACTGGAATGTAGGAGATGGTGGAAGGAAACTCCAGAGGACGACGAGGTAAAGAAATTTTTACGGCAGGCGAGTGTTCATTGGGAATTCATGACGTTACAACATCGCACCTTTTACATGCCCCATTACGCCATTGGATTATTTCTCGAGGCCGCACTTAGACAGATGCCCGTGGATGAGTTGGAGCTCAAGCCGCAAGGCAAGCTCACGGGAGGAGCCCCACCTGTGTTCTACTAGCTATATTTGGATACTGGAGGTGTAATCAGTTGACAGAAGCGACGACGGCAAATGGTGGTAGAGTCAGACAAGGATGACATTGATAGTGGCCGGGAAGCTAGTGGAGAATCTTCGGACACAAACTCGGGCGGAGAAGATATATGACAATTCTTGTGGAGGCAGTGGCATCCATCGCGACAACCCATGTTCAGTTTGCACCACCAGTGTTGTCCCCCTCGACCCACTTGACTTCGGCACGGTTGGTGAGTTCCACAGTTCCTCTAGTTGAGTTTCCACCTGAGGAAGCAGCCACGAACATTCTAGGGGAGGGGGATCTTGAACCTCCGATGGAGGTAGTGGCCGCAGTTGCAGAGGAGGAAGTGCTCGGAGGCACCAAGGACAATGGTGAGGGTCAGGTCTGGATGGAGGTGATAGGGTCCGATGCTGTAGTAACAGTGGATGCGGCACTTTTGCAGGACCCCTCACCACCCCATGACCCTGTGCAGGTGGGAGCCATGCATTCTTATATCAGCCGACGATTTCAGTTGGTTCCTGCTCCACCACCAGCAGTAGTTCTCTCTCCTCGACGGGAGGACCTGCAAGAGGTTATTGGTATAGAGTGTGCAGATGTCAGAGTGGCAACAGATGATCTTCCTCCTTTCTCTCAGGAGGATGGGGCTGTGGCAAGAGGTGAGGTGGCCAGGGAGGCACCTTGTGGAATTGAATTGGCTCGCCCGACAGCCCTTACTGGTCTTGGGGCATTGGAAGGAGAAGACGTTGAGACCTATTTAGCAGACATGGTCACTCGAGGACGTCGGTTGGTGGCTGTAGCGGAGTCCCGAGCTGTGGTGACTATAGTTCAGGATTTGAGACGTCTCCTAGCCTTTGCTCGAGTCGACTGTGGAGTAGCATTTGCCGCTTGTTTTGAGCAAGGGTTATGGCCTGATGGAGAGACTGCCGAGATGTTGGTTGCCTGGGTTGTTACTACACTAGTCATTGAGAGTGAGGCAGGATCTCTTGTTAGAGACTTGGAGCAGACATTCAAGGAGGGGTACTATGCATTGAGGTGATCTGAGTATGTCTCGTCTGACCGTGAGATTGCATTGGTGACCACACAGAGAGCTCAGGAGGAGTTAGGCACCAAGTTAGAGGCAGTAAAGAGAGACTTACTCCAGCGTACCCAGGAGTTGATGGCTGAACAGGCAGCATGGACGGCTTTGGAGCAACGGTTGGCAGTAGCACAGGCAAAAAATGAGGCAAAGGAGAAGGAACTGTTGGAGGCTGCCATGATGATTAAGTCAGCCTTGGAGTTACAGATGGTAGCTGAAGCACACTTGTAGACTCGGACTACACAGGTTTATGAGCTTCGGGCTCAGTTGGGGTCATCCACCACACCGGTTCCTCCAGCGGAGCATCATGCTTCATCATCGGGGACACTTCCTTTCCCTCATTCTACTTCTCAGTCTTAGTTTTGGTTATGGTGGGTAGTCATTCCTATTTTGTTGTTTAGTCCTGGACATTTTGCTGTCATCCAGAGACGACTTTTCTTAGGGGGGGATGATGTTAGCCATAAAGTTGTGTTACCGTCGGATGTTAGTTGCCGACGGTTGAGAAGGGTGATGACGTTTGGTTGCACCTCTTCGGATTGTATATGAATATTGTACTTGCTCATTAGAAGCACCACTGTTATTGTAACCTTTGTGAATGATTAATGAAAGCTTGATGTTATCTGATCTAATTCTATCTCTGCTAGTTACATTTCTTGTATAACGTCTATGTTTCAGTAAACAAGTTTACCCCAGCAGCCAAATAGTGGGCTGGTGCCTACAAGTTGTAAGAAGTTCTCTTTATAAAAGCAATATTTTTCGATGGTTTTCTCCCGCAAGGATTTCCACATAAAACCATGTATGCATCTTGTGTTCCTTTTGCTAGATCTTATTTGTGTGGATATTTTATTTATTCGTATAAGGTTGCTAAAATTATAAATTGAAAAAATTGGTCTTTTATTGATTTACCCCCCCTCTCACTATAAGTGTGTGTTTTCTTTAGGATTTGGCTATCGTGTCTCCTAGACTCGGTGAGTCGTCTCAAGATTCACCAAGTCTAGGCAAATCTTGGCAAGTCATAACAGTGATTAAAACCATTCCTTTTTAGCCTTCATTTATATAAATTCCATTATAATTTGAACCCAACTTTGGCTTAAAAGTCAATGTAATTTGACCCTATTTTTGTTCAATTAATTTTTGTTCTATAAATTTGCTATCCTTAATGTTATAAGGAAAACTGTACCTTGTAATTCTATTGTGCAGCTGATGTAATCTTCTTATTGATGTACTGTACAATGTACTTTTACATAGAACATAATATATCGAGAGAGACTCATCAAAGCTGAACATTATGGCTGCCAAATATAATCACACTTTTTTGTTTTTAATGAAGGCTTTAAGACATCTACATGATTGCCTATTACTATTACATATGGCTAATGAATCATTTGTAGCTTCTTTAGAAACTTAATTGATATGGGGAGTTTATTAACATTGATTGCGTCATTAAGAAATCCAGGTTTCTTTCCTTACCTTAGGGATCCAATGTGATGATTAACCACCAAGGGTTGCATTACTAATATCTAGTAAAGATCTTGCCTCTGTCTATGTCTGTAAGGATTGGCAAGGTAATCTATAAAATTTTTACAAGACTTCTTAAGAGAGAAGAATTTAAGCATATATATAGAGAGTATGGGTGATCTATTTATAACTTTTAGCATCATCAGACCAGAATTAATAGTGTTCAACTAATCATTTATAATGTTCCACATAATGCAATTGAGTCATCATATCTAGATGCTATCCACTGAATGACTATGCCTAGAAGTGACCTATAGCCATGTTTTGAGTTTTCCCAGGTCGCATGGTTAATATAACATGTTAGCCTTTTTAGCAGATTAAATTCCAAATATGCATCCCACATGTCATTTGTAGATTCTATAATACGTCTTTATTTATCACTAGTCTTACTTTCCGCCCAAACTATCTTGCAGACGAGATTGTGACTGTTAAACATGTTCAAACAAAACTACCACATCCTTGTTTGTAAAAACATTGAACCTGTAAAAGGCTAAAACTTGGAAGACTCCCTTATGATTGATATATAATCAAACACTATATTATTTTTTAATGTACCTGTGATAGGCGTGAATAGTTCTTTCACAAAATGCTTTAATGGAATGCTCTACGCAACCACCCTCATTTAATGTATCTGTGTGAATGGTTACCTACAAAAAATGAATAAAACGTGAATAATCTATTGAATCCTGAAAGAGAACTAAACACAATAATATTCAAATACCTGCACATCATAACTGTCAGCCACAGTAAGGCACGTGTCAATGGCAGCAGGAGTACTTCCCCAATCTTCGTGTAGCTTTAAACCTATAGCTCCTGCCTTAATTATATCATCTAAACCTGATGCATTTGAAGTGTTTCCCTGCATTTACCATTCATGATAAATATAATTGAAGTTAATAAACATTAATTATTCAACAACCCTACAAATATACTCAGTCAAGAAATTTTTTTATCAATCTTTCTTCACTTGTCCATCTTTGAAACAGACTGCATACACAAAATATTAGTAGGCTAATTGTAGCAAAACCAAACCAAACGAATATATACACTTGATTATGATGAAGGAGGAATAAGCTTGAGATTGTGTAGGACATAAATGATTTTAAGACCATGTATATAGATACTTACTTCGGTAATTTGCCACCATATTTTATTGTTGGCAGATCAATAGGTCACCATTTCTAACACCACCGTTATACAAAAATGGGGATCACCTCAATATGTTTTATTGGAATTCCAAGTTGCAAGGTAGGTCTTAATGTGCCTTTATTAAGATGTAAAGAATGAAAAGAAATGAACCAATGTTCTCCTTGATATGAATTCATCATGCCGGTAAGGCCTCAACAATATATTCCACATTTCATATTGTAGCTCCTTTTCCACTAAATACAACCAATACAAAAACATAAAGGAAGAAAATCTAGCTAAATGCCAAAGATTGGGATTAAAAATTTGTGGCTATTTAGATACGATTAAGGGGAGCTTGAACAATCTCTGTCAATCAAATAATGGAGGAGCTATATAGATATGATCTCATAAATAGGGATGAAGCAACCTATTGTTGAATACTAATATAATGTGCAAGATCATGCGTGAAGAAATTCTTATGAGAAATTATTTTGCTATGTTCAGTTCTTGCTAGTCGTTCTTCTACTACAACCATGAAAAGAAGGAATATAAAATCTACTAGATGAATTTATTTCATTATTTTTGACCAACTACGTATCAAAGTACTTGTATACCTAACCAATGGTTGAAGCATCAAGGTCTCTATATGCAATCATATATAATGAAGGTAATGTATTTGGCATAAAACCCAAAAGATTGGCTCTTTGCTGATTTATTCACCCTTATCCCTACTCTATCTTAGAATTGGCTCACTAATTTTAGTCTGGTGTTATAATCATAGTTTTCAAACTTTGTGAGTACTCTTTGAGTTGTCGAGTACTATCTATTATTTTTGTTGGATGAGTTTTTACAAGTTTAACTTGTGACTTATTAAAAATGTAAGAAAGATGTGCATAAAAATGCCTGTGCGAGTAAAAGATTGGTCAAAATGTGTTTTTTGCACATTGTTTTTCTATAAACCATGCATTTTCTCTTTCAAGATGCCAATTTTTAATTTAACAGATTTTGTAATTAAATTCTCCAAAAAAAAAAGTTTCTTTAACAAATTTTAATTTTTAGTACTTCTAAGTTGCTGAGTTTTTGTGATGGCTCTACTAAGTCGAAATTTTTTGGCTTGTCAATACTCTCTGAGTCTGAGTCTGCACACTCTTTTAACTCAAATCATTCTCTCCAAGAGAATGACTATGATGCATATTTGGTCTCAACAAGTTTGAGAAATTACTTCTTCTAGAAGAACTGAAATATTGCATGTAAAGTGTAGTGATTGTAGATGTATATGTACATATCTCTTGCATTCTCTAGAACATATTTGATCTAGTTTATTTTATACAACAAAGATTGGAATAAATATGTTTGTAGGTGATTTCATCTAACTGCCCCACAACCATTCACACATGTTGCACCTATCATAACCTACTCCACAATGGTAGGACCAACCTCCTCAATTGCATCTTTGACTCTAAAATGGGAACCTTGCATCCTTGTAGTGTCCCAAACAAACAACAGCCCAGAGTAAGTAAGAACCCTCTACACATGTCACTGTGACATTGATGAGTAGAATGTGCCTAATGTCTCTCCACACATCAATGATAATGCTACATCCCTGTGAGACCCATGTTAGCTTAATTTCCTACATGAAATAGTTCCAAGTAATGGTCCTGTTGATGTGAGTTTTGTTCCACTACAACATGCAGAATCAAACACTCAATGTTTCAAAGTGAAACATTAAATATTCAACTCTCTCTTGATATAAGGTCACTTGTTATGCTAAGCCTGCAAAGTAAGATCACAAAGTGACTTCAAGATTCATTTACCATGGATACTTGCTCAGTTGAAATGATGTGATTTTCTGGATCACTAAGGGGACTTACGCCAGTTCATTCAAGATTTGTCAACTACTTGCACTTCTAACGATTTTGCTTCACAATGTGCAATGAAAATATATTTTGATTTTTTTATTTTCCAACTTTTCCACTTCAACTCAAACTTAAATTTAACTTCTACTGCTACTTCTACTTCTTACTATGAATGCAAGGAATCGTGGATGGACTTGGACTCTACTAGATGCAATCTCACTAACAACTCCACCCATCTAGTGCAAGCTTCTAAGGAACACTTGAATGGTTTTCAAATCAATATATCCTCTTCAATCCCATCAAATGGATGCAAACTAAAGATTCAATTGAAATTGAAATTAAGTGCTTTGATTCATCGGCTTACCACACAAGGCACGCCTACCATCAACAAGAGGCTAGTGGTCCGGATTTGTTGAGTCAATCAAGTAAACATCCACAATTACTTTCATCCAACTAACTACTTCTAAACAATATGAAATAAAATACTAATCTAAGTGAGGAATGTGGATCACCATGCAATAATACAAACTTGATCACAACAATTCACCATCCAAGGCACAACAATAAAAAGTAGAGGAAATTCAGCATTATCTTAGCAACAATTCTCCAACAAGTTCTGATTTACAAATGAGAGAGGTGGGGTTTATATAGGAGACCCAATTACAATGAACGACCAAGATTGATATGAAATCAATGACCTAGATCAATCCATTACAAATTTTAATTAGGGCAACCAAAAATAGCCAATAGAAATGAAGCACCACAAAAATAGCCAATGAGAAAATTCAAAGGCTTGAGGACCAATAGGAAGCAAGGAAGCTGCTAAGTCATCATACAACTCATCATTATGAACAAACATGTCTCTTTTCTCTCTCCCTTTTAGCAAAACTAATGAACTTAAGTAAAATTTCACTAAGTTCCTTGTCATGTCCCCTTTTTGGCTGACATCGTTTGGCGTGCCGGATCAGTCTATCACGGGCTCTTGTAGACTCGTGGCGATGTAGAGAGAGTCATTGTTGGAGATCAGTGGCTATATTTGCTCTTGGAGAAGTGATTTAGAGCTTATTTTTATTATTATAAGTTATGCGGGCCCCACATGTTATAATTTTAAGTTGAGTTGCACTTTTTATTTCATAAAGTTATTTTATTATAAAGTGCATTATAATAATGGATGTTTCTAGAAGTTCTAGTAACTTCTTAGAAAAGTGAATAAATAGAGGGCTGGGCCTCTCATTTGGACATGCTTGGATTTTGGATTTCTTCTACTTCTTCCATTGTGGAGCAATTTGTAGCCTTGTGGTCTGCAAATACTATTCGATCTTTGGGAACGAATCACTCCCCTAGATTGGCATAACTGAGGTAGTGAAATATCTACTGAAGGGTTGCAAGTTTGGAGTTGGTACTCAGCCATCTCATTAGTACTTCATTGAGAATTTGTTGTAAGGGTTTGTTTGTGATTGAAACAGCATTTTAGGAAGCATTTTTAGTAGGGCCGAAATTATAGGAGGCAATTTTTAGCAGGTCCGAAATTATAAGCGGCCGTTTTTAGCAAGTCCGAAAAAGCAGTCTGAAAAAGCAAATCCGAAAAAAGCAGTCCGAAAAAGCAGACCCGAAAAAGCAATCCAAAAAAGCAGACCTGGAAAATTGATATTGAGGGTTTGTAACTGGTTGAATAAGGGTTTGGAATAAGGTTTGAAATTCATCATTGGCATTGGTGAATTGATTTGGCAAAGGATTGAAGACATTTATGCACATTTTCAGACTTCTAGTCTCAGGCCCTGGAATCAAAGTTTTGTTCATAACTTCATATCTACTTGGAGGATATTTTTATACATTTGTGGGAGGGTCCCTATACCCTAGGCGCCCCATTTACCATCATTTTTCGGCACTTGATACTGGGCTCAGATTTTTGTATCAGAGCCGTATAGTACGGCCTGCTACGGCCCTGTACTTGCAGGCAGTACGGCAGGTTTGGTGGGAGCAATTTGGGACTGTTCCAGTCCACTTGACATCAGCAGTGATCTTCAGATATCAGGGGCGAAAATCAGGTTCTTTTCATGTAAATTTTGGATGCATTTGTTGACAATGAAATTATATGTTCTCAGACTTGAACAGTCACTGTTATTACATCATTTGCTACTGTAATCAGTCATTGATATGATTATGGAATCAGTATATTGAAATGCACTGTTAGGACATGTAATTACCCAAGTTCTTGTTTAGTAACGGTCCTTATATGTGCTCAGAACAGTCCTTTATAATCAGTCAGTGCCACACTTGTAATAAGTTTAGTATTGATTATAATATATGTGACTTCGTTGTTAGATCAATTATCTTGAAGTCTGAATACTGTCATAGTCATTCTGAGAATAGTCATCAGACTTTGCTAGCTGGGTTGATCTAGTTACATTCTATTGGTTGTCATTTATCAATGCTCATTGTAATAGTTTGAATCAGTCCTACATTGCAATCAGATTTGAGTAGTTCATGATATATTGGCTTTGCACTGTCATTTCATTTCATATTGGTATTGTTATCTCAATAACCTTTGGTGCCCAAAACAAATAAACTCCTTGAAACACATCATTGCAAACAAGACTATTCAAGTGCATGCCAACTGTTTGACGAATTGTCTCAGTTCAGATTTGGGGGTTTTAGTGGCCTTTATAGTAAGGGTCATTACATTCCTTCATGTCAATACTCGGAAGGTTTCTTGCAATCTTTATCTTAATTACATTTCCCTATCCTTAGGAATTCTTCATCGTTCTAGGAAATCTTTCTCTTGGATGGATGGACTTTTTAATGCTTGAACCCTTGGTATCCACCTTCTTTGTTTGGAATTCTTCTTCATCCTTCAGACTTGATCCTTGTGGCAATCAGTTGAACACATGAACATCTTCCTTGGCATATTAAATCTTCCTCAATTCATTTCCTTCGATGACTCGATCATCATTAGGATCATTCCCTTGATGGGAATCTTGTCCTTGAACTCTTTCTTGCTCGAGACCTCAAACTTGTCCTTATGTCCTTGTCCATGTTCCAATGCTAACTTTGGTGTTAGAATCATCCTCGAACATTCCTTTGTGTATTTGTTTGATCCTTATGGAAATTGATGTGAATAGGATCAAATTTCCTTGTAAGATAGTCCTTATTCTTCAAGCATCCAATCAAGTGGAAAGTTGCCTTGCGTAGGGACATATGAGTGTCCTTGTATTGAATCATTGAACTTGTCCGTAGACTCCTTTAAATCCAAACTTGTCCCATATCCTTGCTTGATGAATGCTTGATCTTGAGATAATTCTTTCATCTAGATCTTTGAATTTTATTTCTTTTATCCCAGCTTTGAAGTGCATTATCTTGAAGTGTTGTCCTTTGAACTCAATCGCTTTAGGCTAGTCCTCTTTCATTTATATCCTGGGTTTTAAAATTGAACTTGTCTTCCACCCTCTTTGGTTCACTTCCATGCAACAATCTCTGCCTTTGATCCGAACATGATTCTTAGTACAAAGCTCAAAGTAGTATGGTCTTAAAGGACTTAAACAACATAATAAATTTCAAACTTTTAAAATACTTGAATTAGTCCAGGAATTTCATGCCATAACTTAGGAATTCTATTCATTGAAAGTAATAACAAAATAGGCACTTGAAATAGAATACTAAGACAACAAAAATTGAAGAATACTTAGCTAGAAAAAATGAGGAATTTGAATATTCATTGAAATCCGACTTCTGAAGACATGGAAACAAATCTGAAGACACGCTTACATCAGTCAGAATATCCTATCAAATCCATTTCAAATCATGACTCAAGGCTTCAACATGTATTAGGAAACAAGTTGCTGACCAAACATAGCAACAAACTAATCATCATCATCCTGAAACTTTTCTGAGGACAGGGCATGGTAAGTCTGAAGACACCTCAAAAAATCAGTCCTAATACTTCATCAGATTTATTTCAAGCCATGATCCAAGTTCTCCACATGAATTAGGAGTCAAAGTGCAGGCCAATCATGACAACACATTTGCCCTACCCTCACAAAGAAATTCAGACCTCTGAAAACATCTGAAACTTACCTCTTTCTGAATGGTTTTGACCCTCTAACTTGGTCCCTTTTGTGTGAGAATATCCTCCAAACATTCAGCAATGATCCCTATAATGGTTTGGCAAGTTGGTAAATTATGGGATTTTTTCTAAAAATCGCCCCTGTTTTTTTGTGTTTTCAGACCCTAGTCTGAAGACAAACGATATTTCAGACCTCAACTTGTTTTGAAACGAGTCACCAAATGCTTCCACAAGGTCTGCAACCACTTTGAATCAGATTGACATCCCAAAGAAAACTCAGATCCAAGCAAAAAAATCGATTTTCATGATAGTCCTTATACTTTCGCATGTATCTAACTTACCACAGCCCCCCAATGTCTGAAAACGGCTGCAAATGATTAGTACCTGGCAAGGGAAGACTCAGCAAACAACCCTGTAGAGATTTGGCTTATAAATTATTTTCCATTAATTTTCAAAAAAATCGCCCGTCATGGTCTGCAAATTCGGGTCTGAAATCTCCTTGTTTTAGTCTTGGAATGCATGCAAAATGCGAGCAAATTGATGGGGACTGATCTGGAAACAAGTCTTGAAAGCCTGAGGCCCCAAACTATTTTCTATGAATATTCAAAGAAATCGCCCACTCTGGAAATTTTCAGACTTTGGGCCCGCAACACCTTGTCTTTCAACCATGGATAGGTCTCCAAAAATATCAAAACATGCCCCTTTTAGATCTGCAATCACAATGGACAATTTGAAAGGTTGGATAAAACATGGTGATTTGGCAAAATCAATTTTCCTTGGAGGGCATCTTCAGACTTAAATCTGCATACTAACATTCTCATGGCTTACCTCAAGCTTTGATCTCAGTCTCAATTACATTAGGATTAAGAGAACAGCTGCCTTCTTCCCCTTTGCTTAATCCTCAACCTTCCGAAGTTTGATTGACTTCAACTCCAGCTCTTTGACTTAGCCACCTTGCATTGGAATCTCATAGATCTTTATGGTTTCTCCTTTCAGCCATCTAGCCCTTCTAGAATTTTCAATTCTCAATTTATTAATTTCCCATATTAATTTAATATAATAAAAATCTGCCATAATGGGAAAAATTGATCCATGTTAGGACTCTCAAATTTGCCTAAGTCCACAGATTGTATGGACTTGTAACCATGTCCAAACTCCAACTCCATCCATGCTAGGCAGGGAAAATCGATCAAAGTTTGGATAAAAAACCGCATTATACTTAGAAAATCTGTTGATCTTGCTTTGCTATCAAAAGGGGGGAAAATCGACCCTCATATGGACAAATTTGACACTTCGAAAAATTTCGCAATTTGGCCCTCAAAGGGAAATTCGACCCTAGTTTGGATAGTTCTTATACTTAGAAAAATTCCCACATCCATACTCTCTCTAAGGGGAAAATCATGCCATGTCCGTACACTATAAACACTTAGAAGAAATTGCTAACCTTCAATGTTAGCCCCCAGAGGAAAAACGATCCATGCATGCACTAATTTGACACTTAGAAAAAACTTGGAGTCCGCTCTTGCCTTGTAGGGGAAAAACGACCCTAGCTTGGACTAATTTGACACTTAGACAAATTTTCAGTTTCCCTATCCAGTCCAAGGGAAAATCAACCTTAGTCTGGACAATTTCCAGACTTAGAAAATGTTTAGTGTACGTACTCAGTCTTGGTGAAATTCGACCCTAGTCCGGACAATTTCCAAACTTAGAAAATTTTCAAGCAGAATCCATCGAAAGTGGTGGAGATTCATAGTATGCTTGGATTTTAACCCAACACTTGGAATTTTCAGGAAAAAAGCCAATTAATGAAGGGAAATTTATGTAAAGTCCAGATTTTGATCAAAATATAAGGGGAAATTCATGTATAGTCCGGATTTTGATCAAAATATGAGGGGAAATTCACGTATAATTCGGATTTTGATCAAAATATGAGGGGAAATTCATGTATAGTCCAGATTTTGATCAAAATATGAGGGGAAATTCCTGTATAGTCCGGATTTTGCATATTTTTATAAAGAAAATTGATTTTTTGTTAGGATTTTGGCCGTTTTGTATGCAAAAAATCAATTTTAAGAGGGTTTTAAGGCCCTTATGCATGAAATACACCTTTATATGGAATTTTGGACAAATTGGCTAGCCAAAATTTAAATACGCCTAGAATTTTACATTCAACCTATTATAACATGACCCTGACAGACTTTATTTTTTAACGTTCCCACTTTAAAATCACAACCTGGTTACTTCATTTCCCCATTACCTCTCAGCCTTTTAAATCTCAAAATTGTCCAATGTAATGCCAAAATTTGCCGAACCTAACAACTACGAGAAAAAGAGGAGGGTCCCCATTTGCAATGGGGTGATGGTGTGAAAACCTCACAAAAGGTCCTTACTTCATATCTTCTAGTGGCACATGTCAATACTGTGCTTTAGCCACTATAGACATGGCCTCCTTAAAATAAGAACAGAAAGCAACATATAATAACCATTGGCAAAGAAGAATTTGCCAAAGGCATCATTGTGATGTCCCCATCCTTTACATGACAACAAACAAGAAATAAAAAATGTGTGATCAAGGTGTGGCATCCCTTGAACACTTCCAAGTAGTTAGTAAGTAGATATAGAAATTGCACATAACGATTAGAAGTTCAAGTAGATAGTTTTGGATATTCTTATCAATAAAGCCAATGGCATTAGGATCGCCATCAAGATCCTACAAAGGAAAATCGTCTTATTTATAAGAATTCACAATTTTTCCATCCAACATCTTCAAGTAAAGCATAGACAATATGATGGAGTATTTTCCATAATGAGACCAAGTGATCAAATACACCCAATTGATACTCATACATTCACATGATTAGAGTTTGAAGATCTAAGTTACCAAACAACAGATATTGGACAATAAGGTTATTCTATGTACCAATGAACATTTTATTACAATTTGCATCATTATGAAACATGATACTGTAATGTCCCCCATCTAGGGCCTTTTTAATTTGTCCTAAAATTCCCAATTAGATTTTTTATTGCACTTGGAAATGGTAATGTAAATAGTCTTTATAATGCTTCCTTCCTAATATGCTCCGGTGATTACGTTATTCAATAGTGTTTGTATTTAAATGTGGGTTGTCTTACCCCAATATCTGATTAGATGTATCATGAAATGTGTTTTAAATATATACAATTGTATTGATGAATGTATAACCTAGACAGGTCAAGAATGATATGGGCTATTCTTTTATTGTAAGTAACATCCATATGTTCCTCTTCAATGAATACCTTATGTCTGTTAATTATGAGCTAAGAGTCAGAAGGATGTCCGATTGGAATCTTATCTCTCTGATCATTCCTTTTCATAATCACCTTGTTTTCTTCTACCCATGATTCCTGTTAATTTGAGTCATCTTGCCGTAGTTGATAACTTAAATTACCGACTTAGCTATATGCCATTCAAGCTTTTATCTCCATGGTGTATGGTTGATGATAGACCAATGTTAATTGTCATCATTCTTTCCTTAATCATTCGCTCTACTTATGCTATCACTGTTGTAACCCATATTTGTCGTGGTCTAAGGTAAACAGAGGTTGTATAATTCTGATGACTATAGTGGCTCTAGTAATAGCTTTGAAACATATTGCATTCGCCATTTAGTATCGGACATATCTATCAGTCTCCTATCTTACCATGGTTAGTCTTCTTATGCTATGACCAAAATGATAGTCTGACTAATGATTTTCTCATTGTCTCCCGATTGATTCAACGTATATATATAATTCATGGTTTAATATATATCTAACTTTGTAACTTTCCCCTTGAGATTTCTCGTGCCTCCACGTTCACAGAGATAGGTTGATGTGCAACAGATATTGATTATGCCCATGCCAAGGAAACTCCATCTATTGTATTCAAAATTGGAATACACCTTATGATTTCATTCTTGTGTAAGCAGTTCTAATCAACGTCTTAACTCCCATTATATCCATGCTTGACTCAGTAACGAACTTGGCTAAGGACTCCATATTGAGACCCGTTATCATAGTTACGCAGAGCATCAACACTCGGCTAATACTCTTCCGAAATTCGTATGAAGTTATTCTGTTCTTGTCCATCCGATTCTATCCTCCATTACTCCCCATCACCGTCTGAGCACGTTTTTCCTATGGGTTGTCTATTTTGGCATCACCGCTCTGTATTGTTCTCCCTTGTACACACCCTGTTTATTTCTTACCGTCCATTTTTTATCGTCCAAGCTTGCTCCCCTCCTCTCTTCTATACTTCGTGTGGACTCATATATGCGTCTCCATGACCCATGGAGGAAGTCGCGACCCATTCCCTATGGTCGCCGATTTCTTAATCATTTCATTAATTTATTTTATTTTATATTTGCCATTTGTATTAACGTATATTATATTATTGTATTTTATATATTCTATTATTATATATCATATTATGATGTATTAATAATAGATTTATTAATGTTAATCTATCTTTGAATTATTATTATTTACACTTAAAATAATATTATTATTTATCTTGTAATCATAATAATATTATATCATGATTATGTTTATTTATTTTAATAAAAACTATATTATATCTTTCATGTATTCTATTATATTATAATAATGGTGATCTTTAATTATCATTATATCGTTTGATTATTTATATTATATCTTTCTTTATTTCATAGTCAATCATTATTATTATTTATTTATATTTTATATAATGATTATGATTTATTATTAAGTCTTATTTCAAAACGGGGACATGACAGATACAGGCCCAAACTACTAGCAATGTCTTTATTGATCAAGGTGACCGGTGACAAATCTATACTTGAGCACACCCAAACTATGATCCAGGTCTCGAGTCAAAATGATATCAAACAAGATGGTCTTGCTCGTCCCCAAACTTATCAACATGAACATCAAGATATTACCATTGATCACATCGAGCCAGTATGGTCAATGTAATAAATAGCAACTTCATATTCTGACATCTCCATAAGACGGCATTCCACAAATCAATCATGAAGTTCCTTGATACTCTCAAGATAAATATGGTAGCGAAGGAAGTATGATGCAGATTTGAAATATTGCATTAATCAAGCGGTGCAATCAGCAAAACATATCGATGTCAAATATGCAGAAATAATATATCATATTCAAGTTTACATTGAGCAATAGGAAGAGTTAGCAAAGTAATGAATCATGGTATCAAGCTAAGAAAATACCATTATTTCTACCCAAGGAGAATTATAATCGTTGCAATATACATTTACTATCCTTAAGCATCGCCTTATAAAGAATGGCTAATTCATTAGTTGAGTCTAAATTAGATTAGTTATTCAATCAATCAAAAGGTGCAATGAAGAGTTTCACTTTAAAGATGTGATGAAAAGTCCACACTCATCCATTCCTATCATATGATATTAAAGTGGATCAATAATCATTCCAAGGCATCATCATTGAACATCTTTTCTTATTTCTATTTCACATCCATTTGTGCATCAGTCAAGTTGAGCAGCAGCCGCATTGGCTTTATATGTAGGAATACAAGTGCTATAAGTCAGAAACAGCTATATAGAATCGCAATATCATCAGATATATCAGGCAAGAATTCATTCAGATCAGAAGGGCTTACCAGATGTCATGTCCCCTCTTTAGTGACATCTCATTTTTCAGTGGATTTGCCTATCATGGACTCTCGTAGGCAGATGGTTTTGGTGAGAGAGTCATTCTGATGATTATTTGGGGATTGGATGGTCTTATTTGCTCTTGGAGAGATGGTGTTTATCATATTTTTATTATAATGTGTTATGTGGGGCCAAAATGTTATAATTTTGAGTTGAGTTGCACTTTTTATTTTATAAAGTTACTTTTTATATAAAAGTGCATTATAAAGGGATTTTATAAGAATATTTTATGGATACTTCTAGAAGTTCTAGTGGCTTCTTAGAAAAGTGAATAAATAGAGTGCTTGGCCTCTCATTTGGACATTCCATGACTTGAGTTTACACTACTTTTCTCTTTGAGCATTTGTGGCGCCATCTTGGTCTACAGATTGTCATTTGATCTTTAGGAACGGAGTTTCTTAAGGATTTGCATAACTGAGGAGGTGAAATATCCTTTGCAAGGTTGCACTTTGGAAGTGGTATTCAACCATTTCAAGTTGAGCTTATTTGGAGTCCTCAGACTTACCTAAGGGTTTGAGTTTTGGTTGCAAGAGGAAAAAAGCAGTTCGAAAAAGCAGTCCGAAAAAGAAGATCCGAAAAAGCAGTCCGAAAAAGCAGATCCGAAAAAGCAAAGCGAAAAAGCAGATCCGAAAAAGTAGAGAGAAAAAGCAGTCCGAAAAATTATTGCAGCCATCTACAATCAGGTTCCTCACTTCTCATTTGGTATTTGGCATATTTTCTGAGAAATGTATGTTTTCAGCTGAGTACAAAATATAGCTTCAGCACTTTACTATTTTACATTGTACTTGTCTTTGTTTGCCATTTGGCATTATTGGTATCAAAGGAAGGCTAGGATTTTGCAAGTGAAAGGGCATTGTAATTTTCAGTCTATCTATATTGCAAACCTAGGGTTTGATGATCATATTATTGGCTGAAATATGTATGGCATTGTTGCAAATTGTTGATATATGAATGGAATATGGTTTTGAGCAATTTCCTACATTATTGATAGTGTTTTAGATGGTATTTGGTTGCTATCTATTATTCTGAAATTTTGGGACAGCGAACTCATATATAGCAAAATAATTTTCTATCTACATTTTGAGTTACACTTTTGAGGGGTTTTTAGTGGCCTATTGGTAAGGGTCATTACAGTGGTATTAGAGTGGTGTTCTTGCCATCCTGTTGGGTAAGAAATCTTTATGCATCCTTCAACATTTGGGCATCATAGGTATTACACACGCAGGAGAGCAGCACTTGAGGGTGAGCAGGAATTCAGAGATATACTTACTATGGGTGAGAGACAGTCACAAAGTCCACCTAGAGTCCCTAGGACTGATGATGATGATGCTAGAGACTTCTTCCGGGCTATGACTACTGGACAGCAGGAGATAGTTCAGTCTATATGTGCCTTGACCACTATGATGGAGAGAGTTGCTCAGCCGAGGAATCAGGAACAGGGTAGAGGGACACCAGAGCAGGATAACAGGAGTGTAGCAGGTTCACAGGGTGCTCCTAGGCACAGGTCGTGAACTGCAGACAGGCCTACACGTCCTACATTCCTTAGGGAGGAGGCCCAGGAGGCAGGAGAGAATGATATGCCAGAGGACTTTCAGGATGATCTTAGAGCTGCAAATGCAGAATGGCAGGCATTACCTCCACATGTTCGTGAGTTGCTGAATTTTGATCGCTACCTGAGTCAAAGAAGAGAGCACATGAGGAGTAGCAAGCAGAACAAGAGGCCTAGGGGAGGTCAGGACAGTGAGTTGCAGCGAGCTGCTAGCAAGCTCACCTTACCATCTTTTGATGGCAGTGGACAAATGACAGCCCAGGCCTGGATCCATAAGTTAGATACATTCCTAGCATTGAGGCCTATGTCAGAGATGGATGCTATTAGGTATGCCACCTTGCATTTAGAGGGCGCAGCACATGATTGGTGGTCACATGGTATGATTACATTGCAACATAATCAGGTGACATCCTACCAGGATTTTGTGGATAGATTGATAGAGCGCTTTGATAAGAAAGACCCAGAGGTCTTCTTCCGTGATCTTGCACAGCTGAGACAGACAGGCAGTTTAGAGGTCTACATCAGTGAGTTTCAGAGATTATCAGTGATGGTGCAGGATGTGTCTAAGAGGAGGCTGGTTATATTATTCACAGAGGGGTTGTCTGAACCTCTAAAGGGTTGGATCAAGGCATTCGATCCCCCTTCATTGCAGGAGGCTATGAGGAAGGCATGGAGCATGGAGCTCACAACACCCTCCAGCAGATTCACCTCCAGGAGCACTTCTTCATTCAGGCACAATAAGAAGTTTGATAAAAACAAGGGCAAAAAAGATGACACCAAGGGTAAGTCTACTGCACCTTTGGATATGGAGACATTGAATGACTTGCACAGGAAGAAGCTATGTTTCTATTGCAAGGGTCCTTACGACAGAGATCATGATTGTCCTATGAGGCCTAAGGGGAAGGCCAATAGGGTTATGTGGGCTTACTACGAGGGTTCAGATTCTAACAGTTCTGGACATGAGGATGATCATAGAGATGCAGAGCCCGAGGCAGAGACAGAGGCTTCAGAACCTAAGGAGGAGCCCAAGTTGCACTTACAGAAGGCATGCTTGTCTAGCATTCAGCAGGAAGGATCTTTTAGACTGCATGGTGTTCTAGCAGGGCAGAGAATTATTACATTGGTTGATACAGGTGATACGCACAATTTTATTGATGCACGTTTTGTTGAACGCTATAGTATTATGACTGAGGAGTTTGAGGGACTACGAGTACAGGTTGCTGATGCTTACACTCTTAAGTGTAACAGGATGGTGAGAGATCTGCCCTTACGCCTGAACAACTATGAGTTCAAGGCGGACTACCATGTTGTCAACATGGGTGATCTGGATATTGTGTTGGGGATGAAGTGGTTACACTCATTGGGAGAGGTCACTTTCAGATTGAAGGACATGGAGATTAAGTTTGAGGTGGATGGGAAACAGCATATTTTGAGAGCCATCATAAATAGTGACATCAGGACTATTTCTTTCAGACGGATGGAGAGGTTGGCTAGACATGATGATATAGAGTGGGCAACAGTATGCACTCTCATGCCTACACAGAAGGGACAGCATAAGATAGAGTATCATCTAGACATTCAGAGGTTGAGAGTGAAGTATGATAGAGTCTTCAGTTGCATCCCACCTGGCAAGCCACCAGACAGAGGTATTGAGCACATCATTGAGTTAGAGGAGGGTGCTAAACCCGTGACGATTACACCCTACAGGCATCCTAAGAGACTCAAGGATGAGATAGAGAAAACCATCAAGGAGTTGCTTGCGATGGGACACATCAGACCGAGCAAGTCCCCTTTTGCTTCTTCGGTAGTACTGGTGAAGAAGAAGGATGGTACTTTGCGGATGTGCATTGACTATAGGGTGCCGAATAAGAAGACAATTAAGAACAGATACCCCATTCCATGGATTGATGAGCTGATTGATGAGCTACATGGTGCATGTTATTTCACAAAGATTGATTTGAGATCTGGCTATCATCAGATCAAAGTTAGAGAATAGGATATTGAGAAGACCGCCTTTAGATGTCATTGTGGGCACTTTGAGTTTGTGGTCATGCCATTTTAACCAATGCGCCAGCTACTTTTCAGTCTACTATGAACAGGGTCTTCCATCATCAGTTGAGGAAGTATGTGTTAGTCTTCTTCGATGATATTCTGATATACAGTCGGACTTGGCAGGAGCACATGGAGCATCTAGAGACAGTTTTGGGGATCTTGCAGTCGGAGTCCTTGTATGCCAAGGAGTCCAAATGTGATTTGGGCATGACAGAGTTGTTGTACTTGGGCCATATTATCAGTGTAGAGGGAGTGCGGATGGATCCTGATAAGATCCGTGCTATCATAGATTGGCCTATTCCAGAGAACCTGACACAGTTGAGAGGGTTCCTTGGTTTGTGTGGGTTCTACCGCAGATTTGTCAATGGGTATTCACGACATGCAGCTCCTATGACAGACTTGCTGAAGAAGGGGGCTTTTGTATGGACCCCTGAGGCACAGGCTTGCTTTGAGAGACTTAAGGAGATCATGACTGCATGCCCTGTGTTAGCATTGCCAGATTTCACGAAGCCATTTGAGCTTCAGTGTGATGCATCAGGAGAGGGTATTAGTGCTGTTCTGATGCACGACAAGCATCCCATTGCATTTGAGAGCAGGAAGCTCAGAGGGTCAGAGAGATCTTTCAGTATCTATGACAAGGAGATGTTAGCCATTATGCATGCATTGGCTAAATTCAGGCAGTATTTGGTGGGTGGTAAGTTTTGCATAAAAACTGACCACAATAGTTTGACACATTTCCTTGGGCAAAGAGATCTCAATGACAGACAACAGAAGTGGGTCAGTAAGCTTTAGGCATATGATTTTGACATCACTTATGTGAGAGGGACTCAGAATGTGGTAGCAGATGCATTGTCACGTAGACCACATCTCAGTGCTATGATTCAGATATCAGAGGATTGGAGGCACTTGATCATTGCTAAGTATGCTAGAGACTCATGGGCATCCAAGATTGTTGATGGGACAGTGATTGATACCAGGTACACACTTGTGGATGATTTGATTATCTACAAGAATAGGATATTCTTAGTCCCAGGATCGAAGGTGAAGCATATTGTTATGAGAGCTCTCCATGATTCACCTACAGCTGGCCATCTTGGATACTTCAAAACTTACAGGCAGGTGCTAGAGCGTTTCACTTGGAAGGGGCTCAAGGCAGATGTGTTGCAATATGTACAAGAGTGCCCTGTTTGTCAGCAGAACAAACAAGAGCACACCTTTCCAGCAGGGCTCCTACAACCACTTCCCATTCCTGACAGGAAGTGGGAGTGTATATCCATGGATTTCATTACGGGCTTGCCTAAGGCCCAAGGGCGTGATTGCATCTATGTGGTGGTGGACAGATTGATGAAGTATGCACACTTCTTTCCCATCACTACTACTTACACAGCAGTGCAGGTGGCTGAGGTCTTTTTCAGGGAGATTTTTAGACTATATGGGATACCCCGAAGCATAGTGAGTGACAGGGATAGCAGGTTCTTGAGTCATTTTTGGCAGGAGGTGTTCCGTTTATGTGGCAGTGAGCTTACACCTAGCACCAGTTACCACCCGCAGACTGATGGGCAAACTGAGATAGTAAATAAGTGGGTGGAAGGATATTTGAGGAACTACGTGGTTGGTTAGCAGAAGGCATGGGTTAGGTGGATTTATCTATGTGAGTATTGCTACAATACCACATACCACATGTCTATTCAGATGACCCCTTTCAGGGCACTATATGGTTATGAGGCACCAAGTTTTCTGGATTTGCTTATGAGTGATGTTAGAGTTCCTCGTGCTGGAGATTTTCTTCAGGAAAGCAAGGACATTGTTGATGCTCTCAGAGATAATATTGCTAGGGCACAGAATCAACATAAGCAGTATGCAGATCTGAAGCGGACAGAGAGGAGTTTCGAGGTTGGTGATATGGTTTATCTCATGTTGCAGCCCTATAGACAGTCTACTCTTCGGAAGAGTGGATCGGAGAAGCTTAAGCCTAGGTACTATGGTCCTTTCAGGATTATCAGCCGTATTGGAGAGATGGCATATGAGCTTGAGCTTCCAGCAGACAGCAGGGTACACAATGTTTTCCATGTGTCACGCCTCAAGAAGGCGTTGGGTCAGCATGTTGTGCCTTCAACAGTTTTTCCTCCATTGGATGATGAGGGGAAGTTGGTTCTTGTTCCCGAGTACATCATTAACAACAGAGAGAGGCAGCTCCGCAGGAGGACCATCAGGGAGTATTTGGTGAAGTGGAGGAATTTGCCTGAGGAGGATGCCACATGGGAGGGAGAAGATATTTTGCAGCACCCAGCTTTGAGATTGCTTGAGGGCAAGCAATTTCAGAAGGGGCGGACTGTCATGTCCCCTCTTTAGTGACATGTCATTTTTCAGTGGATTTGCCTATCATGGACTCTCGTAGGCAGATGGTTTTGGTGAGAGAGTCATTCTGATGATTATTTGGGGATTGGATGGTCTTATTTGCTCTTGGAGAGATGGTGTTTATCATATTTTTATTATAATGTGTTATGTGGGGCCAAAATGTTATAATTTTGAGTTGAGTTGCACTTTTTATTTTATAAAGTTACTTTTTATATAAAAGTGCATTATAAAGGGATTTTATAAGAATATTTTATGGATACTTCTAGAAGTTCTAGTGGCTTCTTAGAAAAGTGAATAAATAGAGTGCTTGGCCTCTCATTTGGACATTCCATGACTTGAGTTTACACTACTTTTCTCTTTGAGCATTTGTGGCGCCATCTTGGTCTACAGATTGTCATTTGATCTTTAGGAACGGAGTTTCTTAAGGATTTGCATAACTGAGGAGGTGAAATATCCTTTGAAGGGTTGCACTTTGGAAGTGGTATTCAGCCATTTCAAGTTGAGCTTATTTGGAGTCCTCAGACTTACCTGAGGGTTTGAGTTTTGGTTGCAAGAGGAAAAAAGCAGTCCGAAAAAGTAGATCCGAAAAAGCTCAGCAAAAAAGCAAATCCGAAAAAGCAGATCTGAAAAAGCAAAGCGAAAAAGCGGATCGAAAAAAGCAAAGCGAAAAAGCAAATCCGAAAAAGCAGAGCGAAAAAGCAGTCCGAAAAATTATTGCAGCCATCTACAATTAGGTTCCTCACTTTTCATTTGGCATTTGGCATATTTTCTGAGAAATGTATGTTTTCAGCTGAGTACAAAATATAGCTTCAGCACTTTACTATTTTACATTGTACTTGTCTTTGTTTGCCATTTGGCATTATTGGTATCAAAGGAAGGCGAGGATTTTGCAAGTGAAAGGGCATTGTAATTTTCAGTCTATCTATATTGCAAACCTAAGGTTTGATGATCATATTATTGGCTGAAATATGTATGGCATTGTTGCAAATTGTTGATATATGAATGGCATATGGTTTTGAGCAATTTCCTACATCATTGATAGTGTTTTAGATGGTATTTGGTTGCTATCTATTATTCTGAAATTTTGGGACAGCGAACTCATATATTGCAAAATAATTTTCTATCTACATGTTGAGTTACATTTTTGAGGGGTTTTTAGTGGCCTATTGGTAAGGGTCATTACACCAGAACAAAGCAAGTTTATCTTTGCATATTCATAAAGCCATATCAGACACAGCAGTCAAAGGTAATCGACCAATTTGCAGTTTATTGCCATTTCACAAGAAGAATATCAGATAAGTGATAAGAAGATCGTTTGCATATTTATACAAGAGATATCTGAAACAGAAAAATAACCACAACATCAAGTCTATAAGGTTTATATATTGCAGATTGGAATATAGTACTCATATCGGCTTGATCAAAGGGAATCATTTGCACAACTATACAGTGTTATCAGGAACAGCATTACCCTTATCAGATAAGGATCAATATATCTCAAAGATATTACTCGCACATACATTATATATATATTGGATTGATAATATTGATATCCATATAATCTCTTAATCTTGCATATAGAGAGGATATGTCTTAATCAGAATTTATCTTAGATATCAGATTATATCACATTCATTGAACAAGAAATCATCATCATTATACAAGTCTGCTGTCAATATAATTCTTGCATAAAATTAAGGTAATTAACTTTGTATTTGCAAAGGTTTAACAGAAAGAGGTAGTCCCAATATTTAAGAGATTATATAAGGGGACATTACAATCATCTACCTCATCTTCAGCTCATAGGTTGAACAACTCAAGCACTAGGTTGGAAGTTTCACTTAAACTTATACCCTACATTTTCTTCTAGTCTCTGCTACATTTGACAAAAAGTAACCTGCAAGTACTAGTAGCCTTCAATGTCACAGTAGCAACAAGTGTCAAATTGGAGCACTCACCACCTTGTCCCTATATTGAAGTCACAAATTCCCACTATACCAATTCTTTTGTCAATGATGTAAAGGGTACGTGCATTCACTCTAGTAATGTTGTCATAGAATTCAAAACCACAAAATTGAATTTCCATAAACAAGGGCCCTATAGATTGGTAGCTTTGTTCAAATACACCCCCATAGCAAATTTTCAAAAAGGGGCCTTCTCATTGAATAGAACTTTGGAAAAATCCATTAACAAATTGGAAGTGTTACTATACCCTTAGCCTGTATTGTATACTAATACTGGGATATATGAATGAGTCACTAAGTACATTTATAAGCTAGTTCAGCCTTGTTAGCAATAGGATACTAATATTGCGAATGATGCCTATTATAAGAGGTAATGAGCACTTGTTAAGCATGTTATTAAAAATTTTACTCACTGTAAAAAAATATAATTCCGATTAAACCATGTAAGAAAATAGATAGAGTATAGAAAATTTCACAAGAAAGAAATGTCTATGATTTTACCTTCCCAGTGAAACCAATATTAAGGGGCAGATCATCAGTTGCAGACAACATAAACCGCATTTGAATTGGTGCAGGTGTGCAAGTTGTTGCCAAAGTACCAGTTGCTGGCCCAGTTCCCCCACCAACTAAGGTTGTAGTCCCTGCAAGAGTTCTTATTATTTAGTTATATTGACCATGGGGTACACTTAAAAATGGAGTACATAACAACCAAGGATCTTCACTTCTTGTGTCAGCCTCAAAGAGGTTACATAACATGCAATATAATCTGCTCTCGAGAGGTATATAGATATTCATCAGGGAAAAGAAACATCAAACCATATTCACTTGAAATAAAATTTTAATAAAAGTTTTTACAGCAAAGGAGTACTTTGATAAAATAAATTCAGCAGTTTTCATATTACTGATTCAAAGACAGTTACATTGCAGCAAGTTGCCTTAAAAAAACTTTTGAGATCAAAAAGAAAAAGTAGCTAACATGGCCAGGAAACTGCAAATTTTGATCCATAAGGTCAGTAAATATTTTTGTGGAATAATATATAAGACTATGGACTAATCAGTCCTGATCACACAAGTTGTCAATGAACCACTGCAGTTTTATTTGAGTTACAGAACTAAAAGAGTTGAGGCTGATATGCTCAGCCAAGGTGGGGATTAACTGTAGCAGACACCACATCCAGAGGAACTGAATAATGGAGTCAGAATCTAGTAGCTTCTCGTTCCTATGAGAATATGTATATGATCAAGAAGCTTATAAATTCTTATTATCTTCTATTAGGTTCATCCCAAGCATTAATTATAGAATAAGCTATGCTCCAAAAGTTTCTCATATGTTATGCTTAAATGCCAAGATATCAAGATTTCATCAGTTATAAACATGTCCCAGGGGGTAGGAGATATGTTAGCCCATATCCTAGAAATTATAGACAAAAGAATCCCTTAGAGTCATTCCTAAGCCACCTTGAGCAAGGGGTTGTCAAAGATATATATCTCCCATCATCATGTTGGCATTAAGGGATGGTAACTGGTACAACTGGTACATGGCAAAACTGGTACTTGGCAAAAGAGGTATTGTCATTGATTGGTAAAGAAGTCTTCACATTTGTGTCTAAGGGCACGAGTGCAGGATCTGTGAAGCTAGAGAGGCACAACTGACAACAAGAAGTGCGAGGAGAGACTGGTTTGGCAACCGGTGACACTGTGCAAGAAAGAAGAGACTATATCCGATCATCAGAGCACCGGTAACCAACAAAGGAGATGCAACAAGTAATCGACAACGCAACCGAGAAAAGGATGCAACCGGTATAGACTAAGGAAGGAAAGGTGATAGGTCAAAGCTCTCACCTATACACAACTTAAGGATCTTTACCGATCAAGTGAAGACGTCATTGTGATAGATGAACCGGGGAAAGTCAAAGTCAACAAGCAGTTAGTTAACTCTTTGACCGGGAGTTGCTGCACTAATTCCGGTAGTTTTTGAGTTGTCAAGACGATCGGTACGAGGCACGATTGCAGGTGCTAATGCCGAGATTTGTGGCATTAAATCATGAAGATATCTCTTGTGAAGGAAAGCTTGTGACATGCATCTATCATTTGCTTTCATAAAGCAAATAAGGCATAGCATGCATTAGATGTTTCCTCAATGAACTGATACTCCACTGGGTGATAGATCCGAAGGTGATCTTTAAGCAGGTCGTGCATGAGAAAAGCAATTAGGGCAATAAGTCTATATATTCCTCTGCATGACATGAATATAGTTTGCCTTCATTCTGCCAAAGTAAAGAGTGAACCTTTATGCTGAAGATGCTAAGGTAAAGAGAAAGGAGAAGAGAGAAGAGTGTGCAGAGAAGAACAACAGCTAAGGAGAACATACCTGTGGTGACCGGTGATCTTTCTCAGTTGAGTATAATAAAGATCTTATCAGGCTAAGCGAAGCCATTTCTAAAAGGTCAAATCGTCTATTGTCTTCTAACAATTACAATAGCAAAAATCTCAGTATTTTGGGTGGACATTAATAGGTCCCTTGTACTAAATCCCTTGACCATATGACATTTGTTCAGGTGTTTTAAGTCCTCTAACGAGGCAGGCTCTAACAGGCCTTATTGTATCAAATCCCTTAACCAGGTCGCATCGAATAGTGCATTTGTAATCCTTTAACAGGGAAGGCTCCTAACAAGGCACACTTCAGAAAGGTGCACAATTTGTGAGGTTTCCTCACACCGTGGTTTTCTCTTGGTTTGGGTTACCACATGATAAATCTGGCGTTTCTTATTGGTTGATTGTTTGATGCTATTTTTATGCTAGAATCTATTTTGCTTGTAGTTATAGTATACTACATCAGATTTGCTATAAAAAGTTTTATAGGTGCTGATTCACCCCTCCCCTCTCAGCACCGGTTGGGACTGTCAATTGGTATCAGATCTTTGTTCCTTTTCTTTGTTGCTTAAACGCAAAAAGGAAAAAGTCAAGATGATGAGAAAAGGACCAAAGTTCTCCAAAGAAAACTTTACTCTGTGGTGCAACAAAATGAAGCAGTACATGAAGACCACCGGAGATCAATATTGGACTCATGTAACCAATAATTACATTGAACCCAATGGAACCTTGACTCCTGATGAACTGAAGATCAAGACAGAACATACAACTGCAATGGACATTATAGCAAGCATGCTAACCGACTACGTCTATGCAGAGATTGAAAATCTACATACTGCTCACAAGATGTGGGCCAAGCTGCAATTAGTGTATGGTGGTGACCCACATGTACAAAGAGCTAAGGTTGAAAGCCTCAGAGGAAGGTATGATGACATGAGGATGAATGAAGGAGAAGACATTGAGCAATATAGCAACAGAATCAAAGAAGTGATTAACTCCATCAAAAGCGTTGGAGGAAAACTATGTGAAGAGGAGGTGGTAAGAAAAATACTGAGAATGCTTAGGCCTCAGTATGCCATCAAGATCTTAGCCATTCAAGAGGTCAGATTAGTGACCACAGATACAGTCACTCTAGCCTCCCTAATCGGTAAGTTGACTGCATTTGAATTGAGCAATTTTGATAATAGCTTACCCATGCAGGAAGCTTCTTTTACATCTTCTGTAAATACCTCTTCCACCAAGAAAGCAAGAGAAACCGGTAATAACTTTACCGGTAAGATTGGAAGTCTTGTTGAGAATATGCTCTCAGAAGAGATGGAACAAGATGAGTTTGAAGCACTCATCGCTAGGAGATTTCCCAGAGGAAAAGGGAAATACAAAGGAAAGCTTCCACTAAAACATTTCTCTTGTAATAAGATAGGACATGTTGTTGCAAGTGTTAGCAATATGAGTTGTCATTAGTGTATTTCATAAAACCCATTCCCACTGATAAAGGATCACCAGTCGCTCACATTACTTTGAAGACACCGATAGATAAAGATCAGAAAGTTTGCACCAGTTTACTATTTCGATAGATACACTGGTAGACCGAAAAGAACTCAGAACCGGTCTTATGAGGCATACAGGGACAAACCGGGTATAAGGGTATACCGGTCTAACTGCAAAATAGATCAAATCCGGACTTTACGGATCAGTTTGAGTTATAGTTTAAGTTAAAAGCCTAATTATACGGGACATCCATCGCTCAGAGGTGGAGTTAACTTTTCAACAAAAGTTAGCTTTAATTCTACGGATGATCTCAAGGTAAACTACAGATCACAATGCATAGCCTCTATGTGTTGCATGATTTATGGTTAAGTTTATTCCCTAGCAGTTCTATGAGTCAAGAGGTTCACTCTTGTATAAATATAGGTCATAGGACGCAAGATATGTTGTTGTTGTTGTTGATAGTTGGAAATTGCACAAAGCAGAGGAGAGATATCTTCTGAGGAGTGCTACAGGCACAAAGGTGAAGTAAGAAAGAAAAGTCAACAGCTAGGCAAACCGGGGAAGAGATCTATAGGTATGATCTAATTAGATAATCAGTGTCATAATAGATCAATGCTTTCATAAAGTATTAAAAGCATATTGAAATCCCTCTATCAGGATGAAACTAGTCAGTTCATTGTAAAAATCTTCTAACAGGGTGACATCTGTGTTGATGTTCAAAGTCCTGTAACCAGGCAACTCTTAACAGGGTTTAGGTCTTAACCGATCTTTTGTAAAATCTCATAATCGGGTATCACCTTAACTAGTGCTTTGTAAGCTCCTAATAGGGCGCCTTCATTTGATACTAGTGAAGTTGTGAACTCTGTCTCACCGTGGTTTTTTTCTTCTAACCGAGGGTTTCCACGTATAAATACCTGTGTTAATCTGTGTGATTCTGTTTATGCCTGTGAATGATTGTTATATTTTGTTCATCTATAAGGATAGTAACAAGGAAAGAGAATTATCTAAATAAAAGAGCATTTACTAATTTACCCCCCCCTCTCAGTAACCGGTAAGCATTAACAACATATGTCCAAACAATAATAACAAATACAACAACAACCGATTCAAGAATAAAGAAAAGAAGGAATGCTACCTTGCTGAGGAAGGAGTCACCCACAACGAATCTGAAGACTCAGAAGATCCAAAAATTGCATTTGTTGCAATAATAGGAGAAAGCCCAGTGGTAAGTGAAATGACACTTATCTCAAGAGCTCATCAGCATGATGATTGGATCATTGACAATGGATGCACTCACCACATGACTGAAAATAATAACAAGTTCATCAGCTTAAAGCTCAATGATCGTCGATCAGTAACCTTTAGTAATAATGTCCGATGTGCTATCAAAGGTAAAGGCTCCATTGCACTCAACAATAATGCTGTGTGTGAAGATGTGTACTGGATAGAAGGACTTCAGTACAACTTCATGAGCGTTGCTCAACCGAATAACAAGGGATTCCTGTTGGAATTCGAGCAAGGTTCTTTGTGTTGTCAAGAACCAATCAGGAGCTCATGTTGCAACCAGTAGACAAAGAAAAGGGAACTTGTTCTATCTGAATTCAATGGAAGGAGCCTGCGTCGTAGCATCAGTCAAAGGAAAAACAACCAAGATCTATCTTGTAACCAAAGAAGACAGTAGTTGGTTGTGGCATAAGAGGCTCTGCCACATAAACTTTGACAATATTGTCAAGGTGAGCAAGAAGAAATCAGTAAGAATACTCCTTGAGATTACAAAACCTGTCAGAGGTATCTGTAAGGATTGTCAGTTAGGAAAGCTGACAGGAACAAGTTTCAGTAGTAAATCCTTTTCTGCTGAAAATGTTTCGGATCTTGTACACACCGACCTGTGTGGACCAATGAGAACAAAAAGCTACTATGGAGATAGGTACTTCATTCTTTTTGTAGATGATTTCTCAAGAATGATGTCCTCTTTCTCAAATAAAAATCAGAGGCCTTTCACATGTTTAAAATCTACAAGGCTCGAGTGGAGGAGACCAGTAAAAGCCTAAAGTGTCTGAGATCAGACAGAGGAGGTGAATACACTTCTCACGAGTTCACTCACTACTGTGAAGAACAAGGAATAAAAAGGTAGTTATCTCCACCCAGGACTCCTCAGCAAAATGGAGTAGCAGAAAGAAGAAACAAGACACTGGTTGATTGTGCAAGAACCTTAATGATTCAGAAGGATCTCCCTCTTCACTTCTAGAGAGAAGCTATCAGCACTGTTGTTTACACACCAAACCGAGTTCAAGTCAAGAAAGGAACCAGTAAGACTCCCTATGAACTATGGTTCGGTCATACTCCTAGTGTAGGCTATTTCAGAATCTTTGGTAGCAATTGTTACATTAAGAGAGATATGTATTCTACCAAGAGTAAAGCCTACCGGTGTCTGAATAAAAAGACAGGAAAAATAATTGAAAGTATCAATGTAAAGGTCAATGAATATTCAGAACCAAGAAAGAAGATCGGTCATAATGAATGTGACAGTCTGCACAATCACAATGATGGAAATCTTTTGGAATTCAATGAAATAACTACTCAAGATGAAAGAGAAGAACGTGAAAACATACCTCTGGAGCAGGATGTTGTACTTGAAGACGACAGACCAACTCAAGATGATGAACAAGAAGTTTTTCATGACCATGTTGAAGAAATTGTTCAACCGGAAGAGCCTGATCGAGAACAAAGACCGGTTCTTCCAAGGTATGTCACATATCACTCAACTGATAATATTATTGGTGACAAACATGCAAATGTCTTAACCAGGAAAAAGGCTAGAGAAAATATCTATTTGCTTTCCTGTATAGAGCGCAAAACCACCAGGGAGGCTCTGGAAGATGAAAGTTGGATCAAGGCCATGGAAGAAGAGATTGAGCAAATAGAGAAAAATGAGACGTGGATTCTTGTGCCAAGACCATAGGACAAGAATGTCATTAGGACAAAATGGGTCTATAGAAATAAACTAAATGAAGAAGGAAAAGTGATAAGGAACAAAGCAAGACTAGTCTGCAAAGGATATGCACAAGAGGCTGGACTGGATTATAGCAAAACCTATGCCCCTGTGGCCAGATTGGAAGGAGTAAGAATTCTTCTTGCTTATACTGCTCACAAAAAGTTCAAAGTGTACCAGATGGATGTCAAGTCCGCATTCTTGAATGGCATACTGGAGGAGGAAGTCTACATTGAAAACCGGAAGGCTTCGCATCCACAAAAAAGAGCAGTATGGTCTGTAAACTCAAAAAGGCTCTTTATGGGCTAAAACAAGCCCCAAGGGCATGGTATGAAAGACTGCATTCATACCTCCTGACAATAGGATTCACAAGAACCGGGGACAACATGTATCTCAAGACTGGAAAAGAAGGAAACCTGATTGCTGAAATATTTGTGGATGACATCATCTTTGGAGGAGATGATAGGATGAGCAAAGTCTTTGCTAAAGAGATGAAGAAAGAATTTGAAATGTCTATGATAGGAGCCATTAGATTCTTCATTGGACTGTAAGTCCATCAGCTAAAGGAAGGTATCTTTATTTCTCAGTCCAAGTATGTAAAAGAAATTCTTAAAACCTTTGGGCTAGAAGAATCCAAACTAGTTGGTACACCTATGATAACTAACCTCAAGTTATCAAAGGAAGATGATGCAAAAGAAGTGAAAGAGACACTGTATCGGTTTATGACAGGCAAATTACAGTATGCAGTACATAGTAGACTGGACATTGCACATGCAGTAGGCATCGTAGCAAGATTCTCTGCAAATCCTAAAGAGACACACTTAATAGCGATGAAGAGAATTTTCAGATACCTGAAGGGGACTAAGGAGTATGGCTTATGGTTTCTTCTCAAGGGAGGCTTCCAGGTAAAGGTCTACACTGATGCAGATTAGGCTGGTAATATTGATGACAAATGAGCACAAGTGGTGGTGCATTCTTTCTTGGTGAAAGGATTGTCTTGGACAAGCAAGAAACAAAACTTTATTTCACAGTCTACAGCGGAAGCTAAATATGTTGCTGCAGCAATCAATTGCACACAGGTAGTCTGGATCAAATAGCTACTTGAAAGAATCCAAGAACAGATACCTGAACCAATTGCAATTTACTGTGACAGTACAAGTGCAATAAACATATCCAAGAATCTTGTCATGCACTCCAAAACAAAGCATATTGCTATCAAGTATCACTACTTGAGAGAATGTTATTCCTAACCGGTTACTGAGACGGGGGGTGAATCAGTAAATACTATTTTTATTGCAATTTAAAACTTGCATAAAGATTCTTGCAAGACAAGCAGAATGTAAACAATCATCCACAAGCATAAATAGAAATACTCAGATCAACACATCATGTATACGTGGAAACCCTCGGTTAGAAGGAAAAAACCACGGTGAGACAGAGCTCACAACTTCACTACTGCAGTAATAAAGATGCCATGTTAGGAGCTTACAAAGCACTTGCAAAGTGCTACCTGGTTAAGGGATTTGGTAAAAGATCGGTTAAGACCTTAACTCTGTTAGGAGTTGCCTTGTTAGAGGACTTTCAACATCAATAAAGATGTTATCTGGTTAAAGGATTTTTACAAAGAACCTATTAGGGTTCACCCTGATACATGGATTTCAATATGCTTTCACAATATAAAAGCAATGATCGTAACTTGACACTCTTTGTCTGATTAGATCATACCTATTGATCTTTCCCGATTTTACCTGGCTATTGATCTTTCTGTCTTTCACCTTTGTGACTATAGCACTTCTCTCAGAAGGTATCTCTCTTTTGCTTTGTATATTCAACAACTATCAACAACTTTTCTTGCGTCCTATGACCTTTACTTATATAAAAGTTCATCTTGATGAAACCCTTAACTCATAGAACCGCCAGGCTATAAACTCGTTCTTAAATCATGCAACAAAACAAAAAGCTATGTGTTCTGATCTTGAGTTTACCTTGAAACATCCGCGTAGAAATAAAACTAACTCCTGTTAAAAAGCTAACTTCAGTTCTAAACGGTGGATGCTCTGCATATTCGGGTTTTAACTTAAATAGCTCTGCATTCACCGATGCGGATAGACATGTTGTTTGACCAGTGTCAATCTTGTACCGGATCCATCCCTCTATGTAATATAAGACCGGTACAATGCATTTTGTTCAGTCTACCGGTGCATCTCCTCTGTTTTGTCTACCGGTGCATACACTCTGTTATAGTCTACCAGTGCATACACTCTATTATAGTCTAATGGTGCCTATAAAGTAATATGAGTGATCTTCCGGTGTGCCTATACCGGTGGGAATGGTGTTTGCTTCTAACATCACTAATGACAACTTAAATGTGCTAATAGAGAATAGGTACAAAGTAAAGAAGTGAGATTGGAGTATGTTCCTACAAAAGAACAGATTGCTGATATCTTCACAAAGTCATTACCAAAGAGTACTTTTGAGTATCTCAGAGGCAAATTAGGGGTGATACCCCTTCATGATCATCAGTAAACTTGCAAAGGTGTTCATCAGTTCATTATGCTTCAGAGGAGGAATTCACCTCATCTTATCTGGATTGATGAATAGGACTGCTGCTCAAAGGGGAAGCAAATTTCTTTAAGGTAATCTTTCTGACTAGCCTTTGGCATTATTGTCAAAGGGGGAGATTATGACCAGACACTAGTGTGTGTGGACCGGTAGTGTTGTTATGGTTTTTTCCATCAATGCCAAAGGGGGAGATTGTTGGCATTAAGGGATGGTAACCGGTACAACCGATACATGGAAAAACCGGTACCTGGCAAAAGAGGTATTGTCATTGATTGGCAAAGAAGTGTTGACATTTGTGTCTAAGGGCACTAGTGAAGGATCTGTGACACTAGACAGGCACAACTGACAACAAGTGCGAGGAGAGACTGGTTTGGCAACTGGTGACACTGTGCAAGAAAGAAGAGACTATATCCGATCATTAGAACACCGGTAACCAACAAAGGAGATGCAGCTGGTAATTGATAACGCAACCGAGGAAAGGATGCAACCAATATAGACCAAGGAAGGAAAGGTGACAGGTCAAAGCTCTTACCTGTACATAACTTAAGGATCTTTACTGATCAAGTGAAGACGTTGTCGTGATAGATAAACAGGGGAAAGTCATAGTCAACAAGCAGTTAGTTAATTCTTTGACCGAGAGTTACTGCACTAATTCAAGTAGTCTTTGCGTTGTCAAGACAATCAGTACGAGGCGTGATTGCAGGTGTTAATGCCAAGATTTGTGGCATTAAATCATGAAGATATCTCTTGTGAAGGAAAGCTTGTGACACGCATTTGTCGTTTTCTTTCATAAAGTAGATAAAGCATAGCATGCATCGGATGTTTCCTCAGTGAGCTGATACTCCACTGGGTGATGGATCCGAAGGTGATCTTTAAACAGGTCGTGCATGAGAAAAGCAATTAGGGCAAGAAGTCTATATATTCCTCTGCATGACATGAATATAGTTTGCCCTCATTCTGCCAAAGTAAAGAGTGAACCTTTACGCTGAACAAGCTAAGGTAAAGAGAAAGGAGAAGAGAGAAGAGTGTGTAGAGAAGCACAACGACTAAGGAGAACATACCTGCGGTGATCGGTGATGTTTCTCAGTTGAGTGTAACAAAGATCTTATCAGGCTATGCGAAGCCATTTCTAAAATGTCAAATTGTCTATTGTCTTCTAACAATTACAATAGCAAAAATCTCAGTATTTGGGGTGGAAATTAACAGGTCCCTTCTACTAAATCCCTTGACCGGGTGACATCTGTTCAGGTGTTTTAAGTCATCTAACCAGGCAAGCTCTAACAAGTCTTATTGTATCAAATCCCTTAACCGGGTCGCATCTAACAATGCGTTTGTAATCCTTTAACAAGAAAGGCTCCTAACAGGATGCACTTCAGAAGAGTGCGGAATTTGTGAGGTTTCCTCACACCGTGGTTTTCTCCTGATTTGGGTTTCCAAGTGATAAATCTGGTGTTGCTTATTAATTGATTGCTTGATGCTATTTTTATGCTAGAATTAATGTTGCTTGCAGTTATAGTAAACTACATCAGATTTTCTATAAAAAGTTATATAGGTGCTGATTCACCCCTTCCCTCTCAACACCGGTTGGGACTGTCACATCAGACCATCCGTTAAAGTCACATAAATCATGATCACTCACAAGTCACAAATGAACTCATTCAATCCAAGGGACCGGATCTTTCCATATCCGGAGTTCACTCAAGTCAAACCATCACTCTCACCATAAGCTCACAACTTTAGACAAATGAACTTGCCTGAACTAACTAAAAATTTACACTATGGTGGGGTTGAAAAATAAAACTCAACATATTCAATGAAGAACAAACGTTTTGTTGTTTACTGTTGTTTTGACATCCTTGCCTCCTGCTAGTTGTGCTTTTTCATTGGAAGAACACATGAAATCAACCACAAATGAAGATCTAGAGAAAGAATTGAAGCTAAATACTGAGTTCTCTGTGTTTTCAATAATTACAACATAGAACTATGGTGGGCATCATCTTTAACAAAACTTTGGCAGATATTAAATCCAGAATCTAGTAGCATTGATCAACCATTACAATTGAAAAAGCATTTTACAAGAATTTCAGACATTTAAACATCTTTAGTTGATTTGTAAGAATAAATCACTTTTTGAGGGTGCTGCCTGTTTGGCTCAGGTTATTTGCAAGTTAACCAGCTATCCAGGAGATCAAATAAAAGTATTCTAGTTTTGAGCTACAATCAATACAAAGATATGATACGAGTCCCTTTTTCCAAGAAAAGTATTATATGATACTAATGAAGGAAATTTTGGAGCCTCCAAATTTCAGTTTTCTAATCAAAAGGTTTTACATCCATTCAAGATAGATGAGCCATGTAACCAAATCACCTTGACCTCCTTAGAGGATAGGGATTTGATAGTAAACGTATCGTCACAATTTTTAAATGAGGTCATCTTTCCTAATGGTTGGAAGAATAAATTCCTAGTGAGTACAACCATTGAACACCTAGAACAGTATCCATAACATAGAAATCCTCTTTGATGGTGAAATCACCCATTGTAAGGCCCACATTGTGTACCGCTCCTAGACATGGAATCTTTTAGTGTCCTCGGACACTAAAAATATTTCCACAGGCACTTAGACGAATTCTAGATGGAGAGAGAACATACAGACTTGTCTCCGAATTCTCACCACAATATTGAGTGTGTTGATAAAATAAGCAATGACCAAAACCCTAGCATTTTAATATGTAAAAATTGAAGGTGTCGAGGCAATCCAACTTAACCATTGCCATGAAAGAAATTGACAATTCCCATGTTTCTTATGAATGTGAGTTTCGATAAATAAGATATTATTATTCATATCTTATCTAATCAATATTTTCCTCTCTTTTTCATCTTTTTCATTTTTATTTTATTTGATACCTTTTTTGTGTTCATATATATATGCCCGTTAATGGGTCCCTAGGGGCTGATCCTAAAAAGTCAAAAAGAGAAGAAATTAAGTGGGAAACCCCAGATGAGGGCTAGATTAAAGTGAACTTTGATGGGGCTACAAAGGGAAACCCGAGACCTTTAGAAGCTGGATGTGTAGCTAGGGACTCAAGTGGCAATAACATCGCAATTGAGCATAAAAGATTGAGTAATGGGACTAACAATGATGCTGAGGTCCAATCAGCTTTAAGGGGGGTGGAGTTGGCAAAAAGATTACGGATGGAAAATCTGCATTTGGAAGGGGACTCCCAAGTGATTGTAAATGCTATCGCATTGGGTTAAGTCCCTCGCATGACGATTGCAAAAAAATGTTTCAATTATCAGGAAGAAACTATGTCCATTCCAAAATTTCAAGATTTCACATATATACTGGGAGGGAAATGCTTTGGCCAACTCGCTGTCCAAATTGGTAGTTGATGTGGCATGCTGAGGTGGACAACGTCATCGCAGTATGTGGAAGATGACATCATCATGCCCAAGTTGATGGTGAAGATGTGATGTTTGGGCGTGGGCAAGATTATGTTTGATTTTGGCAGAGGATATGCATTCAATGCTATCAAGGTGGCGTAATATAGTGTTCTCTGAGGCTTTCTTCGCAAATGCCCTACGCTGTGCATTCAATGCAAAGGAGTAACCTATACATTCCCTTATTCACATTTCCAAAAGCAAAATTTGTGGTGACGAGTGAGGTAGGTGGTTTGAGTAGATTGGAGTGTTAGGAAAATTAATGTTTACATTATATTTGAAGTGCAAGTAATTATATAAATGTAGAAAGGTAATTACTATTGTAATAAGTGATGTTGTTAATAAACAACTCATAAATTTGGGTTTGGATAGTTAGTTGCATATACTGTTGAACTAACAATATATGTGTTATACTCGTGAATGATATTCAAGGATATTTGTTATAACACCTCCCTATCAAATAGTAGGTTGTTTGTCTATGTAAGTGGCTATATATTAGCCATATATTGTGTCTTGTAGAATATATGTAATGTCCCCGTTTTTCGAACTATTGGGATTAGCTTGGTTTGGCGACCCTCGCAAGCCAATCGGACGATCAAAGGAGGTCAGTTGGCGGAGCCAGTGTTGGGATTCCATTCTGGAAGTTCAAATTACTAGGTTTGCTCTTCATTCGGGTCGATTTGGTCAACTTACTATTTTTAGTAAGTGGTATTTTGGGTATGGCCAGGATTAGCAAGGCATCTGCACGGAGTGTCCGATGTTTCAGGAACGAGTTTCAAGGGGATCTCCAGTTTGAGAGACTTACTATTTATAGTAAGTCTATTTTTGACAGTTGGCTCAGTTGGCAATTTTTGGCAGGGTAGTTGAGGTTTGAGGCTCTGGTGTCAGAAACGAGTTTGTCGCAGTCAATGAGTTACAATGATTTTTTATTTTAAAGTTATCGTTATTAAATTAAATTATTTTAATTTAATAACTTTATGACTTTATAACTTAATGTTATAAAATGAAGTTGTGTTTAAAAAGCCTCTTAAGTGAAAAAAGTGAAGTTGAAACTTTTTCCAAAAAAGCTATATATTCAATTCGAAAAAGCACTTTCATTCAACCATTGATGATTTGATAAATTGTTTTGTGAGAGAATTTTGCTTGGCTTGGAAAGAAGCTAGGGTTTTGAGCTTGGTCTTCAATTCCTGGAGAGAACTCTTGGATTTTTCTTGTGCTGAAAGTGATTGTTGTGTGGAAATTCTTTTTGAGGAGAATTTCAAAATTGAACAAGGGTTTGAAGAGTTTGGTCTTCTTACAGGAGAGAACTCTTTCAGATTTCAATGCAATTTGAATTGGTTCCTAGACATATCAATTAATGATTGCAGATTTTGATGTGCAAAGAACAATTCAATTAAAAGCTGTCGTACAGACATTCCAAGAAGGCTGCCGTACAGTGTCTGCAGGAGCCGTACATGCTGTACGGAATTGGTACTGCTGAGAACAGTGCATTTTGGGTGGTGGATATATGCTGCATATTGGTTAGTGTTTGTGGTGTTTTTTTCGGGGGGCTGCGTAACTTCTTTGGCAACCGTATTTTTTTTCCCAAGTATTGTGTGGATGCAAGAGGCTTGCGGTTCATCTACAGCAGCTGTTTAAAGAAAAGGTGCCACAATAAATTCAGAATTTGATTAATGATTCATCTCGTTTTGTAATTAGCTAGTAATTACTGTTTTTTTTGTAAGCAATTCGGTGATGAATTAATGACTGTTGTTATTTCAATAAATGGTGAAATCTGAAAGGAAATAGAGTGAATGCTGAAGATAAATTGCTGTTGTTATTTTCACTTAGAATCTGGAAATTGTTGAAATTCATTTTGTTCTAGAAAACCAAAAAAATTGCAATTACATTTGTGAAAAAGCCAATTCATGTTACAGAGCCAACTGGGCTCATTACAATATAGAGCACCATATTGTTTGATTTAATTATTTTAGTTGCTTCTCATTTCTTACCATATATTCTATTAGGGTATCAGAGTGATAGATTTTATGTCCCTGTGATTTTCTATGGTGGTGAGGGAGAAAAGGAAAAACCGTGTTGTTTCTTTCTGCGGATCTTATATTTTTTAGACTGCATGATCTCTATTTTGATCAGCATTGTATTCTTGTTTGAAGGCTGCAGCTTTAGCTTGGTTTGTATCATCTTCTGGCAAACTTGGCGACCCTTCTATGCTCGGATCGATAGTACTTGTTGAAGGAGCGGATTTCTCAGAATAATAATGACATGATGAATCGACTTTGTTTGGAGAGTCAGTTCTTTTTGCCTTGTTCGATCTGGTATGAATTAGGTAGCAGTTGATTTTCCTACTTGAGATCTCCCTAGTCTCTACAAAACAAATTGAATGTATTATTGTTGACTCTCTCATCAAGTGTCTTATTATGTGCCGCCTCACCATCCCAATTTGATGCTTGATCGATCTGGTTTTAGGCTAACCTTGTGGTATTTGGTCAGTTTTTCAATTTGCTTGTAAGAAGGGAGACGTTAAAGTCAGCTGTTGTTTTGATCTATTTCTTGGATGCTATGAGCCCACACGATTTCTGATGGGCTCGTGCACTATGGTCACACAAGTGACAGGCATTTCATTTGCGAGGGTCAACTTTTGGAGCTTCGAAGGACTGTACCCACTGGCCCCCTATAATCTCTACTTTGGTGCATTGGCTGAATGTAGATTCGTGTTTGATTCTTCACATCAAGGGGTTCTTTAGCTGTGATCCACATCTTCCATGTGATTGGTGGTTGAATTTTTTGAAGGATCATAATCGATTTGTGGTATCGACATGGAATTCTTTTTTCAATCATTCTTTCCATTATAAAAATTTCTGAAGGTATCTTTTAGGGGTCAAGTTGTATTATTTTGTTGATACTAGTGTCTATTACTCTATTAAAAATTGCTTCAATTGTATTAAAGCTGCATTTTCGGTGGAATCGGACACCCTTTTATTTTCTATTGATAACAAGAATAATTATGGATAAATTAACTTTGATCAAGAAATACAATGGTAGAGACTTTCATACTTAGCAGATACAGATGTAGCTACACCTCATAGAGAAAGATTTTGGGATGTTGTTAAACAAAACTCAGTCACACCAACTGATGAAAATGAACTCGCGAAGTCGAATATTGAAGATCAGAAAGCTTTGGGAACTATTGGTCTTGGCTTATCAAAAGCTTATTTACACCATGTAGATTTTGCGAAGTCAGCAAAAGAGATTTGGGAGTCGTTAAACAAGCTTTTTGGATTTGAAGCAGAGATTGTATGGACTAAAGATGGAGAAAGGTATAAAAATGGCAGATCATATCAGTAAGTTTCACTCTCTTCTAAATCAGCTAGCTGGGATTAATGAGAAAGTAAAAGACGATGATGCTAAAGAAATACTTCTGAATAGTTTGCCTAAACATATGTCTGGAATGGTGTTCACATTAAGCAAAGTAACTATTAGTCTTGAAGGAGTAAGATCTACTCTACTTGATCATGATGAAGATTCAGAATCCCAAGAGGTTTTGTATGCACATAGCAAAGCAAGAAAAGGCAAGTACAAATCCAAGCATGTTCCTTCAAAAGGAAAAATCAAATGCTTCTATTGTAATGAAATGGGACATGTAATCTTAAATTGCAAGAAGAGGGAACAAGATCTACTAGACGATAACCTAGATCATCATGCTTCATTAGCTAAAGAAACTAATTGGGAAAACCATGCCAAGGATGAAGAGCTATCATGTTCTAGTGATGAAGAATATATGCTTTAGATAAATCCAAGAATGGAGGCAGGAGGCAATGGAGGAAGGAGGACAATCAGTGTCCTCTCGTCAGTCACCAACGACGGGGCCGTCATCAACTTTGGTGACATTTTATTTCCTAGTATGCAACATGATATGATTTGTAGGTTGTGTGACTAAGTGGAAGTTTCACATTGTGGGGGGGGAAAATGCACAATGTTCCATTCCTAGTTTGTGATATGTATGTTGATTTAACTTCCATGATGTAGAAGCATAGTGGCGAACAAAAACACCCGTGTAATGCAGCTCATGGATCTTGAAAGGGTTTGTGAGAGGATCCAAAAAACCACACTAGATGGACAGATGGTGGAGGTTCTTGTTCATGTAAAGGTTTGTGGTAAGCCTGTTTAAAACCATGGGAGGAGAAAGCCTTTCTTTGGATCAAGGTCATGAGTCAGTTGGACATGCCACAAGGGTGAGCATACTGCAGAAGAGTGTGTGAATGTTTTTCTACCATGTAAACATTAAGGGGGGCAATGTTAGGAAAATTAATGTTTACATTATAATTGAAGTGTAAGTAATTATGTAAATGTAGAAAGGTAACTAATATTGTCACAAGTGATGTTGTTAATAAACAACTCACGATATAGGTTTGGATAGTTAGTTGCATATATTGTTGAAATAACAATATATGTGTTATACCCGTGAATGATATTTAGGGATATTTCTTAACACCTCCCTATTAAATAGGAGGTTGTTTGTCCATGTAAGTGGTTATATATTAGCCATATATTGTGTGTTGTAGAATATAGAGCACTGTATTGTTTCATTTAATTATGTTAGCTGCTTCTCATTTCTTACCATATATTCTATTAGTCCAGAGAGGTGCCATGGAAGCAAATTTTTCGTTTGATGCCATGTAGCAACAAATGGTCGTCAAAGGCCCAATGATAGAGGAGAGATTGAAAAACATCTTCACTACTACGCATTCGTTTTTCATTGAGATGGTGAAAGCCCTATTGCATGTGGAGTATATGGTTTCCAACATTCGATGACGTACCAATGTAGATATTGCTACCCTATTCTATGCATGGGAGTTACATTTCAGGTTGGAGGATGAGATAAAGCATATCATGGAGAGATGTATCCGCTTAGAATGGCAAGTGGGTTTGGACGATATCCTGCAATGAGTTGTTCTTGGTTGGGGTTTTGTGACCACTCATGCGGATTGGTTTGGTTACCCTGGAGTTCCTCCGTCAATGCATCCTTTTTTGATGCACAGCAGATTAGGGAACATTCCAAAAAGAAAGGAGGATGCTCGTAGGGCATGGGCTCTGGTGGTAGATTTTGTGCATGATTGGGAACTTGAATTGGTGGCTGGGATACCAAGGAGTCAAGTGGATCCGTCTCTTTTCAGATTCAAGTTGACAGATGCCAAACTGGACACGGAAGCTTGGAGGGCAAGGAGGCGAAATGTGTTAGTGATGCAGGAGCATCCTGGGTGTAAGAGCAATCTTGCATCACCCAAAAATATTTTTGGTTTCTTTTCAATAAGGGATATCTTGTGCAGAGCTTCTATTTTTGGAAATTTACTATTTTTAGTAAGTTTTTCAAATGAGCTCAAAATGGTCTATTTTCTTCCCTAGAGGTTCACTTTGGTCATATCAGCCTGCCAGTAAAGTTTCATTGCTAGATCAAGTCTAGTTTTGAAGATAGTGAAAATTTTCGATATTGGTAGCAGGATACAAAAACTTTGAACTCATTTATGAAGGCTTTAGAGGGCCCGAATGAGGTTGAACCTTCGACTGATTGAAACTTGAGCAAGTCAAGCGTTGTAGAGCACTTCGCGCCCTTTCCAAAATGAGGTCATAATAGCCAATCGGGTCAACATGCAATGACTTATGGTCTCCGGAAGTTGCGTCACCTGAAATGGAAGAATATGAATTTCCTTCAGAATTTCTTTTTGAGTTCCAAAAGTTGTTTTGAGCCAACTCTAATATAATAAAATAAAATAATTCTAGGATTCGTCGGCCTTAAGGGCTAAAATTTCTAGAAACTTCTCGGGCGGTGGAAATTGCCTATATAAGGGAGGCCCATACTGTTGTCTAGGATAGTTCTGGGTAGTAGTTATGGGTAATGATTCGAGACTTTGTCCTACACAATATTGTAAGGAAAATGCCCATGTGGCTTTGCATATTGTAATTCTAAAAATTTGTAATTTTACACTTGTGGAGATAATAAGAAGCCCATTTATGTTCTTGCAAATTGCTATTGTTTCTCTGTTTCTGTTATGTGTTTGTGGTATTAAGCGCAGCACCCTTCGTCAGTGGTATCAAGGCGGGAGTTCTTGAGTGTGTAGACAGATTGCCAACTGTGAGGCAGTTTGCACTAGGACCGTGGCTTAGGGTTTTAGCGATAAACGCAAAAATACCTGCATGAAGGGAACGTGGCAGAAGAGCTGGTGGTGTGCCACATGAGGTTAGAGAGCCCTCCAGAGACAAGTGTGAGCATTGCAAGAAGAGATTCACAAAGGAATGAATCTTACAGTCAGAGATGAAAGCGAAGATGAAGTCAAAGAAGAAGAAAATTTTGATCAGAAAGGAGAAAGTGAAATTCTAAACCAAGAGGAAGAAAGGCTTTTTCGGGCCATTTCCAAGATCGGGAAAAGACCTAAGATTGAGGTTCCCACATTTTCAGGAAATCTTAACCTAGAGGAATTGATCGACTGGATCAATGAATTACAAGAATATTTTGAGTATGAAGATATCAAGGATCCTGATCGGGTCAAGTTTGCTAAGGCCAAACTGAAAGGTCATGCGAAGATCTGGTGGCAAGAGATTCAATTGGAGCGAAATAGAAGAGGAAAGGAGAAAATCACAAAATGGGATCGGATGGTGGATAAATTGAAGCGACAGTTCATTCCTGTTGATTATGAGCTTGATCTACTAAAGAAAATGCAAGGTTTGAAGCAAGCAAGAAGATCTATTCAAGAGTATACAGAGGAGTTCTATCGAATCCTCATCAGAACAGGCCATGCAGAAGCTACTAAGGAGAAAGTTGCCCGTTACCTTAATGGGTTGAGGCAAAGCATTTAGGAAAAGTTGAATTTGGTTCGAATGAACAGTATTGAAGAGAAATACCGGTTTGCCCTAAAAGTAGAAGAAAAGTTGAACAAGAAGTTTGAGGGTAGACAAAGCGGAAGAAGTCGTGGCGGAAGATCAAGTAGACGGTCCTATGGAGGCCTAAATGAAGATAAGAAAAAGAAGGATGAGGCAAGGAGCAATCAAAATCAGTGAGGAAACAATTTCAATCGTTTCCATGATCAGAATAATAGACATCAGAGAGGAAGGGGAAGAGGACAAAGTTCAAGAAGAGGAGGCTTCCGTGGAACATGTTTTCACTGTGGAGAAGAAGGTCATAGGGCATATGAATGTCCTCAATGTCAAGGAAGGACATTTAGAAGAACTGAAGGCCAGATTAGAGTTGCACATGTGGATGAAGATGCCAAATCATCACATTTTGAAGATGCTAAAAGAGGAGAAACGCTAATTAACAGAAGAGTGCTACTGAGTGGTGAGAATGAACCTGAGCAAAAGAGAAGCTTGTTTTGCACTAGGTGCAAGTGTGAAGATAAGTGTTGTGATGTGATTATTGATAGTGGAAGCATAGACAATTTGGTGTCAAAAGAAATGGTCACAAAGTTGAAGCTCAACAGACAGAAACACCCACATCCCTACTGGATCGCTTGGGTGCAGGATGACCACAAGGTCATGGTCGATGAACAATGCCTAGTGAAGTTCAAGATTGGTGGATACCATGATGATGTTAATTTTGAAGCCTTTACGGCTAAGATCAATCAGACACTTGAGACTAATAATGAATATTAGTGCAATTTTATAATAATAAGTATATTATTATAAATGCAAATATATATATATATATATATATGTATATATATATGTATATGTATTAGCAATTAAATTGAGGGCCCAAGGTAGGCCAGGTCGGCTCTCTTAGTGGAGGGTGTAAATTGTTATTGTCACATACATATATTGGTGTGATTCTTGGAGAGGAGACACCAAACACATAATGTGCTTTCCTCCCCTCAAGAATCGATCTTCCCTGCATATTCAAGAGCAACAATAGAAGGAATGAATTCGATTTGTCCAAGTGCTGAGTAAGCACAACAAATCATGCATTAGCACAATGCTGATAATTCCAAGTAGTGATGCGAACCTCTGGAAGTGGCTTCAATATTTATCAGAAATATATAGCGATATATTTCCAAAGAATCATTATTGAAGTGCCTTCAAACAGCAAGGCTATTTGAAGATCGAACTATTGAAAGGTGGATCGATAGCTTTGACAAATTCTGAGATCCTTGGATTGAAGGGCTGTTGCGAATTGGTCTGATCTGCAAATATAAATAGTGCGCTTGGGGTATGAATTCAACCAGATTCGTATATTGATATGCAGATTATATAGTGCAAGTCTTCAACTTGCAATTTAAGGATTACATAGCATGGAAGAAAGAAATCGGAAGCGGATATTCAGCGATCTATGTTACAACCTTGTTGATTCAGCATTGATGCATTCTGGCATCTAGAAGAAGGTTGAAGATCTTTGATGAAAGGATTTGCTTCGTGGATCGGGGATCCTCAGCAAATCATTGAGCAACAAAGGCAACATTTCTGGGTACTATCATTCCTCTCTTGTGATCTCTTATATTATTACCTGTGCCTAGTTTTGTTAGATCTCAATAGATTGATATATTCTTTGGGACAATCTGAAATATACTAACATGGTATCAGAGCGTTGGTAGAGTAAAAGATCTAATTTCAGATTTAGGAATCTCAGTCTAACTCTTTCAAAACTAAGGAACTTCATGGCAACCGAGATTTGGTTTGAAAATTGTAATGAGGGTCTTGATTTACAATTGGTTGTCTTCTATGGAAAACTTATTAGTTCTCATTGGCTGGTAAGACATGGGTAGAACTCAAGGTTCTTGCATATTTTAAAATTTAAAATTGTCTTTCCTTATTGATCTAGAGGGAGTAGATCATAGTTGGTTAGTATCATAGCTGATATCTTGCATATCTAATTGATCATCTTCTATTAGCACAACTATATGGGATGCATATTGTTTGGCATATGATGTTTGGGAACATTAACTATTTCTCATTGCTATACACATACTGGTTTTATGCATTTGCATTGGCATTATTAATGTGTAGGAAGCACACTTGGCATATTAACCTTACAGCATTGACTCATGTTGAGATATTGGTTATAATATACCTTGGCATATATGTGTGGAATTATCATTATCTATAGAGAATATGATTCTTCGTTAATAGCTGATTGGATCAACTATTTGGAATGTTTGCTTAGCTGATTGACAGCATATTTTGCCCAAGCATATGTTATCTCTTACACTGATATCTTTTGGGCTAACCAATGCACCAAGGACATTCATGCGGCTGATGAATGAGGTTCTGAAAGAATTTCTGGGTAAGATTGTCATTGTTTACCTAGATGATATTTTGATCTTTAGTAAGACATTGGAGGAGCATATAATGCATATTCGTAGGGTGTTTGAGAAGTTAAGGGAATTTAAATTCTTGATTAATTTGAAGAAGTGTAGTTTTGTGAAGGAGTTAGTGTATCTTGCATTTGTAGTTTCAGCAAAAGGTCTAAAAATGGACCCAGAGAAAGTGAAGGCTATCCTCGAATGGCCTACTCCAAGGAGTGCTACTGAGGTAAGATCTTTTCATAGGAAACAATGACTAAAACAATGAGGGGAGATAGTAAAGAGTTTAGGTGGACTACAGGGGCAGATAAAAGTTTCAAAATGTTGAAACAAAAAGTTACAGAACAACCTGTTTTAGCACTTCCAGATTTTAATAAGGTGTTTCAAGTAGACTGCGATGCTAGTGGTACTGCAATAGGAGTTGTTTTGAGCCAAGAAGGTAAACATGTTGCTTATTTCAGTGAGAAGTTAAATGATGCCAAGAGAAAGTATTATGTTTATGATCAGGAATTTTATGCTATAGTTTAGACATTGAAAAAGTGGAGACACGATCTACTTCCTAAGGAGTTTGTTTTGTATACTAATCATCAAGCTTTGCAATATTTGAATAGTCAAGGAAAGTTGAATTAGAGGCATTTGAAATGGGTTGAATTTTTGCAGAGTTACACATTTGTTTTGAAACACAGCAGTGGAAAGTCTAACAGGGTCATAGATGCACTTAGCAGAAGGCAACTTTTGCTGACAAAGATGCAGATTGAGGTGGCTGGGTTAAAGGAACTCAAGAGTTTGTATCCAAAGGATCCTGATTTTGGAGAAGCTTGTACAGAACCTGTTACTCTAGACAGAACAGTTGGATTTCATCATCCAAGATGGTATGCTATTCAGAGGGAGTTAGTTGTGCATTCCACAAAGTTCAATGAGGGAGAATCTCATCAAGGAGAAGCATAGAGGAGGATTGGCTGAACATTTTGGTCGTGATAAAACTTTTGCTCTTGTTAGTGAGAATTATTACTAGCCACAATTGCAACAAGATGTCAAGAAGTTTGTACGGAGTTGCAGAGTATGTCAAATGGCAGAAGGAGTAAACCAAAATATAGGGTTGTATCAGCCATTACCTGTACCAGAGAAACATTGAGAGGATATTAGTATGGACTTTGTTCTTGGTTTACCAAAGACTCAGCGGGGACATGATTGAATTTTTGTGGTGGTTGACAGATTTTCAAAAATGGCACATTTCATTCCCTGCAAGAAGACTAATGATGTTCATGTAGCATAATTGTTTTTCAAAGAAATGGTGAGACTACATGGTTTGCCAAAGAGCATAGTTTCAAATCGAAACACTAAGTTTGTTGGATATTTTTGGTGCACATTGTGGAAGAAGTTAAAGATAGATTTGAAGTTCAGTTCATCACATCATTCACAGACTGATGGACATACATAGGTGGTGAATAGGAGTTTGGGAAATTTGTTGAGATGTTTGGTTGGAGATAAGCCAACAGGATGGGATTTGATTTTACCACAAGCAAAATTTGCATACAATAATTCTATCAACAGGAGCACTGGTAAATCACCATTCCATATTGTATATGGAAGTAGTCCCAGAAATGCATCTGAGTTGAGAAAGATACACAAAGGAGAAATAAGTAGTGCTGAAGCTAATTATTTTGTAGAACATTTGAAGAACGTCCATGAGGAAGTGAGGAAGCACATTACCAAGATGAATGCGCAGTATAAGGCTAAGCCAGATGAGAAAAGGAGGCATAAGGAATTTTAGGTTGTGAATGAAGTCATGGTTCATTTGCAGAAGGAGCAATTTCCAGTTGGTACATACAACAAGTTGAAAATGAAGTAGTTTGGGTCATGTAAGATACTGAAGAAGCATGATTCAGAAAATGCCTATGAGGTAGAATTGCCTACTGAGCTGAATATTTCACCAATATTTAACATTTCAGATCTAACAGAGTATCATGAAGGGGGTGTTGAAGATGAGATCACAGAAGCACAGTGGAGTATTCTAGCAACTACTTCACCTATTGATGCAGGAGCATGCTAGGATTCTTGGCAATCCTGTATCAACCAAAATATGTTTTTCTTTGAAGGTAGATTGTTAGTTTTGATCTTGATTTGGTGGAGTTCTTGCTCGGTTTGGGAGACTAGTTGTTCGGTTTGTGTCGTTACCGAGGTGCTCGGTCTCTAAAGATCGCTCGGTAACTGAAGGCGTCGGTTCACTAGCGCTTGGTGATAACTGCGTTGCTCGGTCATGCTTGGCATGGTCGGTCGACTGGTGCTCGGTCATCTTTTCTGTTGCTCGGTGTTCTTGCTTACCGACTGGATTATTTGGATGAATCGGCTTGGCCAACTGGGCCATTTAATTTGGGTCGCGCTCCTCGTGTTATGGATTGACCGTTGGACGTGTGGGGACCTAGATCTGGCGTGTTGCATTCTTCTATGCAAATTTGATGACCGTTGGCGCCATCTTTGAAGAGTTTATTTATTTTGTAAAGCTATATGAGAGCCGACTGATGTTTTAGTATTTAATATTTGTTTATAGAAATTTATTGTTTCATCAGCCGACTTGTGGCTGGGAATCAATATTTATAAGATGCTTGGGTAGATGTTTAGGGCATCAGATTGTTGGAAAGGAGGTTAGTAGCCTGCGAGCTTAGGAGCAAGAAGATTGCTCGGAAGTTTGAGTACAAGTTTAGATCTTTCCTGGGTGCCTACCAGTGTACTGCTTGTTGCAGACCTGGACTAACTAGATGCTGATGTGGAGAAAAGATTTGGATCCTGCGAGATCTTGTAGTCTATTACTTGCATTGTAATTGGCTGTAACCGGGAAGGCCTTACAGCTCGGCACATCGCATGTAATCGGTGTTTTCATGAATAAAGACCTATGTTTCATTGCAAATCTATTATTTTTATTGTGTATTTCCACTGCATATTGGTTTGGTTGCAAGGTCGGTTAGTCCTTAATTGGATCCACCCACCTTGACTGCATTAGGTGGTATTAGAGCGAAGTTTGTTCTTGTTTGAGCAAAGTCTATTCCTGTTGGAGCCAAGTGGATCTTGTGTATCTAGATCTTGATTTGAAGATGCCGCCGAGGAGAAATCGTGAGATCGCTGAGGAAGAAAAAGCTACTGGAGAATTCAGTATTGATGATTTTAGGGCTTTGCAGAAACAAGTGCAAAACCTAAAAGAGGAATTGAAAAAGAAGAAGCCTACCTTGAAAGAGGATAGTGATGATGAATCTGAGGAAGATCATTTTGAAGAAGCTGTCGAAGAAGCTAGAGATTCTGAGGAGAATCGAATTCTAAAAGCTATGTCTAAGATTGGGAAGAGACCTAAGATTGAAGTTTCTGCATTTGCTGGAAGCCTTAGGCCTGAAGAATTGATTGATTGGATCAATGAGATTGATGAATACTTTGACTATGAAGAGATAGAAGATCCTGATAGGGTTAGATTTGCAAAGACTAAGATGAAAGGCGATGCAAATATCTGGTGGAGAGAAGTTCAGTTGGAAAGAGGTAGAAGAGGAAAAGAGAAGATCACTACGTGGAACCGAATGGTTGACAAGTTGAAAAAGCAATTCATTCCGGTAGATTATGAATTGGACATGTTTAAGAAGATGCAAGCTATGAAGCAGACTAACAAATCGGTACAGGAGTATACCGAGGAGTTTTATAGAATCCCGATTAGGACTGGTCATTCCGAAGCTAATAAAGAAAAGGTTGCTAGGTATGTCTATGGTTTGAGACCTAGTATTCAAGAAGAATTACTTACAGTTCGGATGACAACAATCGATGATGTTTACCAAATGGCATTAAAGATTGAAGAGAAGCTGAATAGGAAGTATGAAGGAAAACAGAATAATAGGAACTGAGGTGGTAAAACTGGTGAGACAGTTGCTGAGAGTAATGTGACAGAGAATCCTAAGCCTCATGTTGGATCTAGCAATGGTCAAGTTACTAATAATACTGGACAGAGAGGAAAGTGGAAGAATGAGTTTACAGGCACTTGTTATAACTGTGGTGAAGCTGGTCATAAAAGTTGGCAGTGTCCTAAGAAAAAGGTTCCATTAGCTGCTAAAGAAGACATTGACAATGTTCTAGAGAAAGGTGAATGTCTTGTCACTAGGAGATTGGTTGCATGTGTTCCTGAACCGGTGCAAAGAAGAAATTTGTTTAGAACTAGATGTAAGTGCAAGGATAAGGTATGTAATGTCATAGTTGATGGCGGCAGTTCTGAGAACTTTGTTTCAGAGGAAATGGTTAGTAAATTGAATTTGGAAAGAAGGAAGCATCCTAATCCTTATCAGATTAGTTGGATACAAGATGTTTCTAAGGTTAGAGTTGAAGAACAATGCTTGGTTAAGTTTCAGATTGGATCTTACCATGATGAGATATTGTGTGATATATTACCGATGGATGCTTGTCATCTATTGCTCGGTAGACCCTGGCAGTTTGACATAAATGTTTTGTTTGATGGTCGTGCTAATACCTATGTGGTTAGGCATGAAGGAGCTCAACATAAGTTGATACCTTTACAGGAGAAAGGGATTAAAGGATGTGGAGTTATCAAGTGTTGTACTTATGACAAACCTCAGGAGCAGAAGGTTGATGAACCTATTCCTGTTAAGTCTAGTATGAAGGAGAAGGAGAATGATATCTCTGAAGAGTTTGTTGAGATTAAGAAGCAGATGGTCTTGCTGGCAGAGATGGTTCAGCAGATGGTTACATTTGTGACACAGAGAGATGCAAATGATACTGAGTTGGTTGAAGAGCCTAGAGAGGATGAACCTTACCGAGGCACTGAGGTGGTCCGTAGTGGTCGGAGTCGGTTGCTATCAATTGCCGACTGGAAGGATAAACAAAGTGAAAAGGACTTTCTGCATGAGACAGTGAATAAAGTGAAGACTAATTGGCATCAAGGACAAGAAGAGATGTGGGTGAAGAACAGATTCGGCATACCTGTTCTGATTCCCTTGAGGCGTTCCTGATTTCCTTATGAGAAAATCTTTCTGGCCTGGAGTGCTGATGCAGGAGCATCCTAGGATTCTTGGCAATCCTGTATCAACCAAAATATGTTTGTCTTTGAAGGTAGATTGTTAGTTTTGATCTTTGTTTGGTGGGGTTCTTGCTCGGTTTGGGAGACTAGTTGCTTGGTTTGTGTGGTTACCGAGGTGCTCGGTCTCTAAAGAACACTCAGTAACTGAAGGCGCCGATTCACTGGCGCTCAGCGATAACTACGTTGCTCGGTCATGCTTGGCACGGTCGGTTGACTAGCGCTCAATTATCTTTTCTGTTGCTCGGTGTTCTTGCTTACCGACTGGATTATTTGGATGAATCGGCTTGGCCAACTGGTGCATTTGATTTGGGTCACGCTCCTCGTGTTATGGATTGACCGTTGGACGTGTGGGTGTTAGGATTAACAAGGCAGAAATAACAATTATGTGCAAATATAACTAATATCAGAAAAATAATAAACCACACAGAATAGAACACAAGACACACAGATTTAACATGGTTCACCCAATCCCTGGGCTACGTCCACCAACAGCGAGTCCAATATTATTATTATCTAGTGATTACAACCTGATTACAATCCGTAATCCCTTACAGCCCAATTCTGCCGCAAGTACTAAAATCATACATATTGAAAATCCCTAACCCTAAGCCATATTATATAATATTTTCCCGCTTTAGGGTTAGAATGAGTTATAAGTAGTCGGCCCAAATAACCGAAAAGTAGTCGGCCTCAAAAAAAATTTCCTCGGGGGCTACGCCCCCGAACCTCTGCTCTTGGGGGCTGCCGCCCCCAAACCCCCGCTCGAGGCCCAGCCTGGCCCCGAACCCCAACGAGGTCAGGAGGAAAAATGTACAGTACTTTCCGGATTAGTCACCAAAAGCTAACAATCTCCCACTTGGTGACTAATTACTATCCACACTATACTAAAAAACCTCCCACTTGGAGACTGATCCTATAGCAATACCGCTACCCACATGAGGCTCCCACTGGATTGAACCACCTTGGACTCAGCTGTTCCTTTATTTTGTTCAGTCTAGAAGATCAACTGAAGCTGAACATGAGTTCAACTTCTCCCTTGTTACTACCTTTGTAAACATATCTGCTGGATTATCATCAGTATGAATCTTTTCCAGCCTTAACTGTCCATCATCCAAAACTGATCGAATGAAATGGTACCGCAACTATATGTATTTTGTCTTTGAGTGCAAAGCAGAATTCTTTGCAAGATGAATGGCACTTTGGCTATTTGTATGTAGAAAATTATCCTTTTGTGGATGTCCCAATTCTTCCATGAAGAATTGAAGCCATATCATCTCCTTGGCTGCCTCTGTAGCAGCAACATACTCTGCCTCTGTAGTGGATAAAGCAACCACCTTTTGTAGTCGAGAAATCCAAATCACTGCTGTCCCACCAACAGTAAATATATAACCTGTAGTACTCCGCCTGCTATCTATATCTTCTGCCAAATCTGAGTCAACATAGCCTTGTACAGTAGTAGTAGAACCCCCAAAGTGTAAACACTTACTGGATGTGCCTCTCAAATATCTGAGAATCCATTTGACTGCATTCCAATGCTCAATACCAAGGTTACTCATATAACGGCTAACGACTCCCACTGCGTGTGCAATATCTGGCCTAGTACATACCATAGCATACATTAAGCTCCCTACAGCTGAAGCATAAGGTACCTTAGACATTTTAGTCTCTTCTTCTGGTGTCTTGGGACACATATCCTTAGTCAATTTCAAATGACCAGGCAAAGGTGTGCTGAAAGCTTTGGCATTTTCCATAGAGAAACGTTGCAACACCTTCTCAATATAATCAGCCTGAGATAGAGACAATTTCCTATTTTTCCTATCTCTACAAATTTTCATACCAAGGATTTGTTTTGCTGCCCCCAAATCCTTCATAGCAAAAGATTTTGCTAATTGTTGTTTCAACCCCATAATGTGATCCATGTTAGACCCAGCTACAAGCATATCATCAACATATAAACATAAAATAATGTAGCTGTCATCATCCAACCTCTTAAAATAAACACAATGGTCAGAATGACACCGACTATATCCATGCCCATTCATAAAAGTGTCAAATTTAATATACCATTGCCGAGGTGCTTACTTCAAGCCATATAAACTCTTCTGCAATCTGCACACCAAATTCTCCTTACCCTTGACCTCAAATACTTGTGGCTGAACCATATATATTTCTTCATCCAAATCACCATGAAGAAAGGCTGTTTTAACATCAAGCTGCTCTAAATGCAAATCTTCAGTAGCCACAATACTTAAAACAGTACGAATAGAAGTCATTTTAACAACTGGAGAAAATATCTCATCAAAATCAATACCATGTTTCTGTGCAAATCCTTTTACGACTAATCTGGCTTTAAATCTTTTCGTACCTCCATCCTCTTCTTTTATCCTATAAACCTATTTATTCTGTAAAGCCCTTTTACCTGCAGGTAACTTACATAAATCTCATGTCTGATTTTTCAGCAAAGAGTCCATTTCATCTGTCATTGCAGACTCCCACTGAAGCTTTGTATCCACCTGCACAGCTTCATTATAACATTCAGGTTCACCAGCATCTATTAACAAAATAGAATACAAAGATGGAGAAAATCTTTCTGGAGGTCTACTTAGCCTTGTTGACCGTCTAACACTCATTGGGGTGTGTGGTATTTGGTGTTGCTGTTGTTGCGGAGCATAAGGAACTACTGGAACATGAAATAGTCATTTTCTTTCTTCTCATGCTGCAGCAACAGATCTTTGTACAATACTTTCTCATTGAATATGACATCCCTGCTTCTTACAATTTTATGATTTTCAAAATCCCAAAGCCTATAACCAAATTCATCAATGCCATACCCAACAAATACACATTTCTTTGACTTAGCTTCCAGCTTGGTTCTATTTTCAGAATCTATAAGTGCAAAAGCTTCACAACCAAAGGTTTTGAGAAAAGAATAACTCACCTTCTTACCACTCCATGCTTCCTCTGGAATACCACAGTCCAAAGGAGTAGAGGGGCCTCTATTAATTAAATAAACAGCAGTGTTCACTGCCTTTGCCCACATATTTTTGGGCAGCCTAGCATGCAACCTCATACTCCTTGCACGCTCCATTATTGTCCTATTCATGCATTCAGCCACTCCATTTTCTTGTGGAGTCCTTGGTACAATTTTCTGCCTACGAATACCATTAGAGGAACAATATTCTTCAAATTCTGTGCTGCAATACTCACCACCATTATCAGATTTGAGACATTTTAACTTTTTACCAGTCTCATTCTCAACCAAGCATTTCTATTTCTTAAAAGTTTGAAATACATCAGATTTCTGTCTAAGGAAATAAATCCATACTTTTCTTGTTGCATCATCTATAAATGTAACATAATACAGAGAGCCACCAAGGGAAGATACCTGAGCTGGTCCCCATACATCTGTATGCACAAACTCTAATCTCTCATTTTTCTTTTCCTTCCCACTCTTCACAAAACTAACTCTCTTTTGTTTTCCATAAACACAACTTTCACAGAAATCCATATTGACACATTTCAGACCAGGTAAAACTTTCTTTGAATGAAGTAATTTCATACCTTTTTCACTCATGTGCCCGAGTCTGTTGTGCCACAGTGCTGTGTCAGAATCTACAGCAATAGTTTGATGTTCTTCCTGCTCAACTACAACCACTGTTTCTGAACATTCATTATCTTCTGAAACAATTAAAGTAGAAGGAACAATATGACCTGTACAAAGATATAAGGTGCCTACTTTCACACCTTTTGCTACTACTAAGGAACCTTTTGAAACCTTCCAATTTTTATCATTAAAAGTAACTGTGCAACCCTCATCACCCAGTTGCCCTGCTGAAATTAAATTCCTACTCAGCCTTGGAACATGTCTTACCTCTTGTAGTAGCCAATGATTCCCATTCTGCAACTTAATCTTAATTTTTCCCTTTCCAACAATCTCACAGGGTTCATTATCTCCCAAATAAACTAGCCCAAAATCCCCTTGGACATAATCAACAAAATAACTTCTATGGGGTGTAGCATGAAATGAAGCCCCAGAATCTAAAACCCATGAATCATCAATACTTTCTAAGAACAAGAGCAAAGCATCCTCCTCGGATTTGTTACTTACCACATTTGCCTCCTTGTTTCCATCATTTTTGTCTCCTTGATCTTTCTTCCGAGACCAACAATCTTTCTTCTTATGACCTAGTTTTCCACAGTACCAGCAATCATTTGGCCCTTTAGATTCGGACCTCTTTCCCTTTGATTTTCCTCTTGATTTCTCACGATTTCCAGAGTTGTTTCCTCTATCTCTTGTTCTGTCTCTGCTTTCTGTGTTCAATACACTACCCGATGTGGATGCCCCTGAGCTTTTCCTACGAATTTCCTCACTCAATATAACACCAATAACATCATCATACTTTAGGGTATTAGAACCAGAAACAGAATTACTAACAGCCATTACCAAGCCATTCCAGCTTTCTGGCAAAGAACACAAAATCAAGAGAGCCCTAACCTCTTCATCAAAAGTAATTTTAACTGAGGTTAATTGACTTGTAACTGTATTAAACTCATTCAAATGATTAGTAACTGATCCACCTTCTACCATTTTCATATTAAATAAACGCTTCATAAGAAATACCTTGTTTGAAGCTGAAGGCTTTTCATACAACTTCGCTACGGTTTCGATCAAATCTTTAGCTGTCTTTGCTTCAGTAATATTGAATGTCACTGATTGTGCTAGGCATAGACGAATACTCCCCAGTGCCTTCCTATCCAAAATATCCCAATCATCCTGAGACATTGATTGCTCTTTCTTGGCTACTCTCTCTAATGGCCGCCATAGATCCTTTTGATAGAGATAATCCTCCATTTGCATCTTCCATAACTGGAAGTTCTGCCCATTAAACTTATCAACCTTCAGCCTACCCTCGTCTGCCATTTCTCCCACTTAACCGAGAGACTCTCCCACTAACTCGTGAGACCTGCTTCAGAGAATAGATGAAAGAACGAACAAAATAACCTCGCTCTGATACCACTTGTTAGGATTAACAAGGCAGAAATAACAATTATGTGCAAATATAACTAATATCAGAAAAATAATAAACCACACAGAATAGAACACAAGACACACAGATTTAACGTGGTTCACCCAATCCCTGGGCTACGTCCACCAACAGCGAGTCCAATATTATTATTATCCAGTGATTACAACCTGATTACAATCCGTAATCCCTTACAGCCCAATTCTGCCGCAAGTACTAAAATCATACATATTGAAAATCCCTAACCCTAAGCCATATTATATAATATTTTCCCGCTTTAGGGTTAGAATGAGTTATAAGTAGTCGGCCCAAATAACCGAAAAGTAGTCGGGAGGAAAAATGTACAGTACTTTCCTGGATAGTACTTTCCTGATTACTCACCACAAGCTAACAGTGGGGACCTAGATCTAGCGTGTTGCATTCTTCTATGTGGATTTGATGACCGTTCGGGCCATCTTTGAAGAGTTTATTTATTTTGTAAGGCTATGTGAGAGCGGACTGATGTTTTAGTATTTAATATTTGTTTATAGAGATTTATTGTTTCATTAGCCGACTTGTGGCTGGGAATCAGTATTTATAGGATGCTTGGGTAGATGTTTAGGGCATCAGATTGTTGGAAGGGAGGTTAGTAGCCTACGAGCTTAGGAGCAAGAAGATTGCTTGGAAGTTTGAGTACAAGTTTAGATCTTTCCCGGGTGCCTACCAATGTACTGCCTGTTGCAGACCTGGACTAACTGGATGCTGATGTGGAGAAAACATTTGGATCCTGCGAGATCTTATAGACTGTTACTTGCATTGTAATTGGTCGTAACCAGTAAGGCCTTACAGCCCGGCACATTGCATGTAATCGGTGTTTTCATGAATAAAGACTTTTGTTTCATTGCAGATATATTATTTTTATTGTGTATTTCCGCTGCATATTGGTTTGGCTGCAAGGTTGGTCAGTCCTTAATTGGATCCACCCACCTTGACTGCATTAGCTACCAAGGAGATTGAGGATATACTGGATAGTCGTGTTGGCAGAAGCACAACGAATAGGACATATGAAAAATATTTGGTCAAATGGAAGGGACGACTTGTTGGAGATTCATCATGGCTGACAAGGGAGGAGGTTAACCGTCTTGGTTTTCCTCTTCACACCTGAGACATGACATGGTCACTTCTCAAATTACCCTAGGTGTCTGATGCATGAGCATCCTGGGTGTAAGGGCAATCTTGCATCACCCAAAAATATTTCTGGTTTCTTTTCAATAAGGGCTATCTTGTGCAGAGCTATTTTTGGAAATTTACTATTTTTAGTAAGTTTTTTGTTTGAGCTCAGAATGGTCTATTTTCTTCCCTGGAGGTTCAATTTGGTCATATCAACCTGCCTGTAAAGTTTCATTGCCAGATCAAGTCTAGTTTTGAAGATATTGAAAATTTTCGGTATTAGCAGTAGGGTACAAAAACTTTGAACTCAGTTTTGATGGTGTTGGGTGGATATTTTGCAACTGACAGTTTTGGGAAAAAATCCAGTTACAAAATAGGGATACCAACCACAGCGTATGAGACAATGTCTCTCCTATCTTAAAGGGAAGGCTCCCCCTTCTCATCGTTCCTTGGATCAACTCAAGGTAAGCAAGAAGTTAAGAGATTATCAAAAAGGGTGTTACAAATATTCCTTCTTCTTACCTTTCAAGAAGGAATCCACTTGCCCGAAAAACGAGTAATGGGCAAAGCTTTAATCTCTAAACTACACTTCTATCTAAAAGTTGGAAACACTGATACCAATAAACCAACACCAACTCATAAGCTGATTGAAAGCGTACCAACTTAGCTCTAACACCTGTTTATCTATTTTATAAGAAATACCTCTACCATTGGGGCGCACAAACTTCTAGAAGTAGAGATTTTCTAACTATTCTAACTAAGTGTGAAAATAAGATGGTAATAAAACCTACAGTCACAACTTCTAGTTTTATATTTCCACAATCGCTCCCATTCACAGCTTCAGCTCCGATTGTTTCTAATTTTCAAATTGCTCTTAACAAAACACAAGAATCACATAAATAAAAAGACAGTAAAACCAAATTGCAGTCATAGCTTCTAATTTGATTCACCACAATTGCACTCAATCACAACTTTAGCTCCAATTATTTCTTTCTATTTATTTTACTCCAAAATTGTACTACACAATCACAATTATGATTGCACAAGTTTGGCAGAGCTCTCTTGCATAAAATAAAGATGGAATTTACAATGAGGGCACATTCCTTTTATAGGAAAACAAATTAGAAAAATGATGAAAAAGTGGGAGCAACTCAACCACTTTGACCAGGTAAAACTAGGTGAGAAGAATTATTGGATTACATGTCATAAGGACATGTAATCGAATTTACATGTAATTCATCTTCTCCAATCTACAAAGCATGAAAACTAAAGAAGAAAATGAAGAAAGGAGAATTAATCCTTGAAATTATCAAGGAAAGCCTTATATTTGGCAATAGAATTATGAATAAGAGTAAGATCTGAAATATTCATTGTTTCTGAAATGGCTTCAATTCTGATTGCATTGTCACATGCTGATTTCACAATCTTGTAATCATCTACAACGGAATCCTTCAAGTGATTTGCCACAAATTTGTCCATGTTTTGTACTCCAAACTCCTCATAATCGAAATCAGCACCAACCCTGTCAATATATCCTATAGTCATTACTTCTTCAGTAGAGAGATTATCATCTCCGGTAAGAACTTCACATCCCAATTGATTGAGACTACTGGTGATATCTTGCTCCACTGACTGGCAACTTTCTAGCTCTTCTTGAAGTTTTGTCAGAAGATTTTCTAATCCTTGAACTTTGTAATCCATGAGCCCCTGATTTCGGCAGAACATTGTTGGCAATTTGGCTGAGGTATGTACATAGATGTTGTCATTATAGCAACATATGTTCTCTATGAAGATCGCATAAGCTGGAAAGTAAGTATGGAAGATCGCAGACTAAAATTGTCTAAGTATGAAACAGTGTTTTTGACAGAGCACCCGATACAGTTTGTTTTGGCGACGTTCACTGGAGCATGATCAAAGTTTGCGCAGTTGAACATAGACTCTATGGTGTCTAAGGATACCCCATCTCTGTGCGCAAAAGAGTACGGACAGTACGGACAAAGTTATGATTCTTTTACCGATGACAGAGTACAACCGATAGAGCAGTTTTGAAGATAGGATTAGTAAATGAATTAAGGGATTATTTTGCTTGTCAAAATAATGACTTAATATTATAAAGAGACGACATCCTAGATGTTTACTCTTGGATAAAGATATGCAAGCCGACAGGAGAAAGATATTATGTTTGTATCTTGTATAAATAAAGATGTACCGAACATACTTGAAATGTAATGTGTAATATATGTAACTTGTGATAGCAGCGAAAGTTGTTGATGCGAAGTTGTAAGCAGTACCATATTGTAATCAGTAAACATTTGTATTACTTGTTTGGGCAGTGAGCTCATCTGGTAATCAGGGTTTGTATCTACAACTCCTAACAAGGTTGAGGCTTCTAACAAGGCCTATAGTCCCTTAACCAGGACTGATACACTATATGATTGTAAAAGGCTCCTAATAGGGTCAACATCCTTAACCGGATATCTTTTGATTAGTGGATCTTTGTGGGTACCATCCCCACCGGGGTTTTCCCTTGGCCAGGGTTTCCTCGAGAACATATCATGTGTTATGAGTTCTTTACATTTACTATTATGTATGCTATTTAGTTTCTTATGCTTTAAAGTAATCTGTTATATCAATAAGTGGGCAAAAGTAAAAGTTTGTGCAATACTGATTCACCCCCCCCTCTCAGTATTTCCTATTTCTAACAATTGGTATCAGAGCACAGTTACTCGGAGAAGAAACATTCAAGGAAAGCCTAGCAGCTTGAGTAAGATCTCTATGGATATGGATCAATTACAAAAGAATCTTGAAGAAGCTCTTGAGCAAATTGATATGCTTACTGATGAAAGAAACACTTTGAAAAGAGAGTATGATGATGCAAAGAATCTTATTGACAAATTGAAAGGTAAGATAGAAGATCTGAAATCTGAGAAGGAATTTGAAATTCTTGTTGAATATTGTGATGATTTAGAAAAAGAAAATGTGATCCTTAAACATGAATTTAAGATAGCAAATATGAAGCTTAGCTTGAAAGATGGAAATGACAATTTGAGATCTGAGAATGAGAGTTTAAAGAATGAAAATGAAGATCTAAAATCTAAACTTGGCAAGGTAACATCCGAATTTGATAAAGTCAAATTGCAGTATGATGAACTTGAAAAATATAACAAAATTGTGAAAGCTGAATTGACTCAATCCAAACAACAACTTGAGAGGCTATATTCAAACAGTGAAAAGATTGATAAGCAAGTATCTTATGGAAAACCATTCTATGACAAAACTGGTCTTGGATTTAACATATTGAAGATAGTTAGTGAAAGCAAGAAACCAGATCTGAATGAATGTGAAAGCAGTGAAGAAAAGAAGTTAGATGAGAACAAATCTAAAGATGCACCAAAGCAAGAAGAATCACCGAAGCAAGAAGATGCACCAAAGCAAGAAGAACCACCGAAGCAAGAAGAATCATCCAAAGGTATGCAAAGGGAATTCAAAGGTAGATGTTTCGCTTGTAATACTATTGGTCATATGAAGAGAGATTGTACAGGTAAACAGTTCAAACCTCTTAATGGATATTGTTATAATTGTTATGGTTTTGGACATAGAGCTATTGAATGTAGAAGATCTAAAGTTATTGAGAATAATTACAATAGTAGAATGCCTAGAAATACTAACAATGCAGATCAGAGATCAACTGAAGACATGAAAAGAGGAAATGGAATAGTATGTTTCAGATGCAACAAAATTGGACATATTGCTAGAAATTGCAGGACACAAATCAATCAGCAAACACCTAGATATGGAACCAATGGAATCACTTGTCAGATATCTAACAAGATTGGACACACAGCAAGATTTTGCAGAATGAACAATGGAGGTTATCATCATAACCCTAACCCTAGAAACTATGCAAGAAGAAATGAAAATGCGGGAAACAAAGAGAAAGGTTGTTGTAGCAATGAAGATGAAGTAAAATTTGTTAAAGGCATAGATCAAGGAGGTATATTCAGCATTGAAGGTAATCAGGAAGGTAATGTATCTGACGGTAAGAATGAGTCTTCACCTAACCCTTCTTTAAGTACTTAAATTATGTAAATTTCTGTAGTTTAGGAACTTAGAATTAGTATAGAATTAGATTTTGAATGAGTTAAGTTTTGCTCAGTTAGATGAAGGTTTGTTATGTTATACTAATGCTATGGTTAAGTGCGCAAAAAGAAATATTGTGTTTTGCGAGGTCGCAAGAAGATTTATGGTTACAGGTTTACAAAATCAGCTTTTTGGCATTTTAATGGCAAAATAATTGAATGCGATGTCAGATCGAGTAAATGCTAAGTATTAAAAGATTGAAATCGAAGTTCTTATGATTATCAAGCGATTAGAAGTGATTTGGAAGCGAAGAAAGAAGTTTGGAAGCGATTTGCAGAAGTTTGAAGCGCCGATCAAGCGAAAGCCCTAATTTTGCGAATTTAAGGTATTTATCCGACTAAGATCTTGAATCAGCTTAAAGTAATCAGTTATAATCATGGATGTATCGTTGATTCACAACATAAAGGATAAGAACAGACCTAGAACTAAGAAAGATCCAGTTGAACCCTCAGAAAGAGATGCTAGTTTAGCCTTATCATCCGTACCAGACGGAGTTCTTCATTTAGAGAATGTTAAAAGTTATCTTGGATGCAAGTATGAAACCCTAAGAGAGAGTGATTTTAATGGTGAATATAAGAAATTGTACAACTCGGATATGTCAGTGAAACAAGGTTATGAACATCTAGAAAACAATGAAATCATTAAGTACTCTATGAAATATGAATTTGATGATGGGGAGTGTACTAAGATCATTTTGAGTAGGATACATAATGATAAATTTTGGTTAGAAGAAAGAGTTATAGACATAACTGCAGACCTGATTCATGATGTGATTGGATTATCAAAAGTTGGTGCAATTCCACTGAATGAGAAAAACATGAGAAAGATTGTGATTGAAAACACCGGTTCAGTATACAATGGCAGAGGTATAGTCATTAGTAAGATTAAGCAAGATGATGTAAAATACTTGTGTAAGATTTTGACAACAAAGTTCTGTCGAAGCTCTAGAGAAGATGATATGCCAGCAAGTATGGTACACATTGCTTATTTGATGTGTGTGGAGAAGAAGCCTGTGGATATGTGTGAAATTTTGAGAATACAGTTGTTTGAGAATTTGGAAAAGATAAAGAAAGCTAAATACACTCACTTTAGATTTTCCTCATTGGTTACTTACATGTTCTTCCACTTGCTAAGAAGATTTCCTTACACTATTGAATGGAATGATGGTGAGAATACCATGGCAAGAATCAATAAAGTTTACATGAAACATCTTATTGAGAACGTTAATGACAGTGTAAAGTTAGTGTTGAAAACTTTTCAGAACATTGTGGTAAATAGATCAAGAATTCCTCCATCCCTAGTTGAGAAATACAAAGATAATATATGTTTTATGGTTGATACTGATTTCACTTACATTGAGGCAGTAGAACCTAGACATGAATTCATAGACCCTCTTGGCTATGAAATCTCTGAAGTTGAAACAAAAGGATATGTTAGTAGATTGTTGAAAAGTAAAGTTGATGCTCATAGCAACAGATTTGGAACATATGATGAAAACTTTGATTCAGCAAAGACACTTAAAGAAGAGAAACAATCAAAGAAGAAAGTGAAGTCTACAATAAAGAAAATTCTAAAAGAATCAGGTATGAGTGAGCAGGAATTTGATATTGCAAGAAAGACTGCAGAAGAATAAGGCAAAGTGAGATACTATCAGTCCCACCTTTGGCATCAAGCGCAGAACATATTCAAGTTAAGGTAAAGGTTGAAGAACTTGAGAAGGAACAAGAAATTAGTCAGACAGAGAAACCCTTTTCTTCAGCACCAAGCAAAAGAATGAAGTCAAGTGCTTCAGGACCGGGTAAAAGACAGAAAACAATTGTTCCACCAGTACCTAGAAGAGTTGCAGAGATAAAAGATGATGAAGTAACAATAAAGAAGAAATCATGGAAACCAAGGATAGAAAGAGTTAATGAAGATATAATGCAGCATGGAGACTTTACCAAAATGAACAAATACTATGATTTATATGGATCCTCTGACAGATTAAATCTTGAGAATGCAATGGTTACACATGATTTTGTCAAACAAGAAATTTGATACTATTCATGGAAAGATACCAGAAGATTTGTACAACAATTCTATGAGATAAGAGATGATGACCACCTTAAACAGATCCTCAAGCCACTTGAAACCCTATTAAGAACCAAAAGAAGAATTATACAAATAATGGGAGGTCAGTATGAACAAGTGAAGACTGAAACTGAACAGGCAATTGTGCAAGTGCTAGCAAACTTGGTAGCAGGAAAAGATAGCAAAGATCAATTAGTTGCAGAACCAGCAGAGAAACAGAGTTCAGAACAAGCAGAGGCAGCAGCAGAGGTAGTTGAAGCTGAAGATATTCCCTCTTCTTCTATAAACATTGGCACAGAATCTATGGACATTGAAGGAACAAGAGTTATTTTAGATTCAGATGATGCGGTACTCAACAATTTGGATAACATTGTTGACAATTTGGTTTTGGGAGAGCAAGAAAAGAGTATTGAAACAGAGACTACACAAACTGAAGTGCAAATTGAAACAGAGGCCCATACACCTATTGAACCACAAGAAGACATTAGTCTTACTCCTAAGACTGGAAAGGAGAAAGGAATAGGAACATTGATTGAAGATTTGAGCAAGGAAGTTGATGACGATGATCAATTAGAGTTGATCACTTCTTTGAACAAAATTATTGGAAAGAACAAGAAAGTTAAGAATTTGGAAGGTGGTCTGAAAGATTTGACTAAGAAGCTACAAAGTGTTATATCTACAAAAGTCTTTGATTCAGATCCACTTGAAAGAGCAAAGATGGTAATTAATTCTTTTGATGTTGAGTTCACTAATTTGACTGATATTGCTAAGGTTAAGGCTCAGGCAGCTTATGAAGCTGAGATGTTGCAGAATATCAAAAATGACATTGACAACCTTGACAGACACATTAAGAACTTAAGGAAACATCTTGAGACTAGAAAGTTCTTGTACATTCAATGTACAAAATCTGAAAATATTTTAATTGAGGAAGAGAAGAAGATAAAAGAGAAGCAAGATGAAATTGCAGCAAATACAAACTCTTTGGCCAGCCTAAACATGAAGATCAGTACAGTTGAGAATAAGATCAGAAAATTATGTGATGAGATAAGGACTTTGAATGATGAGAAGAACAAGAAAATTATCAGAATAAACATCTTGAGAGAGCATGTCTCAATCAAGTTGACTATAATAGAAGAGCAGCTAGATGAATGTCTTACTGCTAAGACAACATTTCAAAAGTTCAATTTTGAGTCCCTTCAAGCTTGTCAGATTGCAACATACGGATTGAGTACTTTACTCAATGTAGCAGAATCAATAAAAAAGGCATGGGAGAAAGATTTTGAGACTTGGAAGACAGATTTTGCAGATTGTGTTGCAAGCCTACCGGTTTTGCAATAAGACAATACGGTAAAAGTTTTCACACAATTTTGCATATCCCTTTCCACCCTTTATTTTGTCATTGTTGTCAAAGGGGGAGAGATACTTAGAAAATTTTCTATATATGATAAGGAGGGATACTCATAGGGGGAGTTCTATGGAGTATTATGAAGTGTTATAGATTATGTGTATATTTTGAGGAGATATAAGGATAGTATACTTATTTTATACTATGGCCACAATTTTGATACAAATTTTGAGATTTTGACTTGTACACTTAGCCAATTTTCACATATGTTGCCACCGATGACAAAGGGGGAGATTGTTGGCAATTTGGCTGAGGTATATACATAGATGTTATCATTATAGCAACATATGTTCTCTATGAAGATTGCATAAGCTGGAAAGTAAGTATGGAAGATCGCAGACTAAAATTGTCTAAGTATGAAACAGTGTTTTTGACAGAGCACCCGATACAGTTTGTTTTGGCGACGTTCACTGGAGCATCATCAGAGTTTGTGCAGTTGAACATAGACTCTATGGTGTCTAAGGATACCCCATCTCAGTGCGCAAAAGAGTATGGACACTACGGACAAAGTTATGATTGTTTTACCGATGACAGAGTACAACCGATAGAGCAGTTTTGAAGACAGAATTAGTAAATGAATTAAGGGATTATTTTACTTGTCAAAATAATGACTTAATATTATAAAGAGACGACATCCTAGATGTTTACTCTTGGATAAAGATATGCAAGCCGACAGGAGAAAGCTATTATGTTTGTATCTTGTATAAATAAAGATGTACCGAACATACTTGAAATGTAATGTGTAATATATGTAACTTGTGATAGCAGCGAAAGTTGTTGATACGAAGTTGTAAGCAGTACCATATTGTAATCAGTAAACATTTGTATTACTTGTTTGGGTAGTGAGCTCATCTGGTAATCAGATTTTGTATCTACAACTCCTAACAGGGTTGAGGCTTCTAACAAGGCCTATAGTCCCTTAACTAGGACTGATACACTATATGATTGTAACAGGCTCCTAACAGGGTCAACATCCTTAACCGGATATCTTTTGATTAGTAGATCTTTGTGGGTACCATCCCCACCGGGGTTTTCCCTTGGCCAGGGTTTCTTCGAGAACATATCATGTGTTATGAGTTCTTTACATTTACTGTTATGTATGCTATTTAGTTTCTTATGCTTTAAATTAATCTGTTATATCCATAAGTGGGCAAAAGTAAAAGTTTGTAAAATACTGATTCACCCCCCCCTTCTCAGTATTTCCTATTTCTAACAAACATGTCCCTGAATGAAATGATATCATATGTGACAAGAGCATCTAAATCTTTTTCAACCATTTCCTCCCAAGTGTCTAAATCTTCTTTCAAATTATTGATATCATGGTTAAAAGAAGCAATCATGTCATGGAGCCTTTCTTCAATCTCTCTGATACACTCAAGGACTTTGTGCACATTTCTGATTGAATGGACTCCTTTTAAGAGGACTCCTTCAAACCAAGCTTTTACTGCTTCCGCTCTCCTGTTCACCTGAGCCGTTTGTGATGAAATAGTGATAGATTGAGATGCTTGTTGATGAATGATCTCATGAAGACGAGCATTTTCTTGCTTCAACAAGTTCTTCCTCTCCCAGAGCTCATGATTTCTTTTAGACACATTTCACAATGCATCTTGAGCATCTTGCACACATCCCAGCCGTGTTTGTTTACCAAGTTCTTCCTTGGTGAGCTTGTAATCGGAGCAAGTAAGTTCTTCAGCTGGTTTGTCTACAATTGGTTCTGCAATCTCAACATACTTGGTTTTCCCATCATCAACAATGATTCTTGAGACAACCTTAGCCTTTGAGGTCTTAGATTTTCCTTTCCTGATAGAGAAATCCTCCAAAGGTAATGTGAATTTCCTTCTTTTCATGGTGATTTTTCCCAACCATGATGGCAAACTGAAACCCTCTTTTGCTGGACTTGAAACAATGATCGCAGTAGGCATTGATCCTGATTGTATTTCTGTTGTCATAATGCATGCCTTCATTTGCAAAGCAGGAGCCATAAGTGTTCTTTTGGAAGACTCTGTCATGAATGCTTCAAAGCCTGCAACCGAAGTATCAAGTTGGGAAACTTGACCTTCCATAAGAGCTGGGAAGTCACCAAAAACATTAACCAGATTCTCACACTGTCTCGCTGTGAGGATAGGAGCTCCAAAAGAGATAGGGAAAGCAAACATGTTGACCTCTGAAGTAGCAATAGCAGGAGTGAATATAGTGGAAAATGAATCCACATCATTATCCACCATATGTAGAAATGACTCCTCTTGATTAGGTGGATCCTCGCTATTTGGCAACTGAGGAGATAGGATCATTATTTCGCCTTCCTCTTCATTTGATTCTTCTTCTTGCGAGGGTGTTTGAATAGGATCTAAGGGTGGATTTGACCCTTTTTCTCCTCTGAGTGTAAATTTGATAGCTTTAACTAATTGAGAAGAAAAAGACTCATCCTTGCTTTTGATTTCCACCTGTGATCTCTTTCCAATAGGACCAAAATGATTGCAATCTACCCAAACCTTTGGATGTACTCTCTTGAGGCCTTTTCTTTTCAACCACTTGTTGGTATTCAACAAAATAGATTGGAATCTATCAAAGACAAAATTCGCTTCTTTTTGTTGCCATTGAATGGGAAAAGGAACAAGCTTCTCAAATTGAGTATTGTAATACTCAGGATCTAAGACTAGGCCATCATCTTCAATTTCAATCCCTTCTGAAATTTTAACCATGTTAAGATCAATGATTTGCTTCAAGGTAAGCCTGCAGTAGTCCATTTTCATGATATCCACTTCAATGCGCAAATCAATCCACACATCTTCCATGCGATGAACATGGGTGAAGGGTCTCTTAATTTTTGAATGCATTCCTCTGTAATCAAAGTCAGACCTAGCCTTGAATTTCTTCAATGTGATAAGCTGAAGTTCTGTTTCCATTGCTTTTGCCTTATACACTGAGTTGAGTGTATAATGGCCAATTTGAAGAGGTTTGGCAGTGGTAATACCAAAACCTGGCCTATGCAAATTGTGTTGATATGATTGCACCTCCATGCGCTATCTTGCCATCTCCATGAGGATAATCCTGTCAAGTATGATATCTTGGCAAGGTATAGGGTTCTCCTTGGAAATAACCCACTCTTAAGTAGGTCAAAGTTAGAAATTGCAGGAAGATGCAACCAAACTGATTTACCTTTACCCAAGCTTCATCAGACAGTCTCTTGATTGCCACCTCTTTGTCAAACAGGCAACTGAAATACCTAAAGAAAGCATCTTGCACCCTCCGGTAATGGTACTTGCTCTGTGTGAGCGTAATTTGATCATGATACTCCCAAATAGGTACCAATGATCAATCACCTTTAGTGGAGAGTCCAGAAAAGGTTCCCATGGCTGCAACAATATAGACCAAATAAGAATTCATATAAAAAGGTACTGATGTACCCACATGGCTCAACTGTTCACACAAAGTTGTTCTTACAAGTTCTCCCCAATAAATTGGTTCCTTATTTTCAAGAATCTGGATAACAAAGTTATAAATCCATGGCTCAAAATTACATGAATCCTTGAGGCCACAGATTCTACTGAGGAGTGTTATTAAATCATTGACCTTTGGAGAAAAATCTGATTTGTGTATTGTTTTGGGCCATCTGGAGAAATTTGACCTCTTATTAACCAGCCATTGGTCATTCGTGTATCTTTGATAATCCGTCTTATGCTGATTCCACAGCTGTATGTATATGTCCTTGAACAAGTCTGCACATTCAAAACTTGGAGGAATTCTGAAAATTTGTTCAATAACATCGGGATCTAGGTTGAGAATCACCTTTCCATTTGCATCTTTGGTTGTCTTACCTTTGGGATTGAAATGATGTGCACACTCAAAGACAAATTCACGTTCCAGAGCAGCCATAGGAAAAGTAGAAATCAAGTGAATATTACTCCTCTTGATGCATCGTAGTTCCCTGTTGGCAAGATCTTCAAGCCTTTGCAAGAAATTGATCATGTCAATATTCCCAATTCTTGTATTTGTAACTTGATCCAAAGTTGATGAAACGTGTGACGGTGTAGAATACTGATATTTCATTTTTCCTTTAGCTTTGGTCGGTGTTGACATATCCTGTGCTACAACATGGAAGTTCCAAAGGGTAAATACATCATCTGAAGAGATTGAACCCATGAGAGGATTTTGGCTTGCAATGATGGATCTATGAAGAACAAGGTATTCGGAGTATTGATTACATACTCATAGAACACACATGTTGGCTGGAAATGAAAAGAATGGCACATGTATATGAACAAATAGGAGTGAAAACAGACTTGTGACAGTGGGTTACATGTGGGCTTTGTTTGTGTGGCCAAGAATGCAAGTTAGAAGTACATGGAAATATGTAAATGGTATTTTTGGTATTAAAAGAATGACCTTTTACCAAAAACGGACTCTTGGGATGTGATTACATGTAATGAACGATGTCATGTTTTCACATGTAATGGACTTGAGGAATGCAATTACATGTGTTGAAAAGTGAAGGATGAATTGGCATAATGGATACACTTGCATTCTTGAGGAAATGATTTCAACTTTCTTCAAAACAAACAACAAACAAGCAAGTAAAAGGAAACAAAAAACCAAAACATACCTCTTGCTATTGACCCAAACATGTTAAAAACTTGAAACCAATCTCCACATGCAATTTCGTTTTTAAGTATAAGATGATTTTATGCATTGAAAAATGAAGGATTTTAACTTATTTAAACACAAAAATGCATAATACATGGGCTACATTTCAACAAATGGAAACAAATGAGCTATAAAATGCAACATTGTAGGAAAAATAAGAGAAAAACCAAAACAAAATCAAATACATATAGTTACTTGGAGCTCAATGAGACAAAAATGGGAAAAAGAGAAGTTGAAATGTCTTTGTCTTCTCCAAAAATGGATTCTAGAGATGTGTTTGCATCCAACAACTCAAAGATCTTTGACTATTTCCAAGATTCAAACTTGCTGGGCGTTTTTAATGGAAATGCATACAAATGATGCACTTGCATTAATCATTCTGGGCTGAGAATGCAAAAAATTTGTTTTTGGATCAAGAACACATGCATTTGGAAGCAAAACGGGTTCTTGAGATGCAAAATGCATGAATTTTTTTTGCATAGAAATGTTTCCTTGAGTAAAAACGCAGCCTCTAGATGCATTTGCATACAAAGTTTGTGAGTATTTTGAACATGAATGGAGATCTCCAGCAAAAACGCACTCTATAGATGTAATAACATGTGTTATTTTTTTATGCATTTGAAGTAAATAAGCCTTCCAAGCAAAAACGGGTTTAAAACATGCTATTACATGTCACGTTTTTGAATGAAATGATACCCTAAGTTCAAAGCGCACTCTATATGTGCATAAACATGCTACATTTTCTTGCATGAGATGATACAAGGCAAAAACGGGTTCTACAAATGCATTTACATGAATTATTTTTCATGTTGTTGACTAAGGAAGACCATTCCCAGCCAAAATGCACTCTCAATGTGCATGCGCATGTGAAGTTTTTAAATAAAAAACATGTAAAATGCAACTCCCAGCAAAAATGCACTCTCGGGAGGCATACGCATGTGCTATTTTGCATGTTTTAGACTTCTTTGATGCATTTCCAGCCAAAATGGGTTCTAGGAATGCATTTGCATGTTTTATTTTTGAATGCACTTGAAAGAAAATGTTTTTTTCATGCAAAACCCACTCTAGAAGTGCCATTACATGTATTCAAAAACTTGCATTTACATGTTTTAAAGCAAAGCTCACTCTAGAGATGTAAATGCATGTTTTATTTTTTGACTTTAATACACTTAAAAGCATCCCAAGCATAAAACGCACTCTCTAGAGGCATTTGCATGTAAAATAAAAAACATGTTGAAGACATTTACATGTAAAGTGGACTCTCTAGATGTAAATGCATATTTTATTTTGACTTTACATGTAAAGTGGACTCTCTAGATGCATTTACATGTTTTATTTTTTGACTTTACATATAAAGTGGACTCTCTAGATGCATTTACATGTAAAGTAGGAGATTGTTGACATGTAGTTGCTTTACACAACTTAAGTGATTTAATTAAGCACATGTTTATTTAAAATGTTGAGAATAATATCACTTAAAAGATAATATTAACTTATATGTTATTAAAAACATAAAGTAAAACTCAACATTTAAATAAAACAATAAAGTAATATAGTCACTTAAGTGAAAAATTAAAAAGCAACTCAACTTAAAAATATATCATAAAGTGCACTTTAATCACTTAAGTTAAAAATTTAAGTGATAAAGTAACTTAAAAACATAACATAAATTGATTAAACGTTATATTTTTCAAACAGTGCAACTCAACTATAGAAAATAACATCTATTTTTTTAAATATGCAGTTGAGTTTAGAGAGTCCACATTTTGGGCACTTAAATGACCATATCTTTTGATTGAAAGGTCCGATTAACCCCTACGATAGATCGAATCGAAGGGAAAACTGAAAGCAAGAGATTGGACGAAACAAAAAGACCAAAAGCAATTTAAAACACACTCAAAAACACACCAAAGGACGCCGAAGGATTCAAAAATCAAGTATAGGAAAACAAATTAAAAAAACGAAAAAGACTTGAAGAAAACCTTCAGCATAAGGATTCACTAATTAAATTGAGATCAACTGATCGATCGTTATTGGCTAATTAAATAGTGAATCAACATAGAGAAACACGAAACTAAGTTCAAAAGTTTTGTACTTTTACCTACACTTTGTGGTAACAAAATGCAGGACACCATAAGGCTTTAAATGCCCCGAATGAGGTCAAAACTTCGGCTAACTGGAGCTTGCGTGAGTTAGATGTTGTAGAGCACTTCGCATCATTTCCGAAATGGAGTCATAATAGCCAATCAGGTCAACAGACGATGATTTATGGTCTCCGGAAGTTGGGTCACCTGAAATGGAAGAAAATGAATTTCCTTCAAAATTTCTTTTTTAGTTCCGAAAGTTGTTTTGAGCAGACTCTGATGTAATAAAATAAAAAAATAAAATAATTATAGGGTTGGTCGGCCTTAAGGGCTAAAATTTCTAGAACCTTCTCGGGCGGTGGAAATTGCCTATATAAGGAAGGCCCATAGTGTTGTCTAAGATAGTTCTGGGTAGTAGTTTTGGGTAATGATTCGAAACTTTGTCCTACAAAATATTGTAAGGAAAATGCCCATGTGGCTTTGCATATTGTAATTTTGAAAATTTGTAATTCCACACTTGTGGAGATAATAAGAAGCCCATTTTATGTTCTTGCAAATTGTTGTTGTTTCTCTGTTTCTGTTATGTGTTTGTATTAGAATATTTCTAATATTATATTGTTTCCTTAATGCTCTCTACGATTCTTTTAGATAGTTGCTAATTTTGTATATTCGGTTTTGTATATATGAGCTTCGCTCATTTGTATATTCATTCATTAATAAAACATAATCTATTCATAACAATTTTATGGTATCAGAGCTAAGTCGCTCGAAATCGCAAGTCTGCTCACCTTGTATAAATCGTGAGTCTGTTCACCTTGCCTGAAAATCGCGATTTTGTTTCTTCCTGGGTCGAGACTGCTGAAGCCTTCTCCCATCTTCATTCACTCGTGAATCATCAGAGCCGACTAGGGTTTTAACTTCGTGCGCGGCCTGGTAAGACTTCGTGGGCGGCTATATACACACGCGACCTGTGCATTTCACGACTGGTGCGGCTGGAGAAACCCGTGTGTGGTATTTTGTTCTCTCTGCGACTGACGCATCTGGTATTTGGCAAACGCGACTGCTACTAGGACTAGCATCTAGCTCCTTCGTTTCTTCTGCCTCGACCTGCAAATAACTTTTGAACTCGGAAATTTGTTGACTCCAGATTTGTGGTGGGTTTTTCGAGACCTCATCTGGGTCTTCGTCGAATTTTTCTGGGTACTCCGTTTTTTCGTGTCTCGATTTTTGAGCTAGCAGATTTTAAAACCGACTTTAGATTTCTTCTGGGTTTTTTGTCGACTTCTCTAGGTCCCTGTCGAATTTTTCTGGGTCAGCCAAGAATTTACCTTGAAATCTATGCCTATTTAATTTTTTGAAGCTTGTACCTGATGGCATCTTTGAACAATCTGATGTTGGAAACTAGTCAGAGGTTTAATGGTAGCAATTACAACACCTGGAACCAGCGAATGTTAACCATCTTCGACTATTGTCGTTTGGATGCACTTGTTCTAGGCACAGAATCTCGTCCTGCTTCCGCTAGCACGCCCGGTGGGACCTCCATTCAAACAGATCAAGATAAGTTTGATGATCGAAATCGCGAAGCTGTTATGCTTCTCAAGCTATCTGTCACAGATGATCAGTTACCTTAGATTCCCTCTGGAAAGTCGGCTGCAGACATCTGGAAATATTTGAAGGAACTGCATGAAACATCCGACAAGAGTCGAGCATTCTTTCTGAAGAATCAGTTGTTCTCCATCATGATGGATGAACGTATGTCCTTACAGGAACATCTCACGAAGATTAAGGACATTCGTGATCAGCTTGAAGCCATCGGTCGAAAGATGGAAGAAGATACGGTAGTTATTACCCTGAAAAGTCTCCAAACTTCTTATGAGCATTTCATAGAGACTCTCAACATTACCTCAACTAATGTTGATCTGAAATTTCCAGAGTTGTGCACCAAACTTCTACAGCAGAATCCCTGGAAGCAGTAGTTTGGTAGCCGTGCTTCCTCATCCTCGTCAAAACAAGCCCTTGCAGCAAAATTTCAGTATTCACAGTCATCACAACAGGGCAGTTCTCAGCAGAAGAGTGTTCAGTGTCATTACTGTCACAAGTATGGTCACATGAAGAAAGACTGCTGTCAGTGACTCGCTTCCGAACAAAAGAAGCTCAGAAGGTCAAATCCACAGGCAAATGTTGCTGAACATTCTGAGTAAAAGGAATCTACTTTCTATGCGTTTATGGCTAAAAGCCCTTCTAATTTAGCCTGGTCGTCTGCTTGGTATATCAACTCTGGTGCTTCAAGTCATTTTTCTCATCGGCGTGACTGGTTTACCGACTTCTATCCTTACACTGATTCAGTTGTGTTTGGCGGAGAAGAGTTGAACATTATTGGCAAGGGAAATGTTCAGATCCAGTCTAGTGAATGTCAGCTCATCTTTCTTAATGTATGCTATGTTCCTGGTATGGCTCTCAATCTACTCTCCGTGAGTCAGATCATGAAAAATTCCCCTCAGTTGGATGTGGTTTTCAGTACCCACAAATGCTCCATTATTAATCGAGACTCGTCAGATTGTTGCTACCGGTCTAGAGGATCATGGCCTATATCGGCTTACTGACACTGGTGATTCTCCTGAAATAGCTATGGCAGCTCGTGATTTATCTCTAAGTACCTTGTGGCATCAGAGATATGGACATCTCAACATCCAGTATCTCTCTCAGCTATTCCGGGAGGAACTTGTTTCTGGTCTACCTCCGATCCAACCGCAGCATCTTGGAGTATGTGACGCCTATCAAGCTGGCAAACAACATCAGACTCCCTTCAAAGCTGGAGATTCTTGGCATGCATCTCAGGTACTTCAATTAATTCATGCTGATATTTGTGGTCCTATGAATACATCTTCAGTTACTGGTTGCAAATATTTTTTGCTTATTGTTGATGATTTTAGTAGAAAGATGTGGGTGTATTTTCTTAAACACAAATCAGATGCCTTTAGTACATTTCAAAACTTTAAGTCTTTGGTTGAAAACGAGTCTGGCTGTAGTATCATTTCTCTTAGAACAAATAATGGAGGGGAATTTTGCTCTACTACATTTTCCGATTTTTGTACTGAACATGGCATCAAATGCCAGTTCACCACACCCTACACTCCTCAGCAAAACAGTGTTGTTGAGCGTTGCAATCGTACGATTGTTGAGATGGCTCGCTCTATGTTACAACACAGGAGTGTTCCTAATAAGTATTGGGCAGAAGCAGTGTTTACTGCTGTTTACCTTCTTAATCGCTCTCCTACTCAAGCTGTCAAGCACAAAACTCCAAAAGAGTTGTGGTCTGGTCGTAAGCCCAAGATCAGCCACCTGAAGATTTTTGGCTCTCTTGCATATGTTTGGATTCCTGATGCTAAATGTTCCAAATTAGATTCTAAGAGTCAAAGACTCATGATGACAGGGTACAATGACAATCATAAGGCGTACAAATTGATAGATATTGATACTGATCATCTTATCTTTAGTCGGGATGTTGTTTTTGATGAAACTCAAGGACCTTTTCTGTCTTCTTCTGAGCAGTGTTCTGAGGAACAGTCTTCCAGTGTTTCTCTTCCTTTAGCACCCCCTGATGGGAGGGATGATACAGATAATGTTTTTCCCTAGGCACTTGATGTTGATCCTATTGAACTTGATGCTGATCCTGTTGAGGCTCCTGAACCTCCTCCAGCTCCTCCAGAGACCCGGCCCAAATGGTGGGTTAAAACTATTAGTGATCTCAGGGATGATGAGCTCATCGACGGTAGAGTTTCTAGAAATAAGAGCAAACAACAACCTACAGTTAATTTTGCTCTTATGGCTAACATTCATAGTGTCTATGAGCCTCAGACCTATTCTGAAGCTAACGGTATTTCTGAGTGGGAACAGGCCATGGAAGCAGAGTTCCAAAGTCTTCAAAAAAATCACACTTGGGTCCTTTCTGATCTTCCTTCAGGGAAGAAGCCCATTAGCTGCAAATGGGTGTACAAGGTTAAATACAAAGCTGATGGAACCTTAGACAAGTATAAAGCTCGTCTTGTTGCTCATGGGTTCTCACAGAAAGAAGGCATTGACTATGAGGAGACCTTTGCTCCTACAGCCAAAATGAGTACTGTACAACTTGTTCTTGCCTTAGCAGCGCAGTTTGGTTGGAAAGTCCATCAGATGGATGTTAAGAGTGCCTTTCTGAATGGTGATTTGCAGGAAGAGGTATACATGACACAACCCCCTGGATTTAAGATTATTGGTCAGGAACACAAAGTCTGTAAACTTGTCAAAGCTCTCTATGGTCTAAAACAAGCCCCTCGGGCCTAGTACACAGAGATTGATAGATATTTAACAAATCAGGGCTTTCAGCGGAGTCCATCAGATTCAAATTTGTATATTAAACATGTAAATGACACTATATTGTTTATAGTTGTCTATGTGGATGATCTAATCATTACTGGCAGTTCAGAACATTTGATCACTGAAATCAAGCAGGATTTATGTCATACCTTTGATATGACAGATTTGGGACTCTTGCACTATTGCCTCGGAATTGAGGTTTGGCAGACTGAGCACAATATCTTTATTTCTCAGTCCAAGTATGCCAGAAATCTTGTGGACAAGTTCAGAATGCAAGACTGTAAATCAGCTCCCACTCCTATGGAATCCGGGCTTAAATTGTCAGCTCAGTCCACTTCACCTGTTGTGGATGAATCCTTGTTTAGACAACTAGTTGGCGGTCTCATTTATCTTACTATCACCAGCCTGACATCAATTTTGCAGTAAGCTACATATCCCAGTTTATGACAGCTCCCAAGGCTGATCATTGGACAGCTGCAAAGCATGTCTTGCGCTATGTACGCGGTACGTCTGATTATGGCCTTTTGTACACTTGGAGTCCCGATACTACACTATGTGGCTACACAGATTCAGATTGGGCCGGCTTTGTTGATGATCGTAAGTCTACTGCTGGATATGTGTTTAATTTAGGATCTGGTGCTGTCACGTGGACTAGTAAGAAGCAACAGGCGGTGGCTCTGTCTTCAACTGAAGCAGAGTATCGGGGAGCAGTTAAGGCAGCTTGTGAGGCAGTTTGGCTTCGGCGGATGCTTGCAGATATGCATGTTCCTCGGTCAAGACCGACTCCTATATTCTGTGATAATCAGGGAGTGCTCAAACCGGCAAAGAATCTGGTCTTCCATGAACGAACCAATCATGTTGAAACACATTGTCATTACATTCGTCAGCCGGTCGAAGACAAATCTATTCAGTTGCTGTATGTTCCTACTTTAGAGCAGTCTGCTGATATCTTCACCAAGTCTCTTGGTTCTGATAAATTTGTCAAATTCAGGGAGGCTATTGGTGTTACTGATAGATTGAGCATTATGGGAGGGTATTAGAATATTTCTAATATTATATTGTTTCCTTAATGCTCTCTGCGATTCTTTTAGATAGTTGCTAATTTTGTATATTCGCTTTTGTATATATGATCTTCGCTTATTTGTATATTCATTCATTAATAAAACATAATCTATTCATAACCATTTTAGTTTGTGGTATTAAGGGGAGCACCCTTCGTCAGCAACGCAGAGGTCTGTTGTTCTCAATTTTGACATCACAAAATTGTGGCAACCCTACCAACAACAGGAGCAAAGAAAGTAGTCGAGGTGGAAACAAAGGTGGCATGGGTAGATCCAACAGTTCGTTAGTCAGGCAAGGATCTATTGTTCTCAATTTTGACATCACAAAATTGTGGCAACCCTATGCAATTTTCTTATGAATTCGTAGGTGTATCCTCTACATTTTTTTGATGTTTTGGATAATGCATTATAAGGATAATTTGTCATCCCTGAAATGTTTTTTATTTTGCACATTTCATGCATCCTTTTTTAGGGTTCCCGTCAACTTAATCACCTTATTGCTTGTCAAGACGAGTTTTTCTTCTCCGACTACAAGTGCTTGATTTTTGGTAATCTTTAAGTTCTTTTCTTTGTTTTTCTCTTTCTTGTCAGCAATTTTTAACCTTGATTTTCCCTTGAGTCAATAGCTCTTTGAAATACGCTCGTTTCAAGCTATCTTAGACATCAAATGGAGTTGTATAACTCAAGTTATGATGCAAAAGGTGGGGTTTTTCAGGCTGACTGCATATTCTTTGAAAAATCCTTAAAAGGTGGGTTTTTCAAAGTCAATTGCACGAGTTTGAATTATATTTAATATATAAAATGGATTTCGATGTCCATCTTCAAATTTCAACTCATTTTGTGATTTAGCTATAGTTTTTAATATTTTTGTGAAATTAGTTTTAAAACGATTTAATTTCATGTTACTTTATCAATACTACAGTTATATATTAAATTTAATTTAAAATTAAATCACTTAAGTTCAAAGAAGTGCAGTTTTTGTTCTTCATTGCATATCATCAACATGCAAATCACTTTTTAAAACCCACCTCTTGAAATTAAGTCATCTACACATTAAATACGTTGTTTTTATATGCAACTGCATATGTAAAACATGTAAATAGTGGTTTTTTCTAAGCCAAAAACATGTTTTATGAGAATGTGTAGTTGAACTCCAAAAGAACGTATTTAATCCTCTTATAAGTGTTGTTTTTATATGCAATTGCATATATAAAACAACGTATTTAAAAGATATAAAGTGGCTTTTTCCCAATCAAAAACATATTCTTTCAAACATGTAAATGCACTTGAAAAGTGCATTTTTAATAAGAATACACTAAAGGTGTTGTTTTTGAATCCAAATGCATGTCTTTTTATGTATATTTTTATGTGCAAAGGCATGTCAAAAACAATGTTTTTAATTCATCTCCTTGGGTGTCAAATTTGGACAGGATTGCAGGTCTTTTAAACATGCAAATACATATGAAAAACAATGTTTTTAATACCCAACTCTTGGGTGTTGTTTTTAAACTCCTTTACATGATTTTTATTGCATGTTTTAACCTCTCTAAAGTGCACTTGTCCTTAGGACATCGAATTTGGGGAGGATTGCACGTTTTCTCCCAGCCATGATGCCCTAGGTGGCAATTTTATGATCAATTACATATTTCTTTGCATATGTTTGAGCACTTCCAAAGTGTGTTTTCTCTTCTACTTGGCTGCGTTTCTCCTTTGGACGTCGAATTTGGGAGTGATTGCATATATCAAAAAACACACAAGGCATGTGCATTTTGGTAAAAACAGTCCGCTTCTTGATCATTATTCTTCAAAAACGCTTCATGTTTGGAAGATTTGAGCATCTACAATCATTCTCTCAGCTCTAGAATTGATTTTGGGTGAGTTATTTCTTTCTTAGATTTTTTTATTTCCTCATTTTGATTGAAATTCATGCCCTAGACGTTGTTTTTTACCTTCATTGCCTATGCATAGAAAATGTCAAAATGGTTGCTATTTCCTTGCATTTAATCTCTTTTCTTTTCACTTGGTTGTGAATGCATGTTGCCTCTCCAAAATTGAAGGAAAAAGACTAGGAAAGAGATTTATATATAGTTTTTAAATCCCATCTTTCCTAAATCCGAAAATCCATTGGATTCATTTCAAATTTTGCCCAAGATTTGGAAAAATTTCTTCTTGAAGATTGAGGTAATTTCTTCCTTAAGTCTTTTTCCTAAATTCTTCCTACGGTATCTTCTTTACATGTAAACTTTCATTTTTAGATTTACATGTGTTTAAATTCATGATCCTTCTACTTATGTCTTTCATTCTTAAGTTGCACATGGAAGAATCTCTACTTGCTTGCATATGCAGTCAGGATTAAAAACCCATTCTATGATGAAAAAGGGAACAAGTCCATGCTTGTGTACACACGCACTATCCTTAAAAAAAAAAATTTATTTGCTACCCCGAAGTTTTAAAACCATTCCTTTTGTTCACACCATTCCAAAATCCATACTTGTACATCAAAAAGCATGCAATAGACCCATCCATGCTTTATTTTCTCACATAATCCTTGTTGTCCATTCATATGCAATACCCTCTGAAAAAGCCGTTTTTGGCTTTTCTCACAACACGAGCCAATCTAACCCAAATCCGTTTGTTCTTTCACTGTTCACAAAGTATTCCAGCCACTTACAATACCCCAAGCTCACTTCTTGTGCATCCAAAAAGTGCAATGGATCCATCACTTGAAGATATTCTTACCTTGTGGAATCTTTATGTCACACCTACTCAGGCATATCATTTGCCATGTCAAGATAACTTTTAGCCAACACTAGAAAAGGAAGAAGTAAAGGCCCAAAGGATTGAAAGGGAGATTCAAGAAAGGTTAGAATGTGAGAGGCAAAACTAAAAAAATGATCTAGGATGGTGTTACCTTCCTATGCTAATTATCCAGTTGTGCAACCAGGTTTGGATATAAACATAAGGCAGGAAGATATCATTTCAGACTAAGGGGCTTTCATTTGGAATCAAAGAGAAGACGACACACACTATACAATTGTTTGGGCCATCTTGGAGGAAGAGGAAGTTGGTATTGAATTTGAAAGAGAAAGACAAAGAATTGAAAGGGGGCTTAGAGAAAGATTGGAACGTGAGCAAAGAGAAGGGATACAAAGAGAAAGGGAAGCCCATAGGAGAGCTCAAAGGCCACCCTTAAGAGAAATTCAACTTCGAGGGAATTAAGTGAATCAAAATTAGAACAAAAGTTGGATAAGAAGATTGGATCATTCTCCCTAGAAAGGTTCGAAAGACTACAATCAGACAGAATTCTTTCAAGGCAGAGATGGAAAGAAACAAATGTGCTTCTCAAGAGACAACCAAGGATGCAAATTCCTATTCCAGATCAAGATGCTTTCACCAAATTAGAGCATATCAATCATCACGCTTCAGCATGAAGACAAATGAAGGATGATGTAATAGGTGTTGTGTCTTACCAGACACAATATTTTCATCATGTATTTGTAATTTGTATTTGACAGATTACATGTAATAGAAAGATGTGATAGTATCACGTGCAAAACTGTGACATATAATCAAGTTGCAAGTGCATTAGGCATGCAACTTTAAATAAGTCAAAATTAGTTAGTTAGTTAGGGAATAAGTCAAGGTGGTTAAGGGTTCTCCCCTTCTTTCTCCACCTTTCTCTCCACTCTTTTCCTATATAAAGGAGGGAGATCATTGTAAATGATCATCTTTCGGCAAAGCAAGAAAATTCTGCCAGTTTGTATCTACACTCTAAGACTTTGAGCTTAGATGTAAATTTGAATTGCTTTCAATAAAAGGGCAACTTGCTTTCAAACCTTGTGTTGATTAAAGGTCTTATGTGACGACATTTTCTAGATATTGATTGTGAGTTTTGGAGTTTTTCTCAAGAGGGATTTGAGTTCAATTGTGCAGACTTTGAGTTGCCTATTATATTCAGAGCCAATTTGAACTTTTGAAGACTTTGTGCTGCGGGAGGACAAATTGTTATAGTTGATAGTGGTTGCAATTACTTAGAACTGAAGACTTTGGGCTTCAGTTGTAGGTATTTTTATTAAGTTTGAGACTATCTGGTAAGAGACTTTGTGCCTTACTGGTTATTCTACTCGAATCCTAATTTGGGATAATAGTAGGAGACTTTGGGTTCCTGTAATTAATCCACAAAATATAAAAATAAAGCTGCTGCCCTTGGTATTGTTCTTATGTCAATTCTAGGGTCACCAGTATTATCATAGCAATAAGGCACTTTTTGTTAAGCTAGAAAGTAGTAGTTGTACGCAAATCATTCCTCAAAAAAGAGGAATTGATTAAGAGAACCACCCTTTTTGTAATTTCAGTTAAGTTTTTGTTGAAGCCACCTACGGTAAGAAGGGAGCCTCCCCTATTACTGAGAGGAGGGAGAAATCTCATGAGATGTTGGCTAAAGTTACAATTTTGTAAAGTGTAGTCTTAGCGGCTTACAAAATTTTAGCCAACAGGGTCGGGGTCGTGCTAGGCGTGGTCATGGGAGTAGCCATGAAGGAGGAGCTTGTGGAGGAAGCTGCGGAGGTGCTTGTGGACGTAGCCAAGGATGCGATGTTTGTAGAAGGCGCAACCAAGTTCGTGATCTTGATGCGGTTGGCGCTCTGCAATAGGAAGGGGTTGGTGGTGCTATGGACCATGTCAGGGTTTTTGTAACCCCATAGCCCTTTTTTGGTTTCTCCAGTTTCATATTTTGCTAGGATGATATATGTTTATGTCGTTGAAGTGTTACAAGCTTGTTCATAGGCAATTTTGTAGTTGTTTGTATAATTGTGGGATGGGAATGGGTGAAGTTTATAGAGTAAATTTTAAGAACCCTGCTAGTTCTAACTTCTGAAACCCAATTCCAAACCTTTTGACATTTCGTCTAACAATTGGCATGCAATGTTTAAGTTCTGATTTCTGAATGTAAGTGTGTTTCTTTTGTTTGTATGTGAATGGGTTTGCAATTTCTTAACATATAAAAATGCATGAAATAAACTATTCTTTCCCAAATCCAAACAGAAGTATTCCAATTTATGTAATATGAAATCAAACTGCATACAACGGCTATTTAGATTGGAGAAATAAAAATAATCAACAAATATTGAAACCAGCTGGAATGATTGAAATTTATAACTGTTGTAGTCCTCTTGTAGATATCGCAGCTAATACAATATGAAGCCAAGCCTTAAATGGTATTACGACAGCCAATGGGAGTGAACACAACCTTTTATTGTTGCTACGGCAGCCTCTATATCCAAACACAGACCTCAAAGATCATGCAATCTGCCATTAATAAACAGTCTCCAAGCTTTGTAGTATAACCTTGAACCCAAACACTGAATACTAACCACAACTCAAATACAATTTGAGTACAATCATAATCTCTAAATGAGATTATCGCTAGCACAATCCACAGGCAAAGGACAACCAATTCAAAGTGCAAAATACTTAGAAGAATTCCCAATTCTTGCAGCTTCCAAATGCTAAAACCCTTGGTTCCACATTCATCACAATTAATAAAATAGAAAAGCTCAATCAGCATAATGAAAAAGAACTCATGTGAGTCTTTTATAACTTTTGTGAGAGAATTCACACACATTTCCAGCCAATGTGGGATAAATATACTTTTTCCTTTTAATAATTCATTTACTCCAAGACTTTAATTAATACCTTGGCTTAAGCTTCCATGAATTAATTGAATAAATGACCAAGTTCCAATGATGACTCAAGCCTCAACTTAAGTGAAATTATAAAGTTAAATTATAACTTTATAACAAGCCATTAAATGATTTAATAATAATTTGGCCACTAAAATAATAACTCCCAAAATACTTATCCTTTAAATATGTCGTCTGAAACATGAGTCACACCTATTATTTCCCCATGTGACCAAACGCACTTTCCAAAAATAGAAAGGGTCTTTCTTGAACAACATCAGCCTTACTATAAATAGTAAACGTGGCAAAAGTATAGCAAATGAAGTCCAAATGATGCCAAACCAAAGCATACTAAATCGTAAAGTAGATGCCCACTGAAAGAGACCCTCTGTCCATCCTCATTAGCCTACGAGGGTCACATGATAGGCTAATCCATCCATAGTCATGGTCACGCTGAAAAGGGGACATTACATAAATTCTTCTTGTATGGCCTTTGGTAGATGGTTGGGTATGTTTGGACTTGTATAGGGTAGATGGGTATGGTGGTTTGGGATTTCATACAGACAATGTTGATCAGACTTTCTGTATTATCATTATATAATTAGTAATAAAATAATATTTTACCTAGTGATATATATATATCTATATTATCTAATCAATATTTTCCTCTATTATTTTTTCATTTTTGTTTAATTGTTTCTTCTAATAATTTGTTTTTGTGTTCTTTGTATATATATATTCGTTGAATGTTCTCTTTTCTTATTTAGATTTAATTTCTTTTGATATTTTTTTCATAATAGCTTATCTTTTTTGTGGTTATTTTAGTTTGTCTCTTTTAAGTTTTTTTTGTCTTTCTATTTATTTATTTGTATGAATTTTACTTCGTGAAGTTTGTGCCCCTTTCACACCACGACCCCTCCCTTTTCTTTTTATTCAAGTCTCGGTCTGCAATCCAATCACTTCAGACTAAGATTGCAATCAAAGGTCAGGAATTACATTGCAACTGTTATATTCTAATCATGTGCATTATTGATATTAAGCTTGCAATCTTCTTTGCTTCCTCTGTTGTTATTATGCAATCCATTGTGAATGATTAATGTAATCAATATCAAACGGAAACACATTTACCTACACACTGCACAGTTAAACCATATGACAAAATATCTGAGTGGAAAAAGCAAAAAAATATAGCAAGCAAGGGTGGTCATTACAAAAAAGTTGGTGAGTCAAACAGTGAAATACTTGACGGCTGCAAAAACTAGACAAAAAAATAGTTAAACCCAACCAAAATTGTTGGAAAACTTGTCAATAAAGACATTAATATTTATTTTTTTCAAAAACCTAAGTTTTTTTATTGTTATTTGATGCAATTTATAGCCGCGGCAAAGGAGCTTTATAGGCTTTATATTGGTGTAGAAAGAGAAACAAAAAGTAATGCCATAGTCTATTCCACCAATTAGATCTCTTCTACCCACTGATGAGATTGTGTGACCTGGAGAACGCACAGAAAATACTCATGCCTTGTTCAGTAGAGCAGTTGTTACATTATAATTTATAACTAAAGAATATACTATACATTATAATAGTTATATATATTTTATTTAAATATATATATCAAAGTTCCCAGACTTGAACTCGGTGAGAATGACTCGACTCATGACTCATGAGATTTTTAAGGATTTAAAACTTGTTTCATGCACCCATTATTGAATAAAGCTTAAAGACACAATAACATCGTCAAATAGAAGCTAATTTGATCACATACATCCATCAAATAAGTACAAACATAAATTGTAGCTGAAGGAAATAGAAAACTTAGAATGGATGCTTTAGGCAGGGCCTTTGGAATTAGTATGCATTAATAAATTCATTAAGGTGGTTTTTGTTTCTCCTGGATCATTCTTGAACTAAATGTGCTTTTACAATGTCCTAAGTTTCAGGGATGCGAACCTTGGGGCAGAGAACTTGAATTTGACAGCTCTTGTTTCAGAAAATCTAGAAAAGATGAACAAAAGAAAGAGATAATACTCCTGAAATAGGAAACTGTACTTACTAACAATTTTGGCATTAAGGAATGTTGTAAAGATGTATTTTTTAAGCATTCAAGATGCTGCATATCTATGAACCTAATTGGCATTTATCTTGTGTGCTAATCTATTAAAGAAGATCTTCAATTCAAGTTGTAGCTTTAGGATGGCTAAGTGGTAAACAATAATTGTGATCCCTTTGTAAAATTACCTTTTGTTTTAATATAACCTTCGCTACATGCCCTATCATGTGAGTAGAAACACTTACAATCATTACTACATAACCTCTAGGAATAAATGGCATTGAATTGTCTCAACGCAACATTTACCATTATTCTAGTTTGACATAGAACACAAAATTTTCCCTTTAAAGTGCATGTAAACAGCAACGCATTGTGATGGCTAGATTCAAAATTGGTTGTCACCGGCCGAGTTAGATGGCTCGGACTTGGCAAGTCAACCACCTAACTTGCTGACTCGGCAAGTCAGGCGAGTCAAGAGAATGACTCAACTCCCTAACTCACTAGATTCGCCAAACTCGCGGCGAGTCTAGGAACTCTAATATATATATTTATATTTTTAAAAGGATTGATAATATTATACTATTTATATAAGATTAAACATATTTATTAAAAAATTTAAAATATTAGTTAAAAGTATACAACTAATCATAGTGGAACTTATAATGTGTATTTTCAAATGTTTGATAAATTTGCTGAGTCAGTGCCGAATCCGAGTTGCCCAACCATGGTCTCCATCATTACTCCAATCTTCATAATTATTAGATATGGGGATTTTAATGCATCTGACCTTGGAGAGGTGTATGAGTGCATTATTTCTATGCTTGATCAAATCAAAGTGGTTGTGCAAGAGGACCCCACATTGCAATCCTACAACAAGCATATTAAGGTGATCATTTAGCATAGATGGGAGAAGCTCAACTCTCCAATGCACATCGCTGCCAGTGCACTGAACCCTAAGTTGTATGTGCATATATTCAATAGAATTCAAATACTGAGGATGATGAGGTGAAGGATGGGTCCATGAAGGCCATTGAGAAAATGTTTGATCCTATAGAGGCCAGCTTGATTCGCACTAAGTGGACAAAATTTGCCACTCTTTAGGGATACTCAGAGCCATCCAAGATAGATTTGAAGACTATGTCACAAGAGGAACCCACGTTGCTATGCATGGGCCTAGATCTTTGACTACTAGTCTAGCCATTCTTTTTTTGTGCCAAGCTTCTAGGCCTTCTACTGCTGCGAGGAACTGGTCTACTTATAGCTTCATCCAGTCCATTAAGAGGAACGGGCTTACTTCTAAAAGGACACATAAGCTTGTGGTTGTACACAATTCCTTGTAATGTCCTCAGTTTTGAACCAACCCCACTAGAGCATCAAGACACTTTGTGGACAAGTAATGGCAGTCCTTGGACACTAATAGTAGATTTAGCTAGGAGCACAATTTTATAGATAATGGTAGGCGAATAAGGAGGAAACCATGAAGTCTTATAAATAAGACAACTGCCTGGCCATATACAAAGACTAAGTTGGTCACCTTCAAAGAGATAATGAGAGTTACAAAGCTTTGGTATCATCATATAGAGATCAAACGAATATCAAGTATCAAGAACAGTTATAAGAATTGTATAGATCAAAGATGGAGGCATAAGAGTTAATGAGGTCTTCGAGTACAAGTACGAAATCATTATCGTGGCAGTCAACAATGAATAGTAAGAGTACCATAGTCGAATAGAAGGTGACATCGACACGATTTAGGAATTGCAATCAATATTACCAAGTATCAATAATATAATCTTCAGCAACTACTAATCAGTGATCTATCAAAGTCAGCAACAAGTTGACAATGTTATGGAACAAAGAATCGACACACACAAAGGCATAGCCGCATAACAACAAAGTCCATAATCAGATTAAGAATGAAGGATCAATCAATGAAGTTAGCAATGTGAATATAGATGAGAAGAGTTCAAAGAGATCAATCATCATTAAGCACAAACAATGGATTGAATTGCATAATGGCACAAAATATAAGAATAATCGATAATCATGCTAATCAATATGATAAATATAACAGTAACCTTTATATCAGATGATCGATTTGAAGAAGTTACCCATTAAAGCACTATTGACAAAAAGCATGGAGCTAAGTTACCAGTGCAGGTGCGGCGATGCGGATCAGGTATGTGGGTGAGTGAAAATTTTTTTAGGGGTTTGGGTGAGTATGGGTACGTGTGTGTATTATATATACAAAAAATAAGAGAGATATATAGAATTGTAAAACTAAATCATTTCATAGTATGATACTTGATCATTGATCAATGTTAAATGCCAAAGATAAATATTATATGCCAATTGATAGTTGAAAAATATTCAAATAAGCCAGATCAATGATATCATATATGTCTATGTTCACGATTCCAATGAAAATCATTACAATTAATGAATTACAAAATGTAGTTCATGAAACATGATTCAATGTTCATCAATCATCAAAAGGAAAAAAATCGTCGACTATTGAGTTTAGGAGGGAAAAAAAACTCTTTTCATATGTTTTTATGCCACTTTTATGAAGTGGAATTGCAAGTTCGCCCAGGTGTGGGCTAGGTGTGCACGAGTGCAAGATGGGTGCAAGCTGGGTGCAGATAGGGTGCCGGCCCAGCCCTGTGCGTGTGCCCAAATGTGTGGGGTTGTTGTAAGAACCCTGCTGGTTATAACTGTTGAAAACTCAAATTTAAGGTGTTTGACATTCTGTCAAACAATTGTCATGCAATATTTGAATTCTGATTTTTTGAATGTGTATACAATAGTTTATTTGTATTTGAATGTTTTTGCAATTACTTAGCATATAACAATGCATGAAATAATTATTTGCTTTCCAAATCCAAACAAAAGTATCCCTTTTTATTTAATCAGAAATCTGATTGCATACAATAGCAATTTCAGAAACGAAATTAAAGAGCAATTATGAGAACCTGGAATGTGACCACAGCTCTTCTAATTCGATCCCAAATAAATTACAACTTTCATACAAAGCAAATGTCCCCCTTGGCGTCAAATCTGGAATGAATGAACAACTCCTAATTGTCATGCAATTAGTGTTGTAGGCTTGGCGTCCATTGCTGGAAGGCACCCGTGGGCTGCATATGCTGAAGTGGCTGCCTTTTAGAACCCCTGATTTCTCTTCTAAAGGTAGCGTTTATTACTATTGTCTACCAATTAATCTCTGCAACTTAATCTGATAAAAAACATACTCCAACCCCTCCAATTTCGATACCACTAAACACAATCATGGCCTCTGTATGAAGCCATATCTAGCAGCAAAAATCAATGGATCTTCCACCACCTCTAATTGCAAAAAAAACCTTGAAGAATTCCTTTCTCCAATGCTTGAAATCGAAACCCTAGTTTCTTCTTCTCATAAACTTCACCAATTTCAAAAGACATATTCAACATGAATGAAAAAAGAACTCATGTGAGTCTTTTATAACTTTTGTGAGAGACTCCCACACTTTTCCAGCCAATGTATAGCAAATGAAGTCCAAATGATGCCAAATGAAAGCCAAACCAAAGCATACTAAATCCTAAAGTAGATGCCCACTGAAAGAGACCCTCTGTCCATCCTCATTAGCCTATGAGGGTCACATGATAGGCTAATCCATCCATAGTCAGGGTCGCGCTAAAAAGGGGACATTACAGTCCCCCATTCCCAAGATTGCTTGTCCTCAAGCAATCATAGGAATCAAAGAAACACAATGATCCACCCGGATCTCAAGGATAAATATGCATAATGTCCTTGGCGTCACCTGCAAACTCCTATGATGATAACTTTATCCACAGAGCTATCCTAAACATACTGCCACCATACCAACAATGGTGACTCACCGAATCCGCAGTGCCAATCCTATCTCTACCTAGATCCTAGTAGAGACGAAACTCACATCCCTCCATAACAAGGAAAAATGGATATCTGATATCATCCGCTAGATCAAAACTCCCTGCACACCCTACCAATCTGCCATCATTATGAAGTCTATATGTGCAAAAAGAACCAGTACAACCAAAAGCATCTGTACCATAACACAGATATCCATCCTCTATAAAACCATCGTCGATGTACTGACCCTGCAAGTCACCTCCTGCTAACTTGCAGTAACCATCCCCATCAACTGCAGATGGAGAAAACCCATCCCATAACGGATGATAAAAGCCTGGAGCCAACCCACACCGTCGTACAACCAAGTCCCCAACCGGTGGGTCAAACGAAAAATGATGAACGCTCCTCACTATGTAATCATGGTGAAATGCTCCAATCTCTAACAAAGGCTCATCAAAATCCAACCGCGAATCAAGAGATGGCTCTGATCTCTAACTCTAAACAATTGATTGGGTAGGATCCTAGAAAACCCTCTCAACAAACCCAACCATAAAATCCCTAAGAGGAAGCATTGTAGTCAAGGTATCTACAATTTTCCCCACTAAAAGTTGAATACGGCAAGAACCTCGGATGAGAGCACCCTCAGAAGCTCCGAATGGTCCCTCCTACAAAACCGGACTCTCAAGCAAGTATTCCATAAAAGACTCTGTGCAGTAGAAATTATAAGAAGCAACATCAACCTGCTCCCCTGCAAACCACAACTGATCTCTCTGAAACTGTGGCATTGCCAACTGCCTACTGCTATCAGCTATGTGAGAAGAAGAAATAGATTTGCTTCCAGCAAAAGGAAACAAATCATCATGAAAACTAGCCTCAAAACCAGATGATACCCAATCCATGTCCTGTGAAGGAGTAGCGTCATGAAATGGCACACAACTCACTAGCAAATCCGCCCTTGCTATCTTAGGACTCTCACCAACCTACTCTGTATCATCCATCATCATGCTAACAACTGGAGAACCACATACCACAAAACTCCCTGTTGTCCTCCACTGATGCACTCACCTCAGTTGTATCTACTACATCTATCTCAAGGATGGATGTAACCGTGTCCCCAACACATCCATCACTGCTAACTGTGGGAGCTAACTCACCACCAACCACTAATATATGAAACTGAATTGGATCTATGGCTGGCAAAGACTGAATCCGCTCCAACTCCATAGTCACCTCTCCCAACAGCAACTGTGACTCCTGAAGAGACCACTGAGTGCCCTCTAAAGCCTCAGAAGTCGTTGTGAGCTCCTGAGTAAGATCACTCACCTCCTCTCTGTCCATGAGTGTCTCATATGCCATACTACCCCACTCAACTAGGTGATCTCGTTCGTCTACCAACTGTAAATAATCCTGTCTCAAAATCCTGATAGCCTCACACAAGGAATGAATCTCTGTCAAGGAAAGGTAACCACCACTGTGCTCATCCGTCATAGGAGCACCCCAACCATAAACAACCAACAATTGACGAGTGACATCAAAATGCTCAAGAGTACAAGAAATATCTCTCCCGCCAACTCTCAACTGGCTAGTCACATGATGACTCTGCACAACGGGTCTCCTATGCAAAATCTCAAGTATACTATCCACACTACGATAGGAAGTTGTATCCAACAAACCCCCCTCAAGATCACCATATCTGTGTACTATCAACTGAGCACACATCTGCAAACTGAGTACTGACATCAGACTCATCCTCATCTACCCCCGAGGAAGTTGTTGCTGAATCTGTCTTGTCACAATCCTCAACTGACTTGTCCTCTGCAACCACATGACAATCCAAATCCTGGGACCCATCCTCACTCACTAACAGCTCACAGTCCTCCCCCAGGGTCTGATAAATCAAGCATGACTCGCTGCAGGTAGAGTCATCCTCATGAGTCATCAAAGAAGTAACCTCATATGAAGAAGTGGAAGCCTTGGCTGTAACAAACTCCTGCCACTCATATGCTTCCTCATCCTCATTTGTGAGTCCCTGTAACAAAGGATCCTGGAACCCACCACCACCAAATGACAACACTGAGTCCACACCCAAAGTCTGATATAAAAAAACTAGAAACACTGTAGCACCCATCATCCTCCTCTCAACATCAGAGGTATCTGCGATGTTAGTACCAACATCATCTATCTAAAACCCCTCCGCTACTCTGGCTGCATAAATGACTCAATGTCATCGCACGAATCACCTATACTGTGGCATGAATCTATGTCACCTAACTCGTTTGTAACACTCCCATCATGAGTGTCATCACTGGGTAGGTCCATGCTCACATCCTCAATACAGGAAAAGACTGTTGTCTCCTGCACTGACTCCACACTGTGACTGTTGTAATAAACATCAAAGCTGTCAAAGCTCATATACTCCTCCCAGTCCTCAAAGATAACACCATCATCTATGGTGTCAGAATCCATAGTGGTATCTACAACATCCTCCACTCTAACCCTATCTCCACAACATCAACAACAGGCTCAGGATGCTAAAACTCAGTACCACTATCTGTCAATGAGATAGGCACATCCACAGGTTCCTAGAAAAGGTCTCCACCCGCTGGTGTGCAAATAGGACTAGTGGTTGACCTACTAAGAACAAGACCATCTCCACAATGACTAGTGGTTGCTGAAAACTCATCATGAAAATTTCTAGATGTCTCACCTGCAAGAACATCCCGTTTCTCTTCCTGCAGTATTCGTGAGGAAGACTTCATAAAGAAGAAAACCATGAAACTCGCTGCCCTGCCAACAGTGGCCAGATCGGCAAGTAGAGCTTTTAGCCTTTCTTGTGTTTGCCTCAATTTCTCAATTTCATTTTCTAAGGCACTTGATTGTTTCTTGAACCGTGACACACTGCTCAACTAGTTTCCAGAATTATTTGGTTTTCTATATTTATCCATGGCTGAAAAATAAAGCTAGAGTGTTGGTCACTCCAAACAAACGTGTGAGCTCAATAATTTTCAACCCAACAGTATGGCAGAAAACCACTCTGATAGCACTGTAAGAACCCTGCTGGTTCTAACTGTTGAAAACTCAAATTTTAGGTGTTGACATTCCGTCAAACAGTTGTCATGCAATATTTGAATTCTGATTTTTTGAATGTGTATACAATAATTTATTTTTATTTGAATGTTTTTGCAATTACTTAGCATATAACAATGCATGAAATAATTATTTGCTTTCCAAATTCAAACAGAAGTATCCCTTTTTATTTAATAAGAAATTTGATTGCATACAACAGCAATTTGAGAAACGAAATTAAGGAACAATTATGAGAACCTGGAATGTGATCACAGCTCTTCTAATTCGATCCCAAATAAATCACAACTTTCATACAAAGCGAATGTCCCCCTTGGCGTCAAATCTGGAATGAATGAACAACTCCTAGTTGTCATGCAATTACTGTTGTAGGCTTGGCGTCCATTGCTGGAAGGCACCCGTGGGCTGCATATGTTGAAGTGGCTGCCTTTTAGGACCCCTGATTTCTCTTCTAAAGGCAGCGTTTATTATTGTTGTCTACCAATTAATCTTTGCAACTTATTCTGATAAAAAACATACTCCAACCCCTCCAATTTTGATACCATTAAACACAATCATGGCCTCTATATGAAGCCATAGCTAGCAACAAAAATCAGTGGATCTTCCACCACCTTTAATTGCAAAAACAACCTTGAAGAATTCCTTTCTCCAATGGCTGAAGTCGAAACCTTAGTTTCTTCTTCTCATAAACTTCACCAATTTCAAAAGACATATTCAACATGAATGAAAAAAGAACTCATGTGAATCTTTTATTACTTTTGTGGGAGACTCACACACTCTTCCAGCCAATGTGGGATAAATATACTTTTTGCTTTTTAATAATTCATTTACTCCAATACTTTAATTAATACCTTGGCTTAAACTTCCATAAATTAATTGAATAAATGGCCCCTTCCAATGATGACTCAACCCTCAACTTAAGTGAAATTATAAAGTTAAATTATAACTTTATAATAAGCCATTTAATGATTTAATAATAATTTGGCCACTAAAATAATAATAACTCCCAAAATACTTATCTTTTGAATATGCCATCTGAAACAGGAGTCACACCTATTATTTCCCCACGTGACCAAATGCACTTTCCAAAAATAGAAAGGGTCCTTCTCGAACAACATCAAGCTTACTATAAATAGTAAACGTGGAAAAAGTATAACAAATGAAGTCCAAATGACACCAAACGAAAGTCAAACCAAAGCATACTGAATCCTTAAGTAGATGACCACTGAAAGATCCCCTCTTTCCATCCTCATTAGCCTATGAGGGTCACATGATAGGCTAATCCATCCATAGTCAAAGTCGCGCTAAAAAGGGGACATTACAATTGGCCACCCTGGTGCACCCACAGGGCTAGGCGCGCACCCAGCCCGCATCGATTGCAGGTTTGCCGAGTGCGACCCCTGCAACATAGGCAAAGGGGGATGCAATCAATACAAATATATCGATGTAAATAAACCAAAGTCAGCTAGCAGTCGAGATAACAATATTGCCACTAATTGTACAAGGAAACTAGACTGTTATAGAGAACAAGACATAATCGATTGCAATCAGATGATAATACCAATATCAGTGAATATTATGACTTAAGTCATTTATTGAAGAAATCAATCTAATAAAGATACATTAATCAACAAATAAAGATCTGCAATTAAGTCTTAATGGAAATAAAGCAATTTAAGTTGAAGAGTCACGTTAACTAGCAATTATAAGGAACCAATTATGAGATAATCTCTTATCGGTTAAGCATTATAAGGAGATGCGATCTCTTGCAAACGGATGTGTAGGTCTAAAAGGAGACACTATTTAATGGATAAGGATATATATAACGATTGAAGAACATCATTTCAATTCGCATTGGGAACCTTGTTATATCTTATCCATCATTGGATCTGCTCATCTAGCATAATCTTTTTGGCCTATTTCGGTTGCATAATTCGAAAGCAAGTATCACAGATAGCAATTACATCATTATATGTGATATTAGGAACATTTTCAAGCTTGTAAAGTCGGATTGGAAATAGCATTCATTGCTATCAACCATAGGAAGATAATATAGCACACTCTCCATTGTCAAATCAGAGGACGCTAATACTTTTAGCATTGAACAACAAGATCATCTTGCATAATTATTATCAATCATATTTGATATAGCAGTGACCAATATACAATCTACATATTGTTCTTTGAATAATGTTACCGTATCTATCTTATCAATTGCATAATTTTAACATTCATAAGTAATAATTGAGACTTAAAGGAAAGAAGTCTCTTGCAATTGAGTTTGCAAGGTAATTGTCCTTATTTCCTGAGTTAGCCGAAAAGGGGACATTACATTCCTTGCATCTGATTGACCACTACACACTTACATACAAGGAGAGTTTAGCAACCAAATGAGATGTAGGGCCAAAAGCGTCAGCACAAATTGATGATGATGCTACCCAAATAAGGCTGGTTGGTATATGTGTAGATGAGCTTGAGCATGTGGGTCCAACAGTTCTAGAGAAGAGGAGAATGGTGAGGAGCTTGGGGATGAGTAGAGGCATTAGGCCACTAGCAATTGATTCATGAGTCATGAGTCACTAGTATTACTGTTTAGCATTTAGTATTTTGTTTTGACATTTGAACTTTGAACATTGTTGATTGCAATCATGAATCATCATTATGAAAATTTTGAAAATTCTCATTACAATGTCAATGTTTTGATTTTCAATATGAAAAACTAATAGTTAAATGCCAACAACCTAATTGTTAGAAATACTAAATTATAACTTTATGTTCAAAGTTCAATGCAATGTGTTTAATTATTCCTTATACCATTATACATATTTTTATAACTAATTATTTAAGTACTATATGTATTTACAACACTCCCCAACCTACCCCTGCCTTCCCCAAACTTAGACCCCCCATACCCCCCTCTCCAAAACCCGTCCCCTTGTTGCCATGACAAGAAATTTGGTGGAACTTCGATATTTTTAGATAAAGGCCTATTCTTAGCTAGTCATTATTCTTATATCATTAATATATCTAAAGATTTTCTGAGCTAGAGTCAGTATTAGTGGACAAAGTTATGCAATGAACTTGCTTCACATGCAAGAAGGCTATTCCTAGGGTAGAAGTGTTAACTTTTAAATTTATTTTTCACACATCACTTTGTAAATATTACAAATAAGTACTTTTCGTACTTAGTTTAGGAATCCAATATTCATTCAATAGAATTTAGTAAGCCTATTTTTCTACTCAAATCGTTTTTTTAAGTCCTAAAGTTAAGTATTACTATGCTTTTTATGAGTTGAATATCACTTAACAATTATTATATGCTTTGTATTAAATCAGGCATTAAGTTGGTCAATGTTACTTCTAGTGCAATTGCTACATCTAGCTCATATCATCTAATGTATGTGTAGATGGAGTGAATTAAAGAGTTTTTACTAATTATCATAGATTTTGTATTGCACAACATAGTGAAGTGAAACTTGGAGCTTTATATGGCATTCCCCTCTTCTAATTTACCGATTCTTTTGCCTTGTTTAAACGAATCTTAATTTTATGTGTACTTGCATTGCTCAATTTCTACCTTGTAAAAATGTTAGTTGTCCTAGAGTTTACTTTTAACCAAGAAGCATAAAAACCCCTTGCCTTAAGTCGAAGTGTTTAATTGCCTTTCACCCTAGATTGAGAATAAAAATGATAGGATTTCATTTGTTTTCCACAGAAGAACTATCTTAAAAAAAAAACTATACAAATTGTAAGTAGCAAGTACATATTGGTTGGATTAGGTTACTTTTTGGTACAAAACTTCTCGCTTTAATTTGACGAACGGTTCTACCATACACATTACATTGCATGTCGCACTGAAGGTGCAAATTAAACCATTAACACAATAAAAACTTAAATAATGCATGAGAAGCATAGAGAATTAATTTAGAGAAACTTAAGTTAAAAAGAAAATACTGAAATATGCATAAAAACAATGAAAACTATTTGCAATTTCAAGCCAAATAAAAGGAGAATATGTTGCTTTTCTATCTAGTGAAGCCCAGGACAGATTTGTATGTTTTCCCTTTTCAAAACCAAATTGGAGTCAAATTGCAGCACACTAGATGCATTCACTATCACAATACAAATCAGTCAAAGGTTGGAACCCTTACCACCAAACCCTATGTAAAGCCTTTGCGGATATAGGAACCTTCATGATGCATGCCATTTTTCATAATTTTATCACTTTTAACCTCAACCCATTTTTCCTTGGTTAGTTGTGGTTAATTCTATGGAGTATGATAGATATCTAGATTTTTCTATCCACAAATGCAACTCTAATTTATACTTCTGCTTTGGCTCCAACTTCTTCTTCAGCTCCAAAAATGCACTGACAATTTTTTTTCAGTAACCTCTCAGAGTCTCCATAATTCTTCTTGTTCCATCAATCTAAGAGACAGTTGGCATTAAGAGATGATAACCGGTAAGTCTACTACCGGTACATGGCAATTAAGTATTGTCGTTGATTGGCAAAAGAGGAAAGAGGAAAGAGGTGTTTGTCATCTCAATCTAAGTTCTAAAGATCTAAGGAGAACACCAGTGGTGGATCGGTATGTAAACAGACTGGTTTGGCAACCGGTGATACTATGCAAGAAAGAAGAGACTATATCTGCTCATCAAAAGAAACCGGTCACTAAGCAAAATGCATCGGTAGCCAAGGGAAGGATTCAACCGAGGACCGGGATACAACCGGTGTCAACTATGTAACCGAGGAAAAGGTGCAACCGGTAAGCAGAGGAAGGAAAAGTGACAGGTCAAAGTTCTTACCTGTTCACAACATAAGGATATCAACGATCAAGTGAAGACTTTCGTATGATAAGACGAATCGGGAAGTCATAGTCAACTATCTGTTTGACCGGGATTTACTGCACTAAATCGGGAAGACTTTGAGTTAATGTGGCGATCGGTTTGAGGAGTGCTTGAAGGTTTTAAAGCCAAAGTCTGTGGCTTTAAAACAAGGAGTTATCTCATGTGAAGGAAAGATGCTTGACACGCATCTATTGTTTTCTTCATAAAGAAGATAAAGCAAGAGCATGCATCGGATGTTTCCTCAGTGAACTGGTACTTCACCAAGTGATGTATCCGAAGGGGATCTGTAATTAGGTCATACATGAGAGGCACAATTAGGGAAAGAACTCTATATATTCCTCTGCCTGTTGAGAATATAGTTTGCCTTCATTCTGCCGAAGAAAAGAGTGAACCTATACGCTGAAGAAGCTAGGGTGAATAGAAAAGAGAAGAAGAGAGAGAAGGGTGTGCAGAGAAGCACAACAGTAAAGGAGAACAAACCTGCGGTGACCGGTGACGTTTTTCAGTTGAGCATAACAGAGATCTTATGAGGCTATGCAAAGCCATTTGTAAAAGGTCAATCCCTCTATTGTTTTCTAACAATTACAAAAGTTAAATCCCAGTATTTTTGGTGGACTTTAACAAATCCCTTATACGAAATCCCTTAACCGGGTGACATCTTTTCAGGTGTTCTAAGTCCTCTAACTAGGCAGGCACTAACCGGCCTTATTGTATCAAATCCCTTAACCGGGTCACATCTAATAGTGCGTTCTAATCCTTTAACAAGGAAGGCTCCTAACAAGGCGCACTTCAAAAGAGTGCAGAATTTGTAAGGTCTCCTCACACCGTGGTTTTCACCTAATTTGAGTTTCCACGTGATAAATCTGGTGTCACTTTGTGATTGATTGCTTGATGCTACTTTCATGCTTGAATCTGTTTTGCTTGCAGTTTTAAGTACATTTCATCCGATTTATTAAGGAAAGTTTTATAGGTGCTGATTCACCCCTCCCCTCTCAGCACCGGTTGGGATTGTCAAAGACCATCTAATTTCCTAGGCTACCCCTTTTACCACCTTGTGGCCTCCCCCTGCCCTTATTTGGGCTTAACAACATTAAAATTTGTTATTTGTGCAATTCACAATCTCTTTCAGCACAAAGGCCTGGTAAAATTAGGTAGTGTCTTGCTAGGAGCTTAGGGAAGTTATCTAACAACCTATTTTCTTCTTTGGTATACTACCGAGTTACCTAGATGGAGTCTATGGGTACTTGGTTGCTGCTTGATTGTTTTCTAACATGTTGAACCAAAATTTGGCATAAGTGCCTAAGGTTTTGGGTATGTTGATCTCTTTCTTTTTGTGTGTAAGAAGATTCTTGTATCAGCTGTCCCATTTATTCCAACTCCATTTTACTGTGTCATCATTAATAGTTATGACCAATTTTGACTATTTTTTAATCAAACCTGACTTAACAAAAGGAACAACAAATGGCCTTACAAATAGTATCAAATGAAAACAAGTTTTAATTATGCTAATCACATAGAACATGGGTCTTGTTGCAATGTATCCATAGCATATGACTTATAATGTGTTTAGCTATGCATCCCTCACTTGTTGAGATGTAATATGAGAACAGTTCTTTGAAAATGATAAATCAAAAATCAAAACACTAAATTGGTCTCATGCAAAGAGTATTAGAATAATTCTCTCACCACTTGCAATCGCTTCATCTGCTAACTTTGGGCAGATAAAATGAATATGGCAATCTACTGCTCCAGCAGTGATTATCTTTCCCTCACATGCAATGACTTCTGTATTAACCTGCCGCAAAAGAACTTTAAGGAAACAAAAGAAGATTTATGGATAACTGAAAGGAAACACAAAGCTGCAAGTTCAAAGAGATTCATTGTCAATAGAATCTTACACCAATAATCATTCCCTCAGAGACTCCATCCATGACATCAGGATTTCCTGCTTTCCCAATTCCTATAATAGTAGTACCTTTAATACCAATATCTGCTTTATAAATCCCTGTATAATCTATGATTAATGCATTTGTAATTACAACATCCAGACAAGAAGCAGATGGATATCCAGTTGCCTGACCCATCCCTTCCCGTATTACTTTACCACCGCCAAATACACATTCATCTCCATACACTGTGAAATCATGCTCAACTTCTGCAAACAAATCTGTATCCCCAAGCTTAATCTTGTCACCTTTAGTTGGCCCATATAAGTTAATATACCTCTCCTTACTGATCTCACAAGTAACATCACTATTTTCCCCAGTAATACCTTCTCTGCAAAACATAATTTTAAAGATAAGCTTACTAAACTGCAAGATGCTGTTTGGCTTAAAATATATGCTCCTAATTCATGCTAAAAGTGAAGACAGCAAATGTAATGAATATGATTAGCAATGAAATCAAAATATTTTAAGCATTTTATGTACATTGGATTTGCTTCTCTCTTGTGGAGAAAACCTTGAGCATGGGCAGTTAACATAATCTGTGGAAGCCGTGCATAATCTGTCGGACCACTTGCAAGACCATTGCCACCTTGTATGTTCTGATTCCCTCCAATACTAACAAGTTTTACTGGAATGGAGTCGCCTGCCTGAGATGTTAGAAAAGCCTTTCAAAACCTTGAAACCAAAATCCAAATACCAGATTGACATGGACATGTGTATATCTCAATAATATGTAGTGGATCTTGCCATTTGTAATCTACAGAATCAGAATATGAACTGACTTGTATGGTATTTTCTAGATAGAATGTTCTTAACCAGAATGTGTTCAAGTCATAACAGAACTTCCTTGCAAAGGTCTCAAAATATGATAAATCTGGATTCCAAGTATTTTGCAAAGATCGTGGCTGTCTAAGACAAACCAAAATCTATTAAATTTTCTATCAAATGCCTCACATATCCTCTGAAAAAAGAACAGTTTTGGCTGATGCATTAGCTTGGATATGCCGTTTACGAAGAAATACTTTCAAGACTTTTTTTTTCTTGAAAATATTCTGAAAATTAATAAGTGTATGCTTGCAACATCCATAACATAGTAAAAGTCCTATTTGCATCCTTTTCCTTCAAAAACGGGAATTTTATTACTTGATTTAGCACACAAAGTTTCTGAGATACATTTTCCCACAACATACCCATGGAAGAACTGACCAACAAAGAGGAAATGGCTCTTCTACCACTCTACCAAAAGACTCAAGAAATATGCAATCAAACTCAAGGTTACATATCCTGAGATATCTTTATATCAATCTATATCTCTTGCTTTGACATTAATTTGGGTCCAGAGAAATTACTCAAGTTTGTGATTTGGAAGGTTATTTAATACAGACAAGGTTGAAGCCACTCAAGTTTTTGATTTGGAAGGACACTTTCTACAAACAAGGTTTGTAAGGCACATTCTTCAAAGAACAACGGCTCAAGCTGTTAGATTTTATGACAAGGTGAAGGCATGTGGCAGCCATTTTTTTCAAGATTAAAGGCATGAAAAAAATTGAGTTCAATACTTCTAGCCAGCCATAATTTCAGATGCTTGTGAGTGGGCTCAAAAATGTCAAGCATGTCAGCAATGTATTAGCACCACACAAGTTCACAGCTATTCAACTCAAGCCAATGATCATTAAGGCTCCCTTTCCAGAATGGGTGTTGGATTTCATTCGTCATCTCAGCCTGAATTCAAGCAAAAGCCTTATTCACGTCCTTAGAGCAACAGATTATTTCAAAAAGTCAGTAGAGACAATTCCTACAAAGCAGAGCTGATTTGTGACTTCTGAAAGAGAATAGCCTCTCAAATTTTGGATTGAGAACACAAACATCTTCTAATTGGAACAGTTGCTCGAATTTTGTTATGACTATAGGATTACTTTATCTTACTCATCAGACTACAATCCACAAGGCAACAGATAGGCCGAGTCTTCCAATATGAATATAATCAAAATCATTCACCTACCTGACACCAATCAAAGGAATTGGCACAAGAAATTGTATGATACCACGATGCTTTGTGGGCAGACTTCAACACTCACAAGAGAGCAAACATCACTTCCACATTCATATCATGTATGTTACTCATGGTGTTGATGATTACTATTGAGGTTTCAGCATTGTAGTTGTCCCCAGCAGCTGAAGATAATGAATTCAATAATCCCATCAAGAAGAGGATTGTGTATTTTTCAAATCTTGAAGAACAGACAGAAGTAGTGAATAAAATATTTGAAAAAGCTCATCAAAAAGGTTTCACTGTTGGAGACCTTGTTCTCCTTTGGGAAAAGTGCAATAAGCTGAAAGAAATGCATGGTAACTTTGATTCTTTGTAACTTGGCCTTTTCAGGATCGGAAAATTTTCCAGCAACAATATGTAGCATCCAGCTCACTTGGACAGTACACATCTCCCATTGCCCTATAGTGGGCAGTAGTTGATGCACATCATTCCTTAGGTCTGGAAGGGACTTCCCCTTGTAAAATTATTGTGCCAGCATCATACTGTGTACGCCATGTTGTTAATTGTTTTCTTATTCCACTATGGGTCTTGTGTTCGGATTATTGGTGTTTTGTTAGGATACTTTGTGCTTAGGTGATTTAAGAAATGAGTGACTCCATGCCCACCCGATAAGAAACTAATAGTAATCAACTTAATGAAAAAAAGTTATTATTGTTCCCGTATGAAAAAAATTACATATAGAGATATTTTCCAACGCAAATATAAGGCATTTCCCATCTTATGAGACCTTGTGGAATCCTTGTCTCCTATTTTCTTGTAATATTGCATTTTTATGCTCTAGTCAATGCCCATTATTTACTGCCTAACTCAGCTAGATACATTAGTAAATGTAAATGTACATTAACATAATTAGAAATATAACAATATAACTCACTGCACATGTTCAGAAGATATGTCTTTCATTACCAAGCAATAGATTTGAAATCGGTACAAGTTACAACACATCAAAGGATAGATATCTCGACTACAACCAATTTCAATATAAATAATGTACCAGGTTGGTTAAGACTACCAACCATCAGTAATTGCCAGCTACCAACCAACAAGTAGCCAGAAATTAATCATTACAAAACATAACAATATACATATTTAGCCAACTACATCAGCCACCCAAAAACAATTGGGAGCTGGACACAACAAAACTGAAAAAAAATTATTGAGAGGGGGAAGGGTGAGAAAACATTCCTAGATGCACAAAGGACATTGGAGTAGAAGTCTAAGTGTGGTTATGCTAAAGGCGCTAGAGGGATTAGTTGGCGACCAACTCTCTCAAACGGGCTGCCTTCACCATTCAGGTGACCTCCATTAATTTCTTTTTAGTCTTCTCCAGCTCCTACTCCTTTGCCAGCAATTTGTCACGTCTCTCCATTATCTGTCATACCTGCTCGCCAAGCTAGGTGGTCTTCTCCTCCAATTGTCTATCCTTCTCTATCACCTAGTTGTGCTCCTGCCACTATCTCATCCAATGCCATAACCTGGTTGTGCTCCTGGGCGACTTGCTCTTGGGATCTTTGACTCTGATCCATCAACTCTTTCCAAGCATTCTTGGCCTGGGGAAGGGCCCTATCTCATAAGTGGGTAGCTTACTCCACCAAAGCCACATGCCTGTGGAGGAAAAGGAAAAGGTCGCGGAAGCACAGCTCTGTGCCAAGGAAAATCTTGTAATCCATTTTATCATTTGCCAAATTTTTTAAATCCTTGTGTAGAGCTTAGGTTCAACATTTCTTGTGAGGATGGAAAGTCTATCATATCGATGGGAATTGGAGGACAAAACTCCTTTGATTTCATGTGTTGGCAAATCAAAGGAATTTCGTCCTTTGATCTATCATCAGGGGCTTAAGTGATTCAGATTGTTGAAGGTCATGAACTGCACTGCTACAAAAGAAATCCAAGGAAAACTGAGTAGTCTATATGGAGATAAGAAGACCAAACAAAAGTTTGAAAACCTAAGGATGTCTAAAGATGAAAACATTGAAAGTGACCTGCACTAGGTAAATGAAGTTGTAAGTGCACTCAGAGGCATTGGTGGAACCATTAAAGATAATGAAATTCTGAGAAAAGTAATGAGAACCATGAATAAACTCTACAAACCAAAGTTATATGCTATTGAAGAAGATCATGACAGGGATGTATACACTTTAAATCAGCTCTATGGACCAATCTCTGCTATTGAGCTTGCAGAATTTTAATACAGTTAACATGCAAATAAGGATGTTGCCTTCAAGGCTACAAGGAAGATTGAAAATGTAACTAAGATAAGTAATAATCTGGATGATGAAGAAGAAAGCTTTGTGAGAAGACTGAAGAAAGGATCTCGAAAGTATAATGGTAAGTTGCCCTTCAAATGCTTTAATTGTAGAAAGATAAGTCATTCAGTACCTAGGTGTCCTTTTGAGGAAGATAATTATAAGAAGCCTAATGGTGATGATCAAATGATTAGTTATAGAAGAAACAATAGAAATACTAAGATAGATAATAAAGATAAGGGTAAGAAGATTCTTTGTTCAGTAGAGACCAATGCATCAGAAGATAAAGATGCTACTGATTCAAACGATGAAGCAATATTTTTAGAAATTAAGGAGAATGGTAGTGACAAGTGTAGAAGTCAGAATGCTGCAGAAAATAGTGGAAGATCAATGGATGTGAGGACTGCCCTACATGCAATAGAATAACCAAAACTCTGGATAATTGATTCTGGATGTTCGAATCATATGATAGGAGATAGAGGAAATTTTCTTGAGTTTGAAAAGTATGATGGTGGATAAGCATAAAACTGATGATGTTTATTGTGTTAAAGGGTTGAGACATAATATGTTGAGTGTGATTCAAATGTGCAGTAAAGGTTACAAGCTTATCATGAATGGGACTGGATGTGATATCAAAAAGGGTTCTAGAAGGCTAGTTGCAAAAGGCATAAGGACCAATGCCAATGTCTACTACATAAAAGAAAACAGAGGAAGATATTGTTTGTTGATGTAGAGCAGTGAATGCTGGTTGTGGCACAAGAGAATGAGACACGCCAATTTTGACAACATGGTGAAAATTAGTTCTTCTAAAGTTGTGAGAGATTTACCAAGGATTATCAAACCTTCTAACACTGTGTGCATAGAATGTCAAATGGGAAAGCAGACATGGAGCATCTTCAAGAACAAGGAGCATTCTATCTTAAAACCTTTGGAGCTAATTTAGACAAATCTGTGCAGCCTACAAGGACAAGATAACTAAATGGTGAAAGGTCTTTTATGTTGCTCATTGATGATTATTCAAGAATGATATGGATTACTTTCTTAAGAGAAATCTGAAGCTTTGGATGGATGTAAGATATTCAAAAATTTGGTTGAGAATAAAGTGGATGCTAGGATCAACTGTCTGAGGTCTGATAGAGGTGAGATTACATCAAGTGAGTTTGATAGATTTTGTGAAAAACATGGAATTAGAAGACAATTATTTGCCCCTAAGACTCCACAACAAAATGGCGTTGTCAAAAGAAAAATTAGGATTGTTGTTGAGATAGCTAGAATTATGTTGAATGATGAAATGACCCTAACCGGCCATTTACTGATTTCTCACAAATATATCCCAAGCAAAGTTAAAACATACAATAACATGCAAATAACCAGTAGATATATTCAAATAACCAGCGGATATAATCTTATTAAACTTCTCAAAAAATGGTATGTATTTTACAACAGCAATACAAAACCATAGATTATAACATTCCAATCTAAACTACAGGCAAATAACAGTAAGACTAGATGATAAAAACTTGGTAAAACAATGGCCAACTCTGATGTGAATCCGCACCGGAGATGAATCGGGTTTCCGTCCAATCCACCACGAAACTCTGAAGGTTTTTGTCCTCAGATTTCAGATTCGATAGCTGAAGCTTCTCGAATTCTCAAGGAGAGATAAAAATCCATATATTGAAGCATGCTGAAATGAGACACTCAACCTCCTCTTATGGCGGTAGCTGTAACTCTTCAATTTCCCCAATGCGACTCTTCATATTCCCAATTCATCTCTTTATAATTTCACTTTAAGTCACTTTTTAAATAAATTGACCGTTGAGTTATAAAGTGAAATAATAAATAAAGTGAGGAATCTTCCGGCATTAAAATGAAGGCCCAAACAAGCTTGGATGCCGACGTGTGATAGCTCGTCGGAAAGCTCTCGGTGAGCCGCTCCAAGTTCACTACTGAAAAAGCCGAGAATTATGAACCATGTTGACTTACTATAAATAGTAAGTACCCTGGAAACTAGCGAAAACTGCTCCGATTGGCCTGGAACTGAAACCACCTAGGCCAATTATCTCCTAGAGCACTGCCACGCCACAAATAGCCCTCTGGACCAAGGTAAAAAGGCTAACGACACGTCACAATATAATGTACCCCAAAAAGGGGACATTACAATCATCCCTTCCTGGAGATTGCTTGCCCTCAAGCAATCGATATCTGTATGCTGAGATCAAACACCTGGATCCGAAACCAACCTCTCAGAAGTTGCTCCACCAACCTATCGTGTGAAACTGACCGAGTCAATACGCTCCGATCTATGAAGCCACTCATACAATAACCAAACAGGAGCCCGTATAATGTCAGGATCCCAAATCACTGCAGGATCTATCGAACCAATCTGCCCTGTGCTGCTATCATCTGTAAGAAAGGTCTCAACTCGACTAAGAACCTCACTCCAACTAGGATCTCCCGCGCGTCTACGGTCATACCGATCGACTCCAAAAATGAAAACCAACCTCAACTATGCCCCTCCTGGATCCCATAAGCAATTGAGCCATACATGTATACTATCGTGGTGTACAAAACTCGCACCAAACAACATACTCATCATCCCACACTTAATAACCTCGTACTGGAAAAGCTCTATGCGATCAACATCATCAACGAATGGTAGTGCAAAGAAAAGCATATCCCTCATCAAGCCACAAGACATAACTACCTCTCCTGGACTGCGGGTGCACAAACCACACTGCTCAGCAACTGAGCTCATCCCGCTATTCCATCTTGGTGACCAAGGTTCGCCTCTGATAACTGCATCGGGGTCCCAGACCTTGCAATCAACCTCGTCCCCATCCTGGGAATAGGAAGTATCTCCCTCATCTATCTCAAAGAGGGGATTATTAAAAGTCAACTCCACACCCATCTCAAACAAGGAGTTATCCATCGTCTGGAAGTCGTCTAACTCATTAAGAAACTCTCTATGACCCAAAGATCTTCTTGGACAATTGTCCAAGTCATAGGTCTGTTGTATGTTGTCCAACTCCTAAATCACCTCCTGATAGAATTCAGACCTATCCATGTCATCCTACTCCGTGAACTGGCTAGAGACCACAATCTGATTTCTTGCCTCTTCTAAAGCAATACGAGTATGCTCAAAAGTGCCCTGCGTAGCACTAAGCTGCTTATTGAGCTTATCGACCTCAACCTCCTTATTCCTCAACTGCTCAGCATATGTCCCAGCAACTTGTAATAGGTGGTCACGATCTGTAAGTAGTCTCAAATACTCTGATTTCCAGTCCTCAAATGCTATCCTGACCCCTTGTAAATCTGCAGTATAGGATCCAATTCTTAAGCCATCTTGCCCTCTATCCCTCTAAGTTGTCCTGTACAGATCATCAATGATCTGGTGAGTGCTATCATGCTGAACAAGTGCCGTAATAATGGCGTCATCACTAACTTTAAGCTGACTCTTGAAGACACACTTCTCATCAGTGTTATCCCGAGATGTACTACCCATTGGGTCATCCATATCAGTGTGATGCAAAAGTGAAGTGCTGCTAAAGAAGTCACATGATTCCTCATTACCGGAATCGCTAAAGGCCTACAACTGGTTACCACAACCTATAACCATGGAGTTATCAAGCTCCACCATCAAGTCACCAAACTAGAGTTTTGAACACTCACCACTATGTCTCAGAATTGGGGTAGTCTCAACTATAATGTTTCTATCGCTAGGCTGCCATCTATCTTCCCTTGATCAACCTTGAAAACATGCCCCTGTGACCAACCTTCCTGGCATAAGAAACAAATCTGCCCTGTACTCACTAGGTCCTAGCTTATCACTGGAGATCCTGCAACCTGTAAGCCTAATGAGACTCGTTCATTTTCAGACAATGAACTCATGAATCTTTCAGCCTGAAGCTTGATTAATTCAGCTGAGAGTTCATATACCGTGGATGCGTACCTTATTTCTCCTCTCCATATTGCCAACAATTCAGATTCTAATTGTTTGCATATGTCATAGTCCTCATCTAAGATCAGGTAAAACATAGTCCTTATGCATGTCTTTACCCCATCTGGATGACGCTCCCTGTAATTGTTCAGGAGACACTGAAATAATTGTTGAGTCATTTTATCATAACTAGGATTCAACATGTGACTGAAGACTCTAGTGCTTGCCACTAACTCCAAGATTTTTACCTTCTTATCAAAAGTGGAATCTCCATCATATCTCAGATCATCTAAGCTATTTGCAATCAGCTGTAAAACCTGTCTCCAAATGTGCTCGGTGTAAGGAATGATGGGGGCTGTAATTCGAGTGATCTCACTGAAACATAAGGTGACTACAAGCCTAACATCTCGAAGTGGATGACTCATAAATCTGTGTTGCACTAAGACAACCATTGTGGGATGCATGGCCCAATTGAAAAGCTTTCAATCTGATTGATCTATCCTAGATAGATATGAATTTATCTCATCGAGCTTGGCAAGCATGCTTCATGTAATTTTCTGCTCCTCCAATTGCCATCAAAGGCAACATAATTCGTTTTCTATTTCCATTTCCTTCTGAATATCTCTAAGTTGGACTGCCATCTATCTTCCCCTTGATCAACCTTGCAAACATGCCCCTGTGACCAGCCCTCCTGGCATAAGAAACAAATCTGCCTTGTACTCACTAGGTCCTAGCCTATCACCAAAGATCCTGCAACCTGTAAGCCTAATGAGACTCGTTCATTTTCAGACAATGAACTCATCAATCTTTCAGCCTGAAGCTTGATTAATTCAGCTGAGAGTTCATATACCGTGGATGTGTACCTTATTCCTCCTCTCCATATTGCCAACAATTCAGATTCTAATTGTTTGCATATTTCATAGTCCTCATTTAAGATTGAGGATAAGATAGTCCTTATGCATGTCTTTACCCCATCTGGATGACGCACCCTGTAATTGTCCAGGAGACACTGAAATAATTGTTGAATCATTTTATCATAACCAGGATTCAACATGTGACTGAAGACTCTAGTGCTTGCCACTAACTCCAAGACTTTTACCTTCTTATCAAAAGTGGAATCTCCATCATATCTCAGATCATCTAAGTTGTCTGCAATCAGCTATAACACCTGTCTCCAAATGTGCTCGGTGTAAGGAATGATGGGGGCTATAATTCGAGTGATCTCAGTGAGACATGAGGTGACTGCAAGCCTAATATCTCGAAGTGGATGACTCATAAATCTCTGTTGCACGAAGGCAACCATTGTGGGATGCATGGCCCAATTGAAAAGCTTTCAATCTGATTGATCTATCCTAGATAGATATGAATTTATCTCATCGAGCTTGGCAAGCATGCTTCCTGTAATTTTCTGCTCCTCCAATTGCCATCCAAGGCAACATAATTCGTTTTCTATTTTCATTTCCTTCCGAATATCTCTAAGTTGGACTGGCATCTATCTTCCCCTTGATCAACCTTGCAAGCATGCCCCTGTGACCAGCCCTCCTGGCATAAGAAACAAATCTGCCCTATACTCACTAGGTCCTAGCCTATCACCGGAGATCCTGCAACCTATAAGCCAAATGAGACTCGTTCATTTTCAAACAATGAACTCATCAATCTTTCAACATGAAGCTTGATTAATTCAGCTGAGAGTTCATATACCGTGGATGCGTAACTTATTCCTCCTCTCCATATTGCCAACATGTGAAGAGCCTAAGTTGGCTCTCTCTGAAAATCCGGATCAATATACTAAATTTGATATTTTTTTGCAAATTGTCACCCTCAATGGTTGAATCATTCAAACACTAATATGATAATCTCATTACTTCCAATTCTAACTTGCAATTAATAACTTCTTAAAGTATATTCACCATCTTACAATAACCAATTTTGCAGACCATTAATTACTTCTTAATCTATCAACATTAGAAACCTTATTTGCATAAACAAAGTACATAAACAATTCTATTCTAAAATTCATTAAGGCACCTGTGATTGAAAATGCTCTCTAACTGTCACACCTTCTACACCAATCAAGCCACCACCTTTGAACAAATTGCTTGTGACTGCAAATTATCAGCACGTGAGGTATTGGTGTTGGACGCAATGACTAAGGGAAAGAAACGGCCACCTCATACTGCTGTAGCATGTGATCTCCAGCCTAGACGCAAGTCTCAGGTGTGCTGCAAAGCCCAGGCTGCTAACACGTGAACAGAGAATTCAAACTCCAGTGGCCAAGTCAGAAATTCTGCTACCAAACAAGGACGTTTTTGTAATGTTCTGGAATCGCAGCATAGATATATTCCAACGCCCATAAACTGAGAACCGCCAAATGCTCAACACTTCCAATTCTTAATAAATATGAACCAGCCACTGAATAGTTATATTTGTAATTCGATATTCTTCAGCATTCAACAACACATTCGGAACTTCATTGCATAATATTAATTAATACCATTTTATCTGCAGATCTTCAACTCCAGAAATGAAAACTTCAATCAATTCAATATACCTCAGCATTAAATCGATATTCAGAATTAAACAGTTGTGAAATTCACCATTACAGGCAATGGCTCAAATCACCAGAAAGAGGAATCTGTCCTTGAAACCCTAGCCAGGGCAATTCTTCACACTTCAAATAAAAAATGATTGCATAATGAATGAATGAAAGTGTTTTTTCGAGCCAAATATATAGTTTTTTCGAAAAAGCACTTTTTTTATATTTCACTTAATTGGCTTTATTAAATACTCCCACTTTATAATATAATATTATAAAGTCATTAGTTATTAAATTAAATCAATATAATTTAATTTAATAACACCTTTAAAATTAAAGCCATGAACCGTCTGACTGCAATCATCGAACTTCTGACAAAGCACCAGGACCAACTGCCCAGCCAAAAATAGATACTGCCCTGCCAGAAATAGCCACTGCTAAAAATAGACTTACTAAAAATAGCAAGTCTCTCAAACTGGAGATTCTCTGAAACTGAATCATGAGATGTCTGACGTTCTGCGCAAACACGCTGCCAATCCTGGCCATACCTGAAACCCCACTTACTAAAAATAGTAAGTTGGCCAAAATGACCCGAACGAAGAGCAGAACTGATAATCTAAATCTCCAGAATGGAGTCCCAATGCTGGCTCCACAATCTGACCCCCTTTGAACACCCGATTAGCTTGCGAGGGCTGCCAAACCAAGCTAATCCCGAAGTCTGAAAAACAAGGACATTACACAACAATTCAGATTGTAATTGTTTGCATATGTCATAGTCCTCATCTAAGATCGAGGATAAGATAGTCTTTATGCATGTCTTTACCCCATCTGGATGACGCTCCCTGTAATTGTTCAGGAGACACTGAAATAATTGTTGAATCATTTTATCATAACCAGGATTCAACATGTGACTGAAGACTCTAGTGCTTGCCACTAACTCCAAGATTTTTGCCTTCTTATCAAAAGTGGAATCTCCATCATATCTCAGATCATCTAAGTTGTCTGCAATCAGCTATAACACCTGTCTCCAAATGTGCTCGGTGTAAGGAATGATGGGGGCTGTAATTCAAGTGATCTCATTGAGACATGAGGTGACTGCAAGCCTAACAGCTCGAAGTGGATGACTCATAAATCTGTGTTGCACTAAGGCGACCATTGTGGGATGCATGGCCCAATTGAAAAGCTTGCAATCTGATTGATCTATCGTAGATAGATATGAATTTATCTCATCGAGCTTGGCAAGCATGCTTCCTGTAATTTTTTCCTCCTCCAATTGCCATCCAAGGCAACATAATTCGTTTCCTATTTCCATTTCCTTCCGAATATCTCTAAGCTGGACACCGTAAAACGTGCCATTGAATTCCTTAGAGAAAATTGGGCTTTCCAAAGATTCCATGATTTAGCTTTCTCCAAGTTTGTGCCTAAGGCTGAGTTTCTTCTGAAACTAAGAAGCGTTGTCCCTGCAATAATAATTTTGATTATCAAATATCCTATCTCAATCTTGACTGAAGAAATACTGTCACTGTTTCGCTGTGTGTTACTAGGGCTGAAAAGTGTCTCTTCCCACAAATACTCAATCTGCAAGAGCTCTCTGTAATGCAGAAATATCCCCCCAAGCAAGGCGAGTACACAAGCCAAGCCAATCTTAGATGAAGTTCCGTGATTTAATCTTGATAGACGGGTTCAGACTTATTGAAATAGCACCAAGAACGTACAATTACCTTTACAAATGTAGTGGTGACAAATCTGATTCATAAATGTTGTTGGTTGTATATTAAGGTGTTTGACACATGCAATGTTCCAATAGCACATTCAACCAATGTTTATTTCATACACACGTCCAACCATTTTAAACAGAAAACCAGTATTTCGTAAGAACAACTTTAGTGCTTTGCTCAAGGCAAATAACTGCAGAGATTAAATTCGCTCCCGAAATATATTTCTAATAATTGTTGGTTCCCTGTCATTGACCCGAACTCTTCCCAAAAACACCGTTTTAGCTTGTCGATGCCAGTCCAAACAATCCTGTGCTGTTCGAACTAATTTTGCAATGTTTTCCGGAGAGAATATTGTTTTTTGATGGTCGAGTATTCACTCGATATTTGGGAAAGGTCCTTATCAATCAAAATATGGTCACTACTGCTTAATATTGTACCTTTCTCCCTTGTTACTATGTGTGTCATCTCCTAGTTTCTCAATTCTCCTATAAGGCTAGAGATGATCAAAGTTCCCTGACTGCAACTGCATCCTTACCACTGTAGTAATCCTGCCCTATAGTCTCATTAGATTTCCAACACAAGGATTTTGAACAAAATATAGCAGATATATTTTTTGATGAGATGCAGTGTACTAACTGTCGATCTCAGAAATCTAGATAAATAATTGTATGCAATAACTATTGATTTCTGGGAATTGCCTCAAAACTGGTTTATGACGAAATATATATGGGAATGTTTGTTACTCAAGAATTTGGAGGTGCAGTTACACACAAATATACATATATAACAAACTTATTGAATCGGTGCATTTCGTCCTTCTAATCCATCCATACAAAGCATTGCAGAGATAAGATCTTATTGTCTTTGATAAAACAGAAAAAAGAACTCGACCAAACTTAGGTTCGAAAATAACAGACCAGTCAGGTGACGGTCTCCTAGTGTCCACGCACGAGCAATACTCGTGTACTTAGCCGTTGAGAGATTCCTTCCCAACTCAAAGGTTTCTCCTGCCGAATCTCAACTGTGACACTGGTCTTCAAAGACCATAACCTGCTAACGTGACTAAAAGTCACCAGACCGCAGCTCATGCCCAGTTCATGCTCGCGGGTGGATTTTCGGACAATGGGCGATCATAGTCTCTCACCCGAGCCTCTCTTCCTGCACTTGCACTCATTCATAGAGGGCCTTGGGCGTGCAAGAAGCCCAACGAAAATCTTCTCGCAACTTTAGGGAGCTGCTCGTAGGCGGGCCGCACTCAACACCAAGCCTTGTCGCATGAGCTATTCCACATCTCGCGTGAGTGTCACAAATAACCTGCACTCGTGTCCAAGTTCATGTTCGCTTCCTATCACGTGCCCATGTGATTTGCTGCTATGCTGAGGCAAGTGATGACTATTGTCTCCTTGCGTGTTAACACCTCACTCATGGCGAGTTACCTCTTGCAAAGTGGCCGGAAAATGGTACCCGTGCAATTGATGGACTTCTGTGAACTTAGTTAAGGACCAGCGTGTGGTCTTTGTTTAGAAGTCTATGCTACAGCTTTACCACCCGATATGAAACGGGGAGAGGAGCAACTGCATCCTCATGTATTGCTCGAGGTGCGCCCCAAACGAATGTCACAGCATCCGATTATGTAGCCATGGACTAAATCTTTGCTAACAAAACAGTCTCACAATTGCAGTTGAAAACGCTAAGTAACTTGCAGGCACGTGAACCCAGAATGAAGACCGTGCAATACAATCACTGTCTTGGTGTGTAGAGTGATGTAATGTCCCCGTTTTTCAGACTTCGGGATTAGCTTGGTTTGGCGGCCCTCGCAAGTTAATCGGGTGTTCAGAGGGGGTCAAATTGTGGAGCCAGCGTTGGGATTCCATTTTGGAGATCCAAATTATCATTTCTGCTCTTCGTTTGGGTCATTTTGGCCAACTTAGTATTTTTAGGAAGTGGGGTTTCAGATATGGCCAAGATTGGCAAGGTGTCTGCACGGAACGTCAGACATCTCAGGATTTAGTTTCAGAGAATCTCCAGTTTGAGAGACTTGCTATTTTTAGTAAGTCTATTTTTAGCGGTGGCTATTTCTGGCTGGGCAGTATCTATTTTTGGCTGGGCAGTTGGTCCTGGTGCTTTGTCAGAAGTTCGATGATTGCAGTCAGACGGTTCATGGCTTTAATTTTAAAGGTGTTATTAAATTAAATTATATTGATTTAATTTAATAACTAATGACTTTATAATATTATATTATAAAGTGGGAGTATTTAATAAAGCCAATTAAGTGAAATATTAAAAAAGTGCTTTTTCGAAAAAGCTATATATTTTGCTCGAAAAAGCACTTTCATTCATCCATTTTTATGCAATCATTATTTTATAAGTTTGTGAAGAATTGCCCTGGCTAGGGTTTCAAGGACGGATTCCTCTTTCTGGTGATTTGAGCCATTGCCTGTAATGGTGAATTTCACAACTGATCTTTGTGATTATTGATTCGATGCTGAGGTATATCGGAATCAAGAAAAAATTGAATATTAAGTCTGTTGATGCTGATGAAATTGTATTCCATATACAATACGATTTGTCTGTTGAAGTTATTCTAGAATCTGTATTATACTGATTTTCGGAAGTGGAATGTGAGAAGCTTATCGATTTTGAGTAAATCTGGAAAGTGTGTTTCAGTATACAGCTGCGGATATAATTTTGGACCTTGTGTTGATAATTCTGGGCTGTACGTATGCAGAAGGGCCATATGAAAGTTATTGCCAGCAAACTGTACAAGTGTTGTGTGCCGTGAATGTTATTCTGCCTTCTCAGAACCTCACGCAGGGAATTTGAGTGTCTTGGAACCAATACATTAGCAGCCGTGATCTGGAAGAGGGTTTGAGTGGGATCTACAGCTGGAGGTTACAATTGCAGCCTGAGTATGGAACAACCGCATTCAAGAAAGGAGATCATGTGAAGACATCAGCTGGAAACTTGCGTTTGCAGCCTATGCTTTAACAGGTGCTCAGTGATTGCCATTAGTTTATACAAACAGTAAATTGGAAGTGTTAATGTTTTAATTTATTTACATGAAAGTCAGTTCAATAAATTGCTTTAACATTTTGATCTAAGTTGCAAGTTCAGAGATAGTGAATTTATTGTGATGAGAAACAAGAAACAATAAAATTATCACGGAAATACAATTTATCTTGATTGTCTGAAAGTTAGTGGAAATTTCATCGTAATTGTTTAATGAGGTTATTATTGGCAAAAGAATTGCATCATTTCAGAATTAAGGAAAATAATTACCGGAAGACCGTGCAATACAATCACTGTCTTGGTGTGTAGAGTGATAAGGTTGTAGAACGAATACTGCCCAGTCGGAATTCCCTTAAATCCAATGCTAACAAATTTGTTTCCTGATTCTGTCACCAAACTGATATTGCAAAACCAGAACAATCCAATGAACGGGACTGGGTGTGGATGCTAAAAGCTCATACAACAACCATTCCACTTTCTGCTTACTACAATGCGGGGCAAACTATCGCATATATATTTTTCTTCGAATCACCTGTTCTAAGCTATATCATTTATTCTGATAAACAATGCTGCACACAGAAGGTTTCCTCTTACCAAATAATCTTCACAAACAATTGATATACAATCTCAGGAAATACAACAGAAAATATTTGTATGATTTGATTTATAAAGAACCTCACAATCTGATATTTTCAAAAATAAAAATGTTTCCTTGCTTCATCGAAACAGAGAATTTATCTTGAAACTAGAATATTTGAATTCTGCAAATTGATAACCCTGCAGAATGGCAGGATACACGGCTCTGATACCACTGAAATGACCCTAACCAGCCATTTACTGATTTCTCACAAATATATCCCAAGCAGATTTAAAACAGACAATAACATGCAAATAACCAGTAGATATATTCGAATAACCAGCAGATATAATCTTATTAAACTTCTCAGAAAATGGTATGTATTTTACAACAGCAATACAAAACCATAGATTATAACATTCCAATCTGAACTACAGGCAAATAACAGTAAGACTAGATGATAAGAACCTGGTAAAACAATGGCAAACTCTGATGTGAATCCGCACCAGAGATGAATCAGGTTTCTATCCAATCCACCACGAAATTTTGAAGGTTTCCATCCTCAGATTTCAGATTCGATAGCTGAAGCTTCTCAAATTCTCAAGGAGAGATAAAAATCCATAAATTGAAGCATGCTGAAATGAGACTCTCAACCTCCTCTTATGGCTGCAACTGTGACTCTTTAGTTTCCCCACTGTGACTCTTCATATTCCCAATTCGTCTCTTTATAATTTCACTTTAAGTCACTTTTTAAATAAATTGACCATTGAGTTATAAAGTGAAATAATAAATAAAGTGAGGAATCTTCCGGCATTAAAACAAAGGCCCAAACGAGCTCGGATGCCGACGTGTGATAGCTTGCTAGAAAGCTCTCGATGAGACGCTCCAAGTCCACTACTAAAAAGCCGAGAATTCTGAACCCTGTTGACTTACTATAAATAGTAAGTACCCTGAAAACTTGTGGAAACTGCTTCGATTGGCCTAGAACTGAAACCACCTAGGCCAATTATCTCCTAGAGCACTGCCACGCCACGATTAGCCCTCCGGACCAAGGTAAAAAAGCTAACGACACAGCACAATATAATGTACCCCAAAATGGGGACATTACAAATCATGCTAGTCTTCCTAACGTGTATTAGAGAGATGTTATTCATAATATTGTGTATCTTCTCAATAGAGTAGAAATGAGAGTGAATCATAGAAAGACATCTTATGAGCTTTAGTTTCAAAAGGCTCCTACTACCAAGTATTTCAAAATCTTTTGAAGCAAGTGCTATGCTAGAAAAGATGAGGGAAATTTGGGAAAGTTTGATGCAAGACCATATGAAGGAATATTTTTGGGATATTCCACCAAGAGCAAGATGTATTGTTGCTATAAAATGAGGCTGAAAAAGATTGTGGAGAGCACAAATGTCTAAGTGAAGAATGGGATCAAATCTCTCTAGATGTCATGTCCCGCACTTCTAATATAATAAGATAGTGAATGAATGATATAATAATATATTATAATGAATGAATATTATAATATCAATGAATCTATTATTAAATGTAATAATATAATGTATAAACGTAATAATATATTGATTAAATGCTAATCAAATATTATTATAATATTATCATAATATAATAATATATAATATATCATTAATTAAATATATTAACTACATATATTATAGTCTAAATATAAAATTCCTTATTTAATGAATAAAAAGAATATTAATCAATCTTAATAATAATGAATATTGATTAATAAATATTAATCAATATAATATTAATATTGATATAGAGCATCTATACTAATCGATATAATATTAGTATTAATCTATAATATATTATTAAGCAATCTACAATATAATATTTGATATCAATCAATCATAATTAAAATTAAATTAATCAAATATAGTTAATATAATTCAATATATAATATAATGTTTACCAACCGATAATTAAACAATATAATACTTATTGAATTGACTCCAATATGATTTAACACCTCGTCAACCATAGAGAGTAGGGTCACAACCCGCAGATAGTATATGAATATAGTTTAGAAATAAGGGAAGAGCAGGGGGAATGATAAGAGTTCAGCATCAGGATGAAAGAAATAAAGAAAAGACACGTCTATGGTAAATGGCAGTCTGACATAGGCGATTAGAGAATTATAGTTATTGGGATACGAGAGACAGGGGATATTATAATTCCGCTACAGATCAATTGGTTAATAATCGGGTTGGTAAGATTCATGAAAGGAAACAAATGAACAAAGACTTGATTACTAGGAGAATATCAACCAATTGAGACAAGTACCAATTCAACATATTAAGGATGCCTACAAAGGCATCGATGGGAGATTTAAGAAGAATATACATCGAACATTGGATTCGGAAAATACAGAAATGGGACTTGACCAGCGATGGAAGGGGACTTGTATTGGGAATCTACGATAAAATACATTACACTCTGTGCTTGCCTACATTTGCAACTAAGGTAGGAGAGAAGAAAGTATTTCAACACAAGGATCAGGAGAATAGAATCTAGGGGAGGATCGATATCAAGGACATTGGAAGCAAGGGGACATGTTTGAGTAAAAATGTCAATCAACGCTAGGAATCGACAATTAACCAGAGTCAACAAATTTATTAACCCGCCACAAGAGAATAAGAACAATAAAATAGCAAGTCAATGTCCTGATGTTTAAAAGGATTAATACCAGCGGCATGAATAATTGTTTAGGTTGTGAAGCGGATGGTATCATCCAGATTTATAATGTTGTGGATGCCATGTTAAGTGAGGATCCCCAAAACCCTAGAATATCGATTTATCAACATCTTAATGCTGTTGATGGCCTACTAGAGTAATTCACGAACTTCCCTCTCAAAGGCGACATTGACTCCCAATAACTCATTAAAGACCAAATTATAGGAAAATCAAAGATACTCATCATTATTTGTTTAAGATTGATATCAATTAAGAAAAACCGACTAATCTCTAAGAAGCAACGAGCAAAACAATTAGCAAAGAAGACTAGTCATTAATATCAACAATTTAAGAATGATACGTTCAAACATATTAAGAGGATATGATTAATGAATAAGTCTAAAGAAATGGCATGATTAGTAAGTGGGCAATCACCAAGAGGTATGAGACATGTCTAATCTACATTGCTTCTCATCCCAAATACATAACGTATGAGAGTATATATAATCTCTCGATTGGGGATTTGGAATTTCGAAGAAGGGAAAAAGAAAATGTTTTGAGACTGATCATAAAAGAAGATATCCGAAGTAAATAGGGCATATATATATTATTGTGCCTCGCAACTGAGGACATCACAGTGGTATCAGAGAAAGCTTCCTGTCATCCTGTAGGGTAAAGAGAAAATAATGATCCGCATATAAGAACAAAGATTGATCACGGAGATGAGGTAAGAATCAAGGAACAGGCATGCATCACTGAATATGATGATTAAGACAATTTCTAATCTATTCATTACAAAATAGATATATGAATGATTAAGGCTAATAAGGTTACTAGATTTCTTTTGAGTATTATCTTAATCACATAATGAACTATCAATTCACTTCATCATAGGAGGAGGGAGGGAGAGTAGGTAAGAGGGTAGGGCTGACTGCTAAGGCAAGAGGGATAGATTCCACTCTTGGGCTTAGACTAATTGAGCCAAGAGACCCCACTACAACGTCTTGACATTCCTTTGTGATGAAAATCTAATAATAAACTCTCCCCATCATAGTTGGAGGGAGGACCGGGTAGGTAAGAGGGTAGGGCTGATGGTTAAGGCAAGAGGGATGCATTCCGCTCTTGGGATTAGGCTAATCGAGCCAAAGGACCCTGCTACCACATCCGGACATTCCTTTGTGATGAGAAAAATTTAATAATAAATTCACTCCATCATAGTTGGGGGGGTGACCAGGCAGGTAAGAGGGTAGGGCTGATGGCTAAGGCAAGAGGGATGCATTCCGCTCTTGGGCTTAGACTAATCCTGTAGGGTAAAGATAAAATAATGATCCGCATATAAGAACAAAGATTGATCACGGAGATGAGGTAAGAATCAAGGAACATGCACGCATCACTGAATATGATGATTAAGACAATTTCTAATCCATTCATTACAAAATAGATATATGAATGATTAAGGCTAATAAGGTTACTAGATTTCTTTTGAGTATTATCTTAATCACATAATGAACTATCAATTCACTTCATCATAGGTGGAGGGAGGGAGAGTAGGTAAGAGGATAGGGCTGACTACTAAGGCAAGAGGGATAGATTCCACTCTTGGGCTTAGACTAATCGAGCCAAGAGACCCCACTACAATGTCCTGACATTCCTTTGTGATGAAAATCTAATAATAAACTCACCCCATCACAGTTGGAGGGAGGACCAGGTAGGTAAGAGGGTAGGGCTGATGGTTAAGGCAAGAGGGATGCATTCCACTCTTGGGATTAGACTAATCAAGCCAAAGGACCCCGCTACCACATCCTGACATTCCTTTGTGATGAGAAAAATTTAATAATAAATTCACCCCATCATAGTTGGGGGGGGGGGGGGGGACCAGGCAGGTAAGAGGGTAGGGCTGATGGCTAAGGCAAGAGGGATGCATTCCGCTCTTGGGCTTAGACTAATCAAGCCAAGGGACCCCATTACAACGTCCTAACATTCCTTTATGATGTAAGATAATGTTAAGAGGAAGGCATGATTAGAAAAGCAAAGTAACCAATGAAGGTTTCCTTGTCCAACTCTAAGATGACCTATCCCATATAGATAATGTTCTCTATCGCAATAAGCTATAAAGATAAACTCACATTTTGGAATTTATGTATATGCTAATCGGTGTTCCCCTTGTTGCAGGATTTTTAGTCAAGAGCATAAATAGATTGTCCTAACCTTGGCTTACTGAGTTACAGGATTTGATCAGTGAGAAAGAATGTAAAATGTTTGCATTATACAGAGTGTATGCTTTGTGTCTTCATGCATTAATGTGTCTGCTTCATGTCTTCATGCATTCAAGTACATGCTTATCATATGTATTATGTCATCATACATTACTTTATATTTTCAAGTGTTGTTGATCATTATCAAGATCGTGCAACATAAGCCACTCACATTAATTGCTTGAGGACAAGCAATTTTGGGGAAGGGCAGACTCTCATGTCCCGCACTTCTAACATTAAATTTAATAAATTAATTAATGAACAAATAAATAGAAATTTAATAACATAATACAATAATATAGTGAATGAATAATATAATAATATATTATAATGAATGAATATTATAATATGAATGAATCTATTATTAAATATAATAATATAATATATAAACATAATAATATATTGATTAAATGCTAATCAAATATTATTATAATATTATCATAATATAATAATTATCTATATAATAATATATAATATATTATTAATTAAATATATTAACTACATCATATATTATAGTCTAAATATAAAATTCCTTATTTAATGTATAAAAAGAATATTAATCAATATTAATAATAATGAATATTAATTAATAAATATTAATCAATATAATATTAATATTGATATAGATCATCTATAGTAAAAGCGAATTCTATACTAATCAATATAATATTAGTATGAATCTATAATATAATATTTAATATCAATCAATCATAATTAAAATTATATTAATCATACATAATTTTTTTTTAAGCAAAAGTGGACTGGCCACTGTATATATTTATAAATTATAAACTGATTCAAAGGCTCATCCGGGAAAGAACCGGAAAGAAAACCCGGAATCCTCGCCCATTACATAATGTCATTACAATATACCCTATAGACCTAGTCAACAAAAGGCAATAATAGCTTTGTATCAACATCCCAAACTAAATTGGCTATGATCAAACATTAGCCTTAAGACTGAACTGCTCATGCCCATTCATATTTCAAAGACGATTACATCGGGGTTAAAATCTTGCAATGAATTGATACTGTACCCATCACCTGATACTAATTCGAAGCCAGTTGATATTGCAACGTCAACAAAAAACTGCCTTGAAGGCCGCAAATTATAGTCCATGAAGCACACAAAACATGAACACTAACCCGCAAACCAGAACTCTGCATTCACTTTAGGGATTAAGACCACTATTTCATCCAGCCCAATACCAAAAACAGCAAACTTGAAGGAGCGAAATAGCCTTTACACATGAAAAAATATGACCAACCAAGAGTTACTCTTCCATAGCAGAGAGGGAACCCTTGGAATAAACCCGGGATGAGAGCACAGGACCATCCAACAGCTCCGGTCTCCCAATTTGAGTAGAGAGCAACCTACGACTCATTTCCCCAACCCAAATTACCATCATCTACGCTGCTATGAAGCCCAAATGGAGGATTAGAGCCCCAGGCCACACTGTCAATTTGAGGCATTTTAGAACCAGGAGATGCAATGCCATTCAGTTGAATGTTAAGGTCTGGAACAACAGGTGCATTATGAAGAGACTGCGACGGGGTGTGAAAGGATGAGCCTGCACCTAGCATTATTGAGATATTTGGAACCTCCAACAAATCTAACATGGCATAGACAACCTATTTGGTCTTCTCCTCCAACTCATGCCCTAATGTGCGACCCACAAAATACAGAGAGTTTTTCACATACCGGAAGCTTTGTTTCTCCAAAGAACGTTTGATACTACCATACATAACCATATATTCATGTTTGCTGAGGAGAAGATGTTGCAAAAGGAGTCCCCCAACAAACGCCTGTCCGTTCCAGATTTTGTACTTCTGCATGGCTCATTTTAGTTTATTTTCCCTCAAGAATTGAGGGTTAATCACTTTCTGGGCTAAAATTTCAAGCAATGAGACGGACTAAAGCAAATCCATTGCATTTGATAAAAAGATTGAAATCATCTGTGATGGATATAGAAATTGTTTTGTGTGAGGAACTAAAATCTCCTCACCAATTATCCATCTGATGGCACGCCGAATAATGGTAGAGTGACACACGAACACATCATTCAAAGTCGCGTCGTAAACTTGTATTGGTAACACTTCCTCCTCCTCTGGCTGGATATATATCCTAAATTTCTTCAGAAGCAACTCACTATGATAATTACCGCAAGATTCGCAACGAGGACACAACTCTCCAAGATTCACCATTGCTAATTGTCGTAAGCCTTTCTGAGATAGTCAAGTCTTAAAAGGCCAACAAAGGTGTACAAACAAACCCTTAGAGGAAAAATTTCAAATCCAAGGCAATCTTTCCACATTAATTAAACTCTGAGCATACATCAACTGAGATATATTCGGCGCATGAGAATCGATATAAAACGTGTGAAATTACAGCTCCAAAAACATAAATCTCTCAGTGCTCAGTACCGTCTGCACCATGTGTCTCTGTGATGACTGTATATACAAACTAACGGTTAAATATAATGCATAAACATTTAAAGATGTAGACATTCAATATTATAGTGAGTAACTGACTTTGTACGGCCATCTCATCTTGAGATTTAAGTAGATTTACACCACATTTTGATTGATTAGCATGACATCATTCCTACATCATGACATTGCCTGTCACCATTCATGCTATCAAGATTGATTAGGTTTTGCAAGCTTGGGTGTTCGTGGATAAAGCTGCCCGGATTAATCAAATATGATTAATATCAATCAATATATAATATAATGTTTACCAACCTATAATTAAACAATATAATACTTATTGAATCGACTTCAATATGGGTTAACACCTCATCGACCATAGAGAGTAGGGTTGCAACCCGCAGATAGTATATGAAAATAGTTTAGAAATAAGGGAAGACCAGGTGGAATGATAAACATTCAACATCGGGATGAAAGAAATAAAGAAAAGACACGTCTATGGTAAGTGGCAGTCTGACATAGGCAATTAGAGAATTATAGTTACTGGGATACGGGAGACAGGGAATATTATAATTCCGCTACAAATCAATTGGTTAATAATCGGGTTGGTAAGATTCATGAAAGGAAACAGATGAACGAAGACTTGATTACTAGGAGAAGGTCAACCAATTGAGACAAGTACCAATTCAACATATTAAGGATGCATGTAAAGGCATCGATGGGAGATTTAAGAAGAATATACATCGAACATTGCATTCGGAAAATACAGAGACAGGACTTGACCAGCGATGGAAGGGGACTTGTATTGAGAATCTGCGATAAAAAACATTACACTCTGTGCTTGCCTACTTTAATTATTTAATTAATTTCTAATGTCCCCAAAAGGGGACATTACATGTTTCTGCTGTAGGAAGTTTCGGTGAATGAAATTTTGTAACAGCTAAACAAAGTTATATATGAAATTTCTCTACGATCATATTAAGCAACAAATTTTTGAATGAAAGAAGTTATAACCATTATGAGCATGGGAAAGTTAAAGTTATAATGTTAATTTATAATATCACTTCAAACAAGTTGAAAACAAAAATCAGACCAACCTATTACAACTGTTTGATGAAATGCCAATTCACTGAATGTAATGAACCCTTTTCGATCCATTTCTTTATTCTTTCATCAGAAATAAATAATTACTTCCTGATCCTTTGGATACTAATTGCACCATCTTATACATAATTGATTAGTTATAGGAAACGTGTCTTCATGACTTTTAGAGAAATCGGTTAGGGAGCGATGCTTAACATTAACCTATGTTTGTTGATATTATTTATCTACATAATTTAATCATCCCAATCCTTCCTTGGTGACGGCTTATTATCTATGCCTTGCTGAGTGGTATTCAATATAATTATTCTTCATGAGGCGATTGGAAGATTGAAATTAATCTTCTCTTCAAGAGGTCATAGGTAATCTTTATTTGCAGTAGACATAGACGTTGATGAAGATAACATTTATCCTGCATATTATTATTAGATAGCCCACAGATTTTAATCTTATCAACTTATTAATACCCAGCGGTTGTGGATGTGAATCACTGTTTCAGAGACCCATAATAGAGTAACCTTTGTTCACGATGTGAGAACAGGGTAGCGGATGATTTTCAGTGTAATCACTCCAAGCTTGCGTTGATGTCCAAGTTGGAGGCTAATCATTTGTTTGGTTACTTTAATGGATGGCAATCTCTGTAGTATCAGTCAACGTCAAAATTTGTATTACTTGGGTATTGTATTTGCTCCTTCCAATCCCTGTCTATTCTTCCCGAACACTGTTTGTTTGTTATCGTTCTATCTTCATGTTAATAACCACTATCATCTTTGGTAGCTTTTTGTAGCCTCAATCCTTTAATATTGCAATAGTACCTTGGTAGATCGTATTTCTTAAACGATTTGTTATTTCTTTGCAATTTTCCTTACTATTCCCTGCTTCCTCATTGTCGTTTATGCTCTCCTTATAACTACGCAAGGAAGAGGGGCCTTTCAAAGGTTGTGACCATTCACACACCTTGGTTTAGTTTAATATTTTGATTTATATTATATATATCTTTGGTGGTATGGAATGATTCAGTTAATATTATTATTTATGTTGCGTTGATTATATATCAGTTGGTAAAGATGTCGATTGTTGTAATGTCTGTATGATTAGATAAAATAGATTTAATATTTATATTATAACTAATTCCAATAATATATGATTATATATTAATAATATATTATTTTATGGATTGATATTAATATTATTATTGAGTAATATTATTTAAGATTAATATTCTATTATGTTATTATTAATATTAATAATTAATAATTATTAATATTATATATAACAATTATTCATAAGGACTCATATTTATTATTATTAGAATAATGTTCAAATCAAGTTTACTCATTTGTATCGTCAATTACGGCTCATGACACTGAAACTTGTAAAAATTGCAATATTTTGGTATAAAAAATTTGGACAGTATATTACAGTAGCATCACTTCAGAATAAGTGATCGCAGAGGGCTGATGGCATAAGGAAAATCCATCACTTGTAAAGATATGTAAAGCTTATTCAAAATAGACTATGGGACTATGCATCACTGAAGGTGAACCTCTAGTGAATGCACAGTTGCATGTGAGGTTAATAACATTAAGGCTAGGCATTCTGTGAGGAAAAGGAAAAAATTCTAAAATTGAAAAATGTGTGATGCTCACTCCAAGGAGATCAAGAAGGGGAACTTGTGCTAATCTTAGTATTTCTCTCTTAGTTCATCACAACATAAATAATCACTTTCAAACATCCCGGAATGGCCATTTTCAAGAACCTTTTCACGGGACTAGAGTTATAATTTATTATCTTTTCTAGTTTTTGCCTTGCTATAATAATCCACCTCAATGAAGATGCAGATTTTGTACAGCACTTCTTGGGAGTTGCACCAGACAATTTGTTGACCATTTGTTAATGTATTGACTCAAGCATCCATTTTCCATTTGATAGCATGTTTGTCCTACTGACCAGTTCAATGTAGATGAATGACTACCACTGGAAACTCCAACAATAATATCGGGTACTTATTTCTTCTTTGCTATAAAAGACAATAGTTCAGAGCCAGCAAACTGACAATATTGTTTGTTTGTTTTTGAATGAGACATTGTTATGCAGTCATCAAATTACCTTCATGAGTTAAAAGGATTCCCAGGATACCTGCTATCACTGGATTCCCTAAAGCCTCCCATCAAAATTATGCTTGTGCCATACTTCTGGAGCTAGGAAGATGTTACTTATAGACAAGTTAAGAGGAAGGAAGAACATAATGGCATATTCTTGCAAGTAAAAAGATTCCCAGGATACCTTTCTATACCCAGATTACCTGCAGCTTCCCATCAACATTCAGATTATGCCATACTCTTAGAGGAAAGAAGATGTACTTATAAAAAAGATAACAAGAAGACAACACATAATGATCTGTGGATTCTGTACTTCCAAGCAGATTCAAATTTGATCCACTAAAAATCTATCTTACTGGATATTATGTACCAGTCGTACCAGAATTGGGTGCAGATATGAATTTGCCTATGAAATCAGTCAAGGTTCACATTTTATCAGTCCAAATTATGTTGAAACAGCACAATGTGTACCAAAGCAATTCAATGGTGGATGTGACAATGCCAACCGATATCAGGCAAATTTTCAAGGTGTTTATTTTCAATTTCTGACCTCCAAAACCCTAAATGACCATCACAAAACACTAAATGACTGGCATTATCATGCATTATGTCTGTGCAGTTTCACGGAAAACAGCAAACAGAAAACAGGGAAAGAAGAGGAGGCAATTGTGTATTGATAGGACAGCTCAGAGAAAACAGCCGGCAACCCAACAACAACAAATGCTAACAGCCAATTAAACCATCTATTTATATGTGCTCACAGTTGAAATCACAAAATATATTAATATTTAATTTAAATGATAAACAGTATAACTGTATATACTATATATTATTATTGCATTTAGTATATGACAAATAGCATATAAATATAAATATATTCTATATTATTGGTTATAAACAAAAGTCTGTGTTATTATTATGAAAATAGAGGAGCTGCTAAAAAAAAAAATAATTATATTTTTTAGTATTTTATCATATACAATTTGTATATTGTTTTAAAGTTTTATCCTAATGCAAAATTTATATCAAAATTTTAAAATTTAATATTATGATTTTACAATTTTAGCATTTCAAATTATAAACTGTTTCACCTTCCAAACCATAGTTGAAAAACTCAGACTAGGCAAAAACTTCCAAAGCCCCAAAAATGTGACTTGGCAACTTAAAAAATTGCTTTAAATTTCATTAGAAACATATTGTTTTGCGAAATTCAGTGACAAGTTGTACCCAGTGAGTCCATAAATGAGTACAAAAGTGTTTTCTATCAAATTTGATTGATTTGAATGCAAATTGAGTATGAAATCCGCATCCTCATGTAAAATCCCAATATAATAGTTAGCTAACAACTATAATGAATTTATGATCATTGCCTCTGAACATCATCATGATTCAACATAATTCATAGATTACATATTATGACATTTTACATCTCCCTCTTCCCTATTCTAGTTAAAACTTTGGGAGATGTTCTGAATTTCTAATAATCACATTCGAATCTTGGATACTGATAGTATGATATTTCATCATTGATCAATGATATTGTGATAGTGATAAAATCAGTGTTACCCCAAGTTTCCGAGACAGGGACGGCATGCGACGAGTTTCCGAGACGGCAAATGTTTTTGTCAAGTTTGGGGACGGCAAAGGGGACGGCTATATAAATATAGGGAAATTTGCATATATACATTACATTCATATGAAAGCATGGATCAAGCATGCCATTTAAACATAATAGAACCTTAACATACAACACTTCAATAGTCAAACTCAATATTCAATAATATGCAGTCATAATTCTGAATTCATTGTCAATATGCATGTAATATTAAAATAATAACATACAAAATTGAAATACACCCAAGAACATAATTCGGATTTCATTGCCAATAGCAACAAGAACAATTACCTAGCTTCCAAATTGAAACACACTACTCTCATTTAAGTCTGATATAAATTATCGATATACACATTAGAGCCTATACATGAAATAACATTCCTATGAAATACTAACATGAAAAACCTTGGAAATTGTGTTGTAGTTGACTGTTGCAGGTTTGACATTAACCCTAGAAAGGGCTGCTACAAATAGTGGATCAAGTATATGTCTCCCAATGCCTCACTCTAGACCACACTCACCATAGATCTAAATTGGGGTTACACCGTTACACCCCTAAAACTACACCTCTAGTTCATTGTAAGTCGACTGATATTAATAGGAACAGGTCTCCTATACAGTTCCAAACATGATATAGGTCTGTTACAGCAAGATGACACCTTGATGCAACCTCCAATATTCACCAAATCTTTCACAAAGGACCAAAATCAACACAAAACCAACCTAGCACTGATGTATTGCCACAAAATGACATAAAGATGCATGTTCTAGGTCTGTAATGCACTTTTCATACTTTCCCAAAAACTTGCAAACAGTCTGATATATGATTCTGAGCATGTAGCATGACTGTAACAGCATTCTTAATTTCACGATTCTTAATGTAATGTTGCTAAATACTAATCAGAGGACCCCAAATAGCAGGAATTAACTACCAAACAGTAATAAGCATAATCAGAAAAACTTGGAAGGAAGGGCCCACTTTAATATTAAAAAAGAAAGAGTTTTATGAAAAAAATGTGTTTTTAAAGTGGAAATGTAGCCTATCCCGTTGGAGACGCCTATCCATCCCGGGGACTTCCAAAAAATCCCCAAGGAGTCCCTAGTCGTCCCCTGGACGTACGACTGTCCCCCCCAATTTTGGGCGACATCCTTGAGTTTCCAAGACGTCCCCTATCATTTTTAGAAAATCAGGGACGGGGTGGGGATGTCCCCTAGCCATCCCCCTGTCCCGGAAACGTCCCCGGTATGGGGACGGGGGATTTCAGGCCGGGGATGCATCCCCGGGTTACGCTAGATAACTTTAATTGTCTAAGTTCTCGATTTTGGTCTCCACTCCTAGACCCCCTCATTGTAACCAAATTTCATAAATGACAAACGATCCAATTAACTACTGGGGGTAGCGGAGACCCTAATGGATTTGAGGGACAACAATGATAAGTTTGACAAAGGTGTTAGATGTGAGAAAAACTCACCCAATAGAAAAACTCGCGAGTTAATAAAAACTTGCCAAGTTTCCTGCAAGTCTTTCAACTATGTTCCAAAAAAAGATTAGCACTGAAAATCTATCATGACATTCAAGTTTGATGAATTGATAATTGATATTTCATAAGTATATATTATATTTCAAATTCGTAATATTTATGTTAGTTTTGTTTATCATATGCATGATAGGTAATATTCTAAACTTAATTCTTGTTTTTAGGTTATAAATATGTACATTTTTATGCTATAAATATGTACATTTTTATGACTTTAATATATTTGTACAGACATGCCCAACCCCTAAATAAAAAATTATTATACCAATGTACCATACAGACATACACCTACCTGCACTAGACTCCAATTTGGTAGCTTAGACTATAATTGGTTGCAACCATAGCATTGTGAATACTGGATGATCATTTTGAACACGAGAAGGATTACATTACAATTGTTGTTGGGAGAAATAGCTAGACAAACGAAAGAAAATAGAAAGTCTTTCAAAGTGCTAGAAAAGAATCTTGACCTTGAAATAAAATTGAACACATAGATCAAGGTCAAAACAAATTCCATCTTTGTATCAAGAAAATGATAAGCAAAATATCTAGAATCAAAACAGAAAAGTGATTTAAATACCTTTACTATCATTGCCTTGTAGAACAAGATTCAATCAACTAAAGACCTATCAATTACTAAGCAAAACAATGTGTACATTGATGAAATTGGGAGGTCTATTTAAACAAGGATAAAGAATATTAAGGGGATGTAAGGTGTGATAAGGTTGAGAAATAGGCAGTAGCGGAATATTCATTGGCAAAATGGATATGTTTTTTGCATTTGTAAGGCAAATGTATTGGCCAAAGTGGATCACTACACAAAACATCATTTAAGGGAGGGAGAAAATCAAATTGAATCACATAAGAACACTATCAGTGTTTCTCCAAGTTTCTAAGATGGGTGGATGTGGTTTTCGGGGCAAGTTTCTTATTGATTTAGGTTCATCCTAACTCCAAAGACATCAACATAATAAAGTCCTGCATTTAATATGCATAATCTCTAGCTTACTTAAGGGAACAACTTCTTAAATTGAACAACCTACTAGAACTACTATAAACCATAAAATCAAATCAGAGATATCACAGAAATGACTACTCACTATTAGTATTCATTTTTTATCATTAGAAAATTACCTTCATTTTTTGTTCTCATTTTGTACAACTCTATATAAGTGGAATAAAGGATGATAAGAAAAAAAACATTAAAATGTAAACATGTTACCTCAAATCTCACAGCTGTTCCAGCAGGTATGTTAAGACGCATCCCATAAGCCTTTTCTCGATCAAAACACAGGAATGGATTCACCTCGATAAAGTGATAGTGGCTACCAACCTATTAATTAATATAGAAAAACATTTTAATAACTCACAACAGAAAATCAATTTATAAACATGCTTTCAATGTCAAATATATGATATGATAATGTAAGATTGTTGTAATTAAATTCTCTCTCTTGGGAGACAACAAAGCTAATTTGTTCCCAAGACAAACTAATGAAACAGTAAACTAATACTTTTCCCTAGAACAACCTTGTTTCTAAGGATCCAATCATCCAAGGCTCTATGGTAGTAACAAAAATAAAATATTCATAAATACAAATAAATTTGTGTATTGTTATAGCCTGTTCAAGAATTAAATCTCAACACTAGAATTAATAATTTAAAAAGTATACCAAAAAAATAGTTAAAAATCATTGATTATAAGGTATCCATTGTGCTAAGTGAGACCGCGATATCACTAAGTTTCATTATTTTCAAGAGTGATCCAAGTGCCAATATTCTTCCTTTCAACTAATCAAATGTCATGCATATTGACCATTGAAGAGTGTTGAGATTTACACCTCAAAGATGACAATTCTTGCCAAGAACACCCATGTCTGACTACCTCTCAAAAACTAACTAGTATTGAAAAAGAAGATGGTGATGCAATTATAGGGATAACAATTCTATTATGCTAATAATAACCTCCTATCTCTGCTTATAACAGTTTCAAGGAAGTTGAGTGATAATTAAAACAATGCGGACACAAATGTGGCAAAGTGACTTTCCATGTTCAATATCCACTCAAATTGCAAAATATATAGTGACTTATCATGCCACAACTACCAAATTAACCATATACATAACTACCAAATTGATCTAAACCTTAGTTACAAAAACCAGGGTTGAGTTGAGCTACCCAAGTTAAGCTTATTTAGTTTAAGCTTAAATCTATGTTTACACTAATATCCCTTCAAATTAACCTTTTTTGATGAACAAACCGTATATTAAAACCAAGAGCTAAAGCATAAAAGCAAGTCCTAAAAAAATACGACGCATGGGATCACATGCCAAAGCCGAACCTGAAAAGATTGGAGAAATGGCCCCATAAACTAGAAGCAAACACAAAAACAAACAAAGCATGGCCCCCACGCAAAACAACAATTAAATCACCATTCAGCAAAACTGAAAACAAACCATTACAAATATGCTACAACGGCAACTCCAATGTCATGTACCCTTCTTGAGGGGTTCACTAATAACCCTTAAGTCTAATTTTAGAAATTCTTCCCAATGGCTAACAGGGATGATAGGAAAAGGAAACTTAATCAAACAATCAAATGAAGTTGTCGAATAGCGAAAATTAAAAGATAACTTATACCTAATTATTTAAAAAGGTGTTTTAATTGAATTAAGTTTCACTAGACCTAAGGTGCATAAAGGTGATTAAAAAGGACACATTTATATTTTATAACTTTGAGGAATTAATTGACATAAAGAAAGTAATATTATTTTAATTCCTCACAACAAGTTATGAAAGAGAAGAATGTCTTTGAAAAGGATTTTCTAGCTATTTCAAACAATTTCATTTTTCAGGAATGAACATGCATATTTCCTCTCTTCCCAAGGACAAAAATCCTCAAGATTTGTAAGCTTTGAGGATGAAAGCCCTCCAAGTTTTCAATGCAATCACATGTAGAGATTGATAGTGTGCTTCATCAAGCAATAATTTCATCCAGTTTTCAGTGTGATGTGATATTTGTAGTCTTTGCTCTCAGTTTTTGTTCCAATTTTGGGTTATTAATATTACCATTGATGCAAAGTAATCTGATTTTTTTTTGAAGTATTGACTCCCATGAAAGCCATACTCTTTGTTGTCAGTACTAGTCATACACTATAGGTTGTACAATTTAGCAGGTAAAATTCAGACCATACAAATGCAAAAAGTCTTTCCCATGGTGGGTGTTAGAAATTTCTGCTCAAGGAAATCTGATTTTCTAGGCGAATCCTAGCTGTACTGCAGAGAATAATGAAATTCATATTGGTCATATACACCTGAAAGCTTGTATTGTTGTGTTAATGGTCATATCAATCTGATCATTAGTGTTTTCAAAGCAGTTTCAGTCTAAGCTGCAGCAACTTGCATGCACCAAGTAATCCCTACAAGTGAAAATTCTGATCGCAACCTCCTTGTTGACATTTATATGGCCATACCTAGTCATTTGAGGGGCCATATAGTTTGTTAAAGAAAAATATCTGAAACAAAGAAATCAAAAAAGGTTAAAACTTAATATGTTGTTTGTCATCATTTCTTGCCAATAATTTTCACTTCTAGTAGTGTTGTAAGTTTCTAGTCGGGGTTCATATTGTTTGTGAACAAAGATTATCATGAAATATCATGCAGCTTCTGTCTTTAGATTTCTTCAAGTATTTCCTCAAGTGAAATATATATTCCAAAGCCTTTAGACATCAATTTTCTGGCAAAGGGACCTTTGTTTGAAGCACTAATTTCAGATAAAATTCATGCTATATAAGAATAATAGTTTTTTATTTATTTGTGATTGCAACTCAATCACTTGTATTTCAATTACTTGAAAAGTCGTGTATTGTAAAAATGGATGGAGTGCAGCTGCAATGTCCCCTTTTTAAGACATTAAAATTAATTAAATAATTAAAACATTTGAGTTGTCGAAATATAATGACAACTTAATTTAATTATTTAATAGAGCAACTAAAGTAACTTTTTATGTCAACAGAATTATAAAATAAAAGTCACTTTATTTCAAATTAGAAAGAGAAAGAAATGGAATGCCAAGAGAAGCTAATGGAATGTAGGAGTTTACTGTAGAATGCTATTAAAGTACAAGAAGAGGATTATGCAGAACATGTTCAGATATTATTTTGATTTGAAGAATTTGTCCAGTGCATTTGCATTAGTTGAATTTCTGATGACAAAACCCTTTAGGAGTTGATCAAAGGTTGGACGGAAACCCAATCTTCTTGGGAAGCGGATTCACTCACAGTTCACTATTGTGCTTATTTGCAGAAGTTTGGAATTTAATGATAATGTATGTGGATCTGAGTTAAATAAAAATATTGTTTTCTGGAAGCTTTATATATTTCTGAATATTAATGGTAAAGGTTCTCTGAATATTATAGTCTGAATAATCACATATCTTGGTGTGGGCTATTCAGGAGGTTGAATATTTTATTCTAAGCATTATGGGCAAATGATATGTGGGACCCGTCTATATTTGGCAATGGTTTATATTGTTGGGCATCACAATACATGAGAGGCACAGGCAAATATTCTTGAATACCAATATGTAATGTCCCCGTTTTTAGACTTATGGGATTCGCTTGGTAGGGCGACCCTCACAGGCTAATCAGGCGATCAGAGGGGGTCAAATGGTGGAGCCAGTGTTGGGATTCCATTATGGAGGTTCAGATTATCAGGTCTGCTCTTCGTTCGGGTCATTTTCGTCAACTTACTATTTTTAGTAAGTGGTATTTAGGGTATGGCCAAGATTAGCAAGGTGTCTGTACGGAGTGTCAGATGTCTCAAGATCGAGTTTCAGGGAATCTCTAGTTTGAGAGACTTACTATTTTTAGTAAGTCTATTTTTAGCAGTTGGCTATTTTTGGCAGTGGGTTATTTCCGGCAGGTCAGTTGGCGTTTGAGGCTCTAGTGTCAGAAATGAGTTTGTACAGTCAGCGAGATTCAAAGGCTTTTGGTTTTTAAACTTATCGTTATTAAATTAAATTATTTTAATTTAATAACTTTAATACTTTATAACTTTAATGTTATAAAGTGAAGAGGTCTTTTAAAAGCCTTTTTAACGAAAAAAAAAAATTGTGCTTTTTCAGAAAAAGCTATATATTCTACTCGAAAAAGCACTTTCAATCATCTATTGTTGAATTATGATTTTATTGAAGTTGTGAGAGAGACTACACGGCTAGGGTTTTGAGGATTGATTCCTCTTCTGACAATTTGAGCCATTACAGATTAATGGTGAATTTTGCAGCTGTATCTGAGATCATAATTCAGTGTTGAGGTATACTAGAATTCTGAGAAGTATTAATCTACAGACAGATGATTGCATTCCAAAGGTTTAATTATTTTTCTTGTTGAGGTTCGATTTTATTGGGGAATGTGTTGTATCTTAATTGCTGGTGCTGCAATTAAGAAATTGGTGTTCGATTTATATGAAAGATCAAGTGCGTGACTGATCTCTTGGTCATACCTTACTAGAAGACTCCTGCGTTTGGATTTGAGGCTGTCTTCATACCTCACGTGAGTGCCATTTTCAGCTACAGCAGGGTGCGTGAGTTTAGGAGGCTATGGCACTTCAATTGACTGCCCACGTGACTGCTAAAGGGGCTGTTTCATTCTGCTAGGGCCTGCAAATTGCTACAGGACAGCCACGTGATCATTACTAGCTACCACGTGACTGCAAGAAAAGTGGCCTTAATTAATTCTAGGCTGTGTCACGGTTTGGAGGATATCACATTTGCAAAATTCACAGAATTTGCCAGGTGCCATGATTTTATATTAATAAATTGCTTCTATGGTTTGTTTGACATGGGATTAAAAATAATAAATGTTATCAAGGATATTCTTTTGTCTGGATTTGTTATTTTAATAAATGGTGAAAATCTGAAAGCGTCCATTGAATTTCAAATTTATTGTTCTTAAACTCTAGAAGTAATTTAAAGGTGCTATTACATTTGAGAAGAGAGCTAGTTTGTTAATAAGAGCCTGCCAGGGTTCTTTACAGTCGTATCAGAGCATTTTTCCTGCCATCTTGTGGGGTCTGGATTCATTTATATTCACAAGTATTTTAAAAGTGACCAGCAATTCCATTTTCCCTAGCTATGGATAAATACAGGACACCCAGTTCCAGGAGTCGTCGTAGCAGTAAGGGAAATAAAGAAAAATTAAATGCTTTAGTAGAAAGCATGGAGAGACTTAGACTGCATCAACAGAGATTGGCAGAGAGTTTGTCGGATCCAGTTATAGTAGACAGGGCAGCGAGATATATGGTCTCTACCTTTAGAAGGCCGACATCGAGTTTGCAGGGGAGAAGGTTGGAGTTTTCTCCGAAAAATTGTCCATGACGCTGATGTTCCTACATCTAGTTCAGCACCTGCTATTCCCATTCATAGTGCTGGTGATGGATTTATTGCACAGGAGCCAGTGGATGTTTCAGTGCCTTTGGTTGACAACAGCGCTGAGCATCACTAGGTTGAGGCTCCCAGACCAATCACTACGGATTGTACAGAGGCAGCTGATGTTGCAGTTATCACTGAGTATTCCAACTCTTTCATGGAGGGAGTTATTATTGGAGATGTTTATGTCAGCTGTAATATTGTAGCTCCAGTTCAGGAGGCAGTTGCTTCCTTGGTTGGGGCCGAGGCAAGTATGGAGTCTCCCAGTGGTGAGGTTGGTGATCTGGGCATTACAGCGGGTCAGTTGATGACAGTTCGGGCTCCAGCATTATTGGTGCATAGTCTGACGTTGAGTCATGTGTGCAAAGTCACGTGTTAGCTGTTGAGATTTCAGCAGGAGATGTAGGAGCTGATAGTATAGACACATCTGATGACACTTTTGACGATGTTGTGAGTTGCATTGGAGATGACACCCCCTGTGAGTTGTTGGGTGATGACAGGGAGGAGCGTATGAGCTCTGACAGCTTAGAGATTTATGATAGCAGTCGCAGTATGGGATCAGTACAGGAGACAGTGATTTTTTCCTGTGTTGAGGATGTGAGCATGGAGCTTTCTAGTGATGACACTCAAGATGAGAGTGTTGCAGCTGATTTGGGCGACGTAGTTTCATGCCACAATATAGTTGATTCACATGATGACATTGACTCGTGTATGCAGCCAGAGTTAGTAGAGGAGATGAAGATATATGATGTGTACACTAGCATTGCAAATATCTCCGATGCTGAGAGCAAGGATGATGAGTGTTGTAGTATTTTGGGCTTTCTATATCTGACTTTGGTTGTAGATTCAGCGTTATCATATGGTGGTGGTGGGTTTCAGGATTCTGTGTTACAGGGACTCACAGATGAGGACAGGGAAGCTTATGAGTGGCAGGAGTTTGTTACAGCCAGGGCTTCCACTTCTAGAGAGGGGGTAACTCATGTGGATGTATCCCAGGATCTAGACTGTCGGATGGTTGCAGAGGACGAGGGAGTTGGAGATTGTGTTGAGTCGGATTCAGTAGCAGCTTTCCCGGGGTTAGATGAGGATGTGTCCGATGCCTGTACTCAATTTGTTGATGTGTACTCAGATGGAAGTACACAGAGAGACGGTGATCTTGAGGGGAGTTTGTTGGATACAGCTTCCTCTCATAGTGTAGACAGTGCGTTTGAGTTTGTTCATAGGAGGCCCGTTGTGCAGAGTCATCATGTGACTAGCTAGTTGCGAGTTGATGAGAGAGATATTACTTCTACTCTCGAGCATTTTGATGCTGCTCGTCAGTTGTTGGCTATTTATGGTTGGGGTGCTCCTATGACAGATGAGCCCAGTGGTGGTTACCTTTCATTGACAGAGATTCATTCTTTGCGTGAGGCTGTCAAGATTTTGAGACATAACTACTTACAGATGGTCGCTGACCAAGATCACCTAGTTGAGTGGGGGCGTACAGCCTATGAGGCACTGATGGACAGAGAGGAGGTGAGTGAGCTTACCCAGGAGCTCACAGCGACTACTGAGGTTTTAGAGGACACTCAGCGGGCTCTTCAGGAGTCGCAGATTCAGTTAGAGGAGGTGACCGTGGAGTTGGAGCATTTTCGATCCGCACCAGCCCTAGATTCAGTTCGATTGCACATTGAGGTGGTTGGAGGTGAGTTTGCCCCTACGGTTGGTGATGAGGAACATGATGATGTAGCAGACACACATGTTCAGGATATAGGAGCACTTGGTATGGATGAGGTAGGAGTACCAGTGGAGTCAAGCTCTCAAGTTGATTTCCTTCCTTTAGCTGGGAGTGAATCTATTTCATCATCTCACATAGCTAATAGCATGGGACAGTTGGCTGTGCCACATTTTCAGAGGGATCAGTTGTGGATTGCAGGGGAGCAAGCTGACACTTCCACGTATAATTTCTATTGCACCATTGTCATTTATGGAGTATTTACTTGAGAGTGCAGATGTGCGACAGGATTCTTATAGAGTGTCTGAGGGTACTCTCATTTGAGGTTCTTGCGCTATTCGGAGGTTGGTAGGGAGGATTGTGGAGACCTTATCTACTATGCTTCCCCACAGGGATTTTGAGGTTGGGTTTGTTGAGAGGGTTGCTCAAGTTCCTACCCAACCTACAATTATGTGGAGTTAGAGATTGGATCCATCTCATGATTCTCAGTTTGGTAATGATGAGCTCCTGACAGAGATTGGGGCTTCCGACCGGTAGTATACGGTGGGGTATGTTCATCATTCGTCTTTTGACCCACAGGTAGAAGATTTCATCTCACATAGGGGTAGTTCGCTCCGGTTTCTTATCATCCATTATGGGATGGTTTGGCACCATCTTTTACAGATGGATTTGGCAATTGCAAGTTAGATTACTCGCAATATCCACACACTCAGGACTGTTTATCAGAGGGCAAAGTTGATAACAAGGATTCAGGCACATTTGGTCACTGTCGTTTTCTCAATGCGGTTGGGTCTGAGTGTCAGATAGACAGGGACTTAGGTTTTGACAGAGTTGTTATTTCGGTTGGGTTGAGTTACGCCGGGTTGTTTTCTGCAGCAGCATCTGTAGTTGGTCTACGGATGTTGTTTTCAGTGGCGTCTATTCTGTTGATGTTGGTTTTTACTTCACAGGAGTATGGTGAGGATCGGGACATTACTTATGACCATCCTTGCGATCCAGGTGGTTTATGATGTTGTTTTTCCTGATTGCTTGAGGACAAGCAATCTTGAGAAGGGAGGACTGTCACGTCCCCGTTTTTTGACTTATGGGATTAGCTTGGTTTGGCGACCCTCACAGGCTAATCAGGCGATCAGAGGGGGTCAGATGGTTGAGCCAGTGTTGGGATTCCATTCTGGAGGTTCAAATTATCACGTCTGCTCTTCGTTCGGATCTTTTTGGTCAACTTACTATTTTTAGTAAGTGGTATTTGGGGTATGGCCAAGATTAGCAGGGTGTCTGCACGGAGTGTCAGATGTCTCAGGATCGAGTTTCATGGAATCTCCAGTTTGAGAGACTTACTATTTTTAGCAGTTGGCTATTTTTGGCAGTGGGTTATTTCCGACAGGTCAGTTGGCATTTGCGGCTCTGGTGTCGGAAATGAGTTTGTATAGTCAGCAGGATTCAGAGGCTTTTGGCTTTTAAACTTATCATTATTAAATTAAATTATTTTAATTTAATAACTTTAATACTTTATAACTTTAATGTTATAAAGTGAAGAGGTCTTTTAAAAGCCTTTTTAATGAAAAAAGTGAAATTGTGCTTTTTCCGAAAAATCTATATATTCTACTCGAAAAAGCACTTTCAATCATCTATTGTTAAATTATGATTTTATTGAAGTTGTGAAAAAGACTACACGGCTAGGGTTTTGAGGACTGATTCCTCTTCTAGCAATTTGAGCCATTACAGATTGATGGTGAATTTTGCAGCTGTATCTGAGATCATAATCCAGTGTTGAGGTATACTAGAATTCTGAGAAGTATTAATCTACAAACAGATGATTGCATTCCAAGGGTTTAGTTATTCTTCTTGCTGAGGTTCGATTTTATTAGGGAATGTGTTGTATCTTAATTGTTGGTGCTGCAATTAAGAAATTGGTGTTCGAATTATTCAAAAGATCAACCACGTGATTGATCTCTTGGTCGTACCTTATTAGAAGACTCCTACGTTTGGATTTGAGGCTGTCTTCATACCTCACATGAGTGCCATTTTCAGCTACAGCAAGGTGCGTGAGTTTAGGAGGCTATGGCACTTCCATTGACTGCCCACGTGACAGCTAAAGGGGCTGTTTCATTCTGCTAGGGCCTACAAATTGCTATAGGACAGCCACGTGATCATTACCAGCTGCCACGTGACTACAAGAAAAGTGGCGTTAATTAATTCTGGGATGTGTCACAGTTTGGAGGATATCACATTTGCAAAATTCGCAGAATTTGCCAGGTGCCATGATTTTATATTAATAAATTGCTTCTATGGTTTGTTTGGCATGGGATTAAAAATAATAAATGTTATCAAGGATATTCGTTTGTCTGGATTTGTTATTTTAATAAATGGTGAAAATCTGAAAGCATTTATTGAATTTCATATTTATTGTTCGTAAATTCTGGAAGTAATTTAAAGGTGCTATTACATTTGAGAAAAGAGCTAGTTTGTTAATAAGAGCCTGCCAGGGTTCTTTACACAATAATCTCTAAATAAAAGGCTATCAATAGTGAATGTATGACTGCGGGAGTTATTCGTCATAACCAAGGGTGTGCTTTATATTTCTATGTGGATTCAGAGAAGGATTATATGTAAATATTTGACATCGTGGACTATTGTCATTGGCTAAGTTTGAACTTTGGAAAATATTATTGATGGTGTTTTAAATAATAGCGTATGCACTCTCTTTCCTTTGAGCATCTCCATGGTATGGTCTCCTCTGAAATAACCTACTCCACAAAGATGTTGTATTGGAGAAATATGGCTTCCGCTCCAGGAACTCCTCATGATTGAAGGAAGCTGATACATATTACTGACTGCAAACTATGGAGGCTTTTCTATATTTCAAATCATGAATGGGATGTTTATTCCTTATTTCTCCTATCGAACCTCCTAAGCAATGATAATCTTCACCCAATCACTGTCATTTATTCATATTGCTGGAACGGGTGTTTGACACATTTGATAGTTGTTGTTCATTCATGGTGACCGAACTAGAGATGATAATCCTCACCTTCTAGCATTGAGCATTGGCCTAGTGTCTACCACTGTAACAATGGTTGGAGGTGGAAGTTCAGGTTACATAAACATTAGCTACTGTTGATGCGAACTTCAGACAATTGTTGAGGAAGTGTTATTCAGACAAACACATATTCCAGCTTGGGCATCAACTACAGGTAGGAGCTCTCTTATTTAATGCTACTGTCACTCCTTGGAATGCTACATACTGTAATTGCAGATGGTCTGTAAAAAAGAAAGGTGAAAACCACATACTTTGGAGATAATGGCAACCTTCTCTGCAATCTAATCTGTACAAGTCAGATTTGATAAAGATTTATAATTTTTGTATCTGCTGTGATTTCATTGTAGTATTTTAAGGCAGAACCTATTCAAACACAATTGCTAGGTCTGAATAGTTGATACTACTGTTTTATCTGTTAAAAATTGTGAGCCCTATTATCAATTATGCTGTCAATATACATGTTCTCTTTGCAAATCAATATCATTCCCTCTTGAGACTGAAAACTGTTGGCTAAAAATTTTGTAAGCCGCTAAGACTACACCTTACAAAATTGTAACTTTAGGCAACGTCTCATGAGATTTCTCTCTCCTCTCAGCAATAGGGGAGGCTCTCTTCTTACCGTAGGTGGCTTCAACAGGAACTTAACTGAAATTACAAAAAAGTGGTTCTCTCAATCGATTCCTCTTTTTTCAGGAAGGATTTGCATACAACTACTACTTTCTAACTTAACAAAAAGTGCCTTATTGCTACGATAATATTGGACCCTGGAATTGACATAAGAACAATACCAAGGGCAGCAGCTTTCTTTTTATATTTTGTGAAACAAAAACAGGGACCCAAAGTCTCCTGCGCTTGTCTCGTGAGGATTCAAGCAGAATAACCAGTAAGGCACAAAGTCTCTTACTAAATACTCTCAAATTTAATAAAAACACTTACAACTGAAGCCCAAAGTCTTCATCTCTAAGCAATTGCAGCCACTACTATCTATCACAATTTGTCCTTCTGCAGCACAAAGTCTTCAAAAGTTCCAATTGGCTCTGAATGCAACAGGCAACTCAAAGTTTGCGCAATTGAATCCAAATCCCTCTTGAATCAAAGCATAAAAAACTCACAATCAACTCAAGAAAATGTCGTCACATAACAATTTGAATTGGCACAAAGTCTCAAAACAATCTGCCTTTTTTGTTGAAAGCAATTTGATTTACATCCAAGCACAAAGTCTTAGAGTGCACAAATTGGCAGAATTTTCTTGCCTTGCCAAAAGATGATTATTTACAATGAGCTCCCTCCTTTATATAGGAAAAGAGAAGAGAGAAAGGTGGAGAGAAAAGGGGAATACCCTTAACCACCTTGACTTATTCCCTAACTAACTAAGTAATTTTGACTTATTCAAAGTTGCATGCCTAATGCACTTGCAACTTGATTACATGTTACAACTTTGCACATGATACTATCACATGCAATTACAAATGTCAAATACAAATTACAAAGACATGATGAAAATATTCTAAGTGCCTGACAAGACACGACACCTATTACATCATCCTTCGTTTTTCTTCATGCTACTACAGGATGTCCGATGTTTGATATGCTCTGGTTTGGTGAAATCATCTTGATCTGGAACAAGAATATGCATCCTTGATTGTTGTGTTGAGTGTTCATTATGGTCATTTCCTTGGAAAGTATCTCTTCCTGAAAGCATTCGATGCCCGCATCATCCCAGTCTTCAACTCTTTGAACTTAGCATAGGATGATTTCTTTCTTGTAAATGGGGTTTTTCAATCCCATTACATGCCACTTTGGAGAGCACTTGTCATCCACAAACGGGATTTAGAGGTCCATTGCAGCTTTTGGGAAAGCGAGAAAACTATATGTGAATGCGTGGAGGTGAGCTTTTAGCTTGCATTTTCTTGATGAGACACCTTCTTCTTGGGTAGAACTCGCATTGTTTCTAGAAACAATACAATCACAAACTTTTGAAGCCAAAAATCCTTCTTTGAATCTCCAATCATGTAGCAAGTGACATGAAAATCCCAAAAAGTGAGAACATCTTCATGAGATAGATCCATTGCATTCTTTTTGATGCAAAGGAGTGAGCCTGGGGTATTGTGAGCATATGGAGATAGCTGGAAATTTGTGGGACAGCGAATGGACGCAAATGTTTGAGCTCAAAAACGAGTGTTTTTATGATGAAAAACTCAAAAATGGGTTTTTGGAATGTGAAAGCATATGCGGACAGCAAGGATATTATATGGAAAATGCATGGAATTGAATGGAAAGACATCCACTTATAATGAGATATTGTGTTTTCATTATAAGTAAATGCGCAAGCATATGCAAGCAACCACCATCATGAATTTTTAAGTCACATGGCAGCGATTTAACAAGCACGGATGGAGTGCGTGTAAGCATGAAAGTGAGGTTTTTGGATGCAAACGCACATGATAAATGAGCTCACTTTCTTTGATAATTTCATTCAAGAACAGGGTTTTTAATCCCGACTGCATATGCAAGCAAGATGAAGCACTTGCATATGCAACTTGGAGAATTTAGATGGAAAAAGAAAGATCATTGAAACAAACATAACATGTAAATCTGAAATAAAAATGAAAACTTACATGTTAATCAAAAACCAAAACATGAACTTGGAAAGAATTGGGGAAAAACTTAAGGAAAAATTACCTCAACTCTCAAGAAGAAATTGTTCCAAATCTTGGGCAAAATTTGAAATGAATCCAAGGCATTTTCGGATTTAGGAAAGATGGGATTTAAAAACTATATATAAATCTCTTTCCTAGTTTTTTTCCTTCAATTTTGGAGGATCAACATGCATTCACAGCCAAGTGGGAAGAAAAGAGAGATTAAATGCATGGAAATAGCAACCGTTTTGACCATTTCCAATGCACATGTAATGGCAATCAAAAACGGCACCTAGGGCATCAAATGCAACTTAAAATGAGTGATAAACAAGCTGCAAATGATAAACAATACCCAAGAGATCACCTTGGAAGAAAACCCTTTAGATTTGATAAAGAAAAATGGCCAAAAATGAGCCGTTTTTTAGCAAAAATTCCCAAAAACGTGGCTTAAATGGGCTGTTTTTGTGAACAAAATCCTTTCAAATCTTCATGTTTGAGTAACCAAGAATGATCCTTGGAAGATTTAGTGCAAAAATGACCCTATGGAAAGAAAAAATGATTGATTTTTTACCATGAATCTTGTGATTTTTTGCTTCAAAATCCCGTTTTTCTCAAAAACCCCCAAAATAAGTGGGTTTTTTTAAATCAAAAACACATGTTTTCCTCTCAAAAATTGCCACTTCTTGCTTTTTAAAGGAAACATAAGCAAAAATGAGTAAAACCGCACTTTTTGGAGTCAACAACATGTATTTTAGCTTCAATGGTTTTTAAAAAACATTGTTTTATATGTGCATTTGCATATAAAAATAACACTACACAACTTAAGTGATTAAATACGCACTTTTTGAGTGCAAATACATATTTCAAAAGACATGTATTTGGCTTGGAAAAAGCCACTTTTCCACTTAAGTTATAAAACGGAATTTTTAATATCAATTGCATATGCAATTGGTCTTGAAAAAGCCACCTTTTCACTTAAGTTGTGCATACGTACTTTTAGATATCAATTGCACATGTAATTAGGCTTGAAAAAACCACCTTTTCACTTAAGTTGTAAAACATAACATTGAAATGCATTATTTTAAACTCAAGTATATGCAATTGCATATGAAAAGCCCACCTTTAAGCATTTAAGATTTAGATTTTACTGGAAGTGGATTTTAAAAGATGACTTGCATGTGGATGATATGCAATGAATGATAAAAACCCCACTTTTATGCACTTAAGTGACTAAATTTAATTAAATTTAATATATAACTATAGTTTTTAATAAACTAACATGAAAATAGACTAGAAAAAGCCAATTTTCATAAAATCATTAAAAACTATGGTCAAATCAACTCAGAATGAGTTGAAATTTAAAAATGGATGTCAAAATCCATTTTAGATATTAAAATTAATTTTATTTCGTGCAATTAACAATAAAAAGCCCACTTTTGGAGGATTTTTAATAAAATATGCAGTCGGCCAAAAAAACCCCACCTTTTGCATCATAACTTGAGTTATACAACTCCGTTTGATGTCTAAGATAGCTCAAAACGAACGTATTTCAAAGGGCTATTGACTCAAGGGAAAATCAAGATTAAAAACTACTAACAAGAAAGGGAAACACGAAGAGAAGGACTTGAAGATTGCCAAAAATCAAGCGCCTGTAGTCAAAGAAGAAAACTCATTCTGACAAGCAATAAGGGGATTTAACTTGATGACAACCTTCATAAACAACGCATAAATAACGATACATAAGATGCAATTCAAGGATGACAAACTGCTTTCATGACACATTATCAATGCATTGAAACATAGAAGATACACCTACGAATCCATGAGAAAAATTGCGTAGGGTTGCCTCAATTTTGTGATGTCAAAATTGAGGACAACAAAACCACAATTACACCTCCATGATAAGTGTTTGACGAAATGCATTAAGGAGAAACAGCACAAAAACTTGAAAAAGTATAGTAGGGGATCTTATAGCAACCAAGAGTTGTTTAAATTTCTAAAGATCCGAGATGGTTCAGCACTGGGTGCTTGTTTATCATTGTAAGATCGTGGTCAGTTTATCTTCTAGATCCATTTGCATCAGTATATTTCCCACCTTGCTAGACGTTCACTAGAATTAGGTGATTTAGTCTATAATTTTGGCATTGCTAGATTCTACTTGCATTCAACCAGTTTTGCATGATTAGAATTTGCATTACACAATCAACCATTTTTGGCTTGATTGATTCTATGACTTTTCTTACACTATAACTTGGTCAACTAGCTTCTAATATCATTCAGGTGTAGTTCCTTTGTCCTTATTCTAGTCTCCCTATGCTCTCACCTTCAAGATTACAAAGCAATGTAACAAGAGTCACCTAGACTTGCAAAAACTTGGCAAGTCTGAGGCGAGTCATGCTCGGTGAATTTACAAGTCCCAGACTCGAATTTACAAGCTGCTAGTGGTGCTATTCGCAGAATGCTGATCCAATTGCATATGTGGCACGTCTCTTATCCGAGCCTGGAGCTGATGAAAATCACAATATATTGCCCAATGCCAAGACTTCAGTGCTAGCAGCAATAATATTATGCTAATCACATGCAGATGTATCTTACTATTATGATGTATAGAACCGTCACTGCTATATAGAAGTATCAATGACTTTGTTGATGATATTTATTGTTGTCTCCCCGAATCAAATTACAGCCAAAGAGCAAAATGTATTACTCAAGTGAATTAAAACCTGTCTATATGCCATTCAGTTACTATAAAGGTTGTTTCACCTCTAATGTGAGCAGATCACTGTATATTATGGAGGCGCTGACGATAATCGCAGCATCTGAACAATCTACTTGGTGAAATAGAACCTATGTCACAAGGTTCGAGTTCTAGTTCTAGTTTGGCACCAATAAAATTCGGATGAAGTTCGACGAGAGAAAAAAAATCAAAAAAAGAAATCACCATAAAATTCGTCCATCTAAATTGATATTTTAAAATATTTTAATAAATCCATAAAAACAAAACAATATTATATTAAATTTAAAAATGTAAAAGTATTATAATATAATATATATAAGATTTTAATATAGATAATATTAAAATATAAGTAATTAATATATTAAATTTTATGTGTACATATATTATGATAAAAAATCTAATTTAACTATAAAAATTTCATATATTTACTTTTGAAATATTAATTAAAAACAAAAACTAAAAATATAAAGGTCTAAATTTTATTTAAAAAAGGAAAAGATTAAAATAAAAACAAAACAAAATACAAGTTTTATGTGATAAAGGAAAAAATAAAAACAAAGCGAAATGAAACTTTTATGCGATAAAGGAAATGTAAGTTTTGTGTGCCATGGAGTAGACAAAATAAATTTGTCACATAGTTGTGCATGCTGCTACAGCCCCCGTGAATAATGAACGGTCTCAATTTCTCCTGGTTGCGAATCTAACCACAAGATGTTATGGTCAACAAATCACGAAAATAGTAGGGTTTGCGTGATTTGTTCTCCTACTTCATTATCGAGTGGGCAAAAGAAATATCATATCCATTTCTCTTGCAGCCTAACCTAGGAAAACTCGAGAAAACCTTTTTTTTAAATATTTTTATTTTATTAAAAAATATTTACGCTCTTTTTCTCCATGAAAATTGGACAAATTTCAACGAATTTATGTATATGTTTTTAAGTTCGCGGAATTTCGAACTTCATGGTTGAAATTCGGCGAACCCTGTGACTTGGAATAGAACAATGCCGATTTGTCTCTACCTTCAATTTGATATCTGCTAAGAGACTTTACCAAATTGAGATTAATAGCAGACTAGGGAGAATTTTTCACCTCCGAAACTACAATCTCCCAATCAAATTCCAACTTGTTAGCGCAAATAAGAATTAAGATGACTCATGATGAAAAAGACCACCAAAATACCAAAATATTACAAGACAATCTTATTTGGTCTCTTTGACACATAACTTTTCCCCTCTAATTCATTTCATAGCTCCCTAGCACTTCAATTGGTCCAATCCTTATAACCATGAACACCAATACGGCAACCTATCCCCCACTCTTGTAAAATTCTCAAGCCTAACCTTTGTCCAACATAGCTGCGCACAACCTTCAATAGTTCCTCCTCTCTGCAATTATGGATATAACCCAAGAAATTGAGAAGCTTCACAAAATTATTGAGAAAAAGAAGCTTCATAACCCTTTGTAGTGAGTATGTTCTAGACTTCTCAGTCTAAAAATAAAAATCGAAAAATGGTAGTTATTAACAAATGTGTGGACGTGAACTAGCTATAATATGGAAGAGATCGAAAGTGCAACTGAGGCTATTGAAGATAATGGAAGAGGTTAGCAAGTTTGATTTATCTTTTTTCCTGATAAATGTATCATAAGGATCAACTTGTGCTAAGAAGAAAATAATAGATTATGAGAAGTTAAAAACAACATATCTGCTCATGTTGTCCATAATTTTGTATTCACAAAATTTAGGCAACACTACGAAATGTTTTATATATTCGTAGCCCAAACTCTCTAAGTATGGCATTTTTAAGATGATTTTCAAAGGCATTCTATTGAACCTTGAATTGGCCTAAGCTTTTCATCCTACAGATGCCATTTCTAGAGATTTTCACCGAGTTTTCCTTTGTTTTTCTTGCCAAATCAGGTTTTTCTTTCCTAACTGCAGGTGCTAGATTTTTGGGAATCTCTAGTCTTTGTTTGATTTTTCTTAATTGGATTGTTTTTTTTTGTTTTCTTTTCGTCCTAGGTCTCTTTCTTTTTGAATCTTGACCATTTCGAGCTATTGCAGGCTTAATTCTGAGCTATATTCTAAGAGAAAATAAAGAATCAAGTTACCTGCAAGTGGGGTTTTAAAGCCCGACTACAAGTCATGGTTCTTTGTTTAAAACCCAGTGATAAGAAACCAAAGCCTCTTAAGTCATGAAGTCGCACTTTTTGTGAGTCATTGCAACTTGTTTTACTTGTAAATGGAAATTTAAAACCCACCCTTGCATTTACAATGACGTTTTTGAAGGGAAGTCTTTTATTTTTAAATGAAAAATCATACATGTAGTCAGGCTTTTAAAGCCCAACTACATATATTGTTTAGAACTTAAACACCTTTTATAAGCCTTGCAATGCGGTCTTAAAACCACAATTTCAAATATAGATTTTAAAGGTTTGAAAACTTGCAATGCAGTGTACAAAGACCAACATTGCCTTGACTCACGTTGATGGCAAGGAAAGAATTAAAAGAATACATAGTATGTAGTCGGGCTTTTAAAGCCTGACTACATGTTTTGTCCCTCTTCCAAAATCTAAAATGCCTTGAGCTTGCATTATCAAATACAAAGCACGTTTTTGCCAAAAGTGTCATTTTTTGCAGGCATTGCAAGTTGGCTTTCAACAGCAGATTTAAACCTCATTTTGGTGTTTGAATCGGTCTTGGAAGTTGCTATTCTCAAGCATTTCGGTTTGCATTCATGGACATTTGTCAAAGGACTATGGAGGACTGAAAATGCATTGATCATAGAGGAGATTTAGTCAAGTTTTTTGTTGCCTATATAGCTGCAATTTGGAGATCTTTTCTTAAATTTAAATCAGCAAGGATTTGGGGATTTTCTTCAAAGTTCAAGACTTCTTTCTCTTCATATTTTTGGTTCTCAAAAAGAGATTTGTAGAGTTTATTGTTTGAGAGTATTGTTTTCAAAACAATACATGTTCTTCCCCAAAATGATTCAAGTTGAAATGCACGATTTTCCCCCATATAAAGAACTTCAAGAATGCATATTTTCTCCACTTGCAAACGGAATTGAAAGCACCGTTTGTGAGTTTATTTTGCCAAAAAAGAGCTGAGTTTTTCCCTTACTTGCAAGTGGGCTTTAAAAACCTGATTACAAGTGTTTTCCAAGCACAAATGAAGACTCTTTCCAACTTGCAAGTGGGCTTTAAAAACCCGATTGCAAGTATTTTGCAAGCATAAATGAAATCTTTTTCTCACTTGCAAGTGGGCTTTAAAAACCCGATTGCAAGCAATTAACCTTCCCAAGTGGACTTGTAATTGAATTTCAATACCCCAATTATAAGTAAGAAAGGCCTTCTCTTGTATATATATGCACTTGCACCTCATTTTGATACCAAATATGTGATGAGCCCAACTGGCTCTCAACTACAAGCTTACTTCTATCTCAATTTAATTTGCAATTTTTTGTGTTTTGAATTATATATATACATATATATTTTTTTTAAATATTCTCAAAATAATAAATTTAACACCAGCAATTTAACTAACTCTGAAAATGCACCAGAAATATTATTGATCATGAAAAACTAAGCAAAGATCATTACAATAGCCAAATATTAATTTTTTGCACCTTCCAATGAAAAACATGGCTGTATAGAGGTAGTTGCATCAACCATGAATGAAAATGCAGCTTGAGGATTAGTGACGCCAGCTTATGTAGATTCCTCCTTGCTATTCGAAACTCCCATTACCACTCAACATCTAATCTTGGTCTGAGATAGCAGCAACCAAATCAGTCTCGAACCAAATATCTTGCAGACATCACATGTCTTGCATATCACTGAGAATTTCGTACGGCAGCAGTCAGATTCCGTACGACAGTCCTTGAATACTGTTTGTAATAACAAATTTCAACTCCCAAATCCTTGATGAAGCCATCCAATTCATATTGCATAAAATCTGAATGAGTTCTCTCCAAGTTGAAGACCAAACTCTTCAAACCCTAGCTATTCTTCTTAAGTTCGATTTTTCTCCACACAACAAACTTTCAGCTTTTTAGTTTTTATCAAAATGACACAAGGTAGAGAAATTTGATTCCTCCCTTGGCTTTATAATGCAAATTGGAAGTCTTCTTTAATACACTTTTCATTAAAGAAACTTCATCAACACACCATTGAATTATAACATTAAAGTATATGAAGTTATTAAATTAAAATAACTTAATTTAATAACCTTAATTAAGACCTGGTGCAATTGCATCTCTCTAACCACAACAGACTGACTTTCTGACAACAGTATCCTAAGTTCACACTGCCCTGCCAGAAATAGCAACCAGACCAAAATAGACTTACTAAAAATAGTAAGTCCCTCAAACTGGAGATTCTGCATAAGAAGCTCTGAATCATCTGAAACCATTGCACAAACGCTCTGCTAAACATAGCAATACCAAAAATACCACTTACTATAAATAGTAAATCTGCTAATCTGACCCCAACGAAGAGAAATCCTGGCATCCAAGATCTCCAGAGTGGAAACCAACCACTAGCTCTACCAAACGACCCCCTTTGACAACCTGATTAGCTTACGAGGGTCACTGAAATAAGCTAATCCCAAAGGCCTGAAATTGGGGACATTAAAAAATACTTGCATTTCATTCACCTGCAGTGCTCAACAAAAACCTTGTAATTTATCTTTTTCCCCATTTTAAAAGTTGATTCTTTCCATTTTCCCTCAAGGTTTAATTGTCCAACATGCATAGCTCTAGATTTGCAAAGTTCTAGCTTGGAAGAAAGATCCACGGCTTCTCATGTTTGCCCGTATGATCGACCCAATCAATGGATCATGGCATTGGTATTATTTTGGAAACAGATTCCAAGACTAAAGAGCGACACGAGGCAAGAACAATCACATGATGGAGCTATACAAGGAAACAGATGAGCTATGGAATGATTGCAAGCATAAAATGCTTTCAAGACAGAGATGGAAAGAAACGTTGAAAGGATACTTTTCCAACAAAGACTTTTGTGATGTACAATGATCCAAAATGCAAGTTCCTGTTCAAAGATGTTTCCACCAAACTTGAACACATCAATCATGGAGAATCCTGTAACAGCATGAAGGTTGACAAAGGATGATGTAATAGAAGTCGTGTCTTATCAAACACTTAATTTATTTTCACCATGCATTTTGTAATTTTGTTATTGACAAATTACATGTAATTGGGAAACAAGTTGTAATTGCAAGCGACCTTTTCACCTGCAAAGTCATTGCATGTAATCAAATCGCCGGTCAAGTAGATTAAGACTTCCAATTTGAATAAGTCAAAGTTAGTTAGGGAATAGGTCAAAGTTTGTTGGTTTTTGCCCACCTCTCTCTCAGCCCCTCACCTATATATAGGAGGGAGCCTCACTGTATTTGTTTTTAATCTCTTGGTAATGCAAGAAAACTTTGTCAGTTTGTATATGCACTCTACGACTTTGAGCTTGGGTGTATTGCTGTCAATAAAAGAGGCAAGCTGTTTTGAGACTTTTTGTGTCATGTCCCCTTTCTAGCGACATGATTTTTCATATTGAATTTGCCTATCATTGACTCTCATAGGCAAATGATTTGGAGAGAGTCATTTTTGAAGATCAGTGGTCATATTTGCTCTTGAAAAAGTGAAGTTGAACTTATATTTTATTATTATGTGTTAGCAGGGCCCATATGTTATAATTTTAAATTGAGATTGCACTTTTTATTTTATAAAGTTATTTTATTATAAAAGTGCATTATAATGGGATTTTATAATGGATGCTTCTAGAAGTTCTTAGTAACTTCTTAGAAAAGTGAATAAATAGAGGGCTTGGGCATTCATTTGGACAAGCTGATTTTGAAATTTCTTCTACTTCTTCCATTGTGGAGCAATTTGTAGTCTTTTGGTCTGCAAATATCATTTGATCTTTGGGAACGATAACTCTCTTAGGTTAGCATAACTGAGGAAGTGAAATATCTTCTGAAGGGTTGCATTATTGGAGATGGTACTCAGCCATTTCATGTTGGATTTCATCTGAAGATTGGTTTGAGGGTTTGAATTTGATTGGATAAGGGTTTTGATTTCATCTTTGCATTGGTGAATTAGTTTGGAGGGATTTGGAGTTCATTTTGTGCATTTTCTAAGAAGTCTGAAACAGGGCCTGAGCCATACATTTTTGCTCATATCTCTCACACCTTCAGGAGTTTGAATTTATGCATTTGAGGGAACATAAATGCACCCCAGGCGATTCTGATTATATCTTTGTGGGGACCCAAAACCTTGCAAATCTTTTTAAGCAGGAGCCGTACAGTACGGCCCAGGGACGGCCTGCATCAGGTGGCAGTACGGCAGAGTTTTGAGGAGCAGTTTGGGGTCGGTTCAGTCATCAGTGCATCAGCATTTGTCATCAGCATTGGAGGAGCGATTCCAGGTTCTTATACATTGTTTTGGATGTCAAAAAATTGTATAACATTGCATATATTCAGACATTGTTACCACAGTCCAGTACTGGTGAAAAACAGTCAATAAAATCGGTCATTGCTATATTGTAATCAGTCTTGTAGTGATCATAATTCAAGAGATATTGTGTGGTCCTTGCATTGTCTTTGTTTGGCAATAGTTCATTGTATTGTAATCTGAAATTGTCATAGTTGTAACAGTCCATTATACTCTCAGAATTCAGTCATTTGAATCAGTCCTTGTTATAACAGCACATTGTAATCAGACTAGGGAAGTTGGACATTGCATTAATAGGAGAGTATCTCATTGTTGATATAGTTCATTGAAACGTGCCAAGTAATTGGAATTTCGGAATATTGTTATTGGTACTGTTATTGTTCATTGTATTTCATTGCATATTGGCATTATTATCTTAATTGTACTTGTGGACTTGTTGCTCAACATTTACAACCTTGAAACACTACATTACAAACAAAACAATCCAGTGCATGCCAAGTGTTTGACAAATTGTCTCAGTTCAGATTTGGGGTTTTTAGTGGCCTTTATACTAAGGGTCATTACATTTTGTCAATCCAATCTGTGATTTGACGACATTTTCTTGAGTTGATTGTGAGTGTTATGATTTTGTTTAAGAGGGATTTGAACACAATCTTGCAGACTTTGAGCTGCATATTCCGTTCACAGTTATAATTTGATTTCAAGTTTGATCTTGGAGACTTTGGGCTTCTTATCAAATCAGAGATTAACATAAGATGCTCAAGCAAGAGAATATCTTGCAAACTTTATGCTACTTCGTTTTTCTTCATTTGTGCATGCAGGGTGAAATACGTGTCAGAGACTTTGAGCTGCACATTTGTTTCATTCTTTTTCTCAAAATCTCAGAAGGAGCCATGGAAAGACTTTGACCTTTCATGAGTTTCTTGTTTACATAAAATGTTGGTACGACAAAGATTATTATTACATCTAATCTTCTATTTATTGGACTTATTGCTCCAACAGATACTTTGTAAGTGAATTACACTATTGCTTTAAGATTGTATTGTAATAGTAACATCTATTATGAAATAAGAGAAGAGGATGAATGTCCTGCCCTCATTTAGCTTACTGTAAATAGTAGTTAAGTGTTTTGTTGATTCCATAAGCAATAAGAGAGGGGAGCCTTCCCTGAGAAGTAGGAGAGACAATGTCTCACATGCTATGGTTGTAACCACTATTTTGCAATTGATCTTAAAAACTATCGGTCGCAAAACATCCACAATTTTGTAAGTTGTGGTCACAGTGACTTACAAAATTGCCACCCAACAGTTTTTGGCAACTCTGTTGGGGACAGAATACGCATTTGAAAGCCTCACACTTTTGTTTGAAGTATACCCATGTTCTAATCATTGTAATTATTCATCGCAATTTAATAGCTTTCATCAAGGGAGAAAGCTACAACAGACTGTAATATGGAAACAAGTTGGAGCAAGAAATGAAGCTAAAATGGAAAATTTTCAAGGTGAACAACCAATTACCACAATAGACTTTATAAGGGAAACCTAACAGAAGATATTTACCATTGCATATTCACATAAATGGATAACTATCATGGTTCACAACTAAAGGTAACCATGTAAATTCTATCCTATATTTACATTCCATAAATTTTCAGTATGGCTTGTTTAGTATTCATTTAGATGGATATTATATTTTTTTAGACTAATAAACTAGTAGGCATCACTATTACACAGACTTAATCTCATTCACTGTCTCGGATGAGTCTTCCAACCCTGCATATTATATCGCTCAAAATAATAAATTCTGGAAACTACAAGGGTTTGTGTTAGAAATACATAACATTGGTATGTCCATCAATAAAAGAATCAAAGACTTCATATGCTGTAGTATTACACTTGTTCTTAAATAAAAAAACAAGGGCTTTCTTTAAAAAAATCAATAGTATATCGCACTTGGTTTTCCTGTAACAAAGCTTGTATACCAGCCAAATTCAAGTGTTGATGCTGCTTCCCCTTTTTCAGCCGCTCCTCTATCTGTAGCTTTTCTTGGGACAAAATTCAGAAAAACTCCCTTGATTTCACTGTTACTCCAATTTATGGAGTTATAAACTTGCTCCCATCCGCAAATTCCTATGCCTTGAAAACGATGTCTCAAAATCCCTATATAATCCTCTTCCCAGACGACGTTTTTAAGGTGGTTTGGGCTTCTACAAGGTGTTTTGGGTGAGCTTCAATCAGATTTTCCTATGCTTAAGTCTTCCAGACTGGCTTCATGTGTTTCCCTCCTCTTCCCTGAAAGCCACGTCTACCAGTGATGATTTTGGTGCCTTCCAGAGATGGACGATTATCCATGCCCTCTTCACCACTGTTTCTTCCTGTCAAAGCTTGTGTTCGATAATGATAAAAGAATGTTTGGTTTTTGTTTCAATCCCATGTGATTTCTTTTCGCAAGGAAGAAAAAGACATACATCATGCAATATAAAATTTATATATTTTTTCTTTGTTTGCGAAGGTTGTCTTTTGTTTAAAATATTTTGTTTATTGGCCTTTGCATAGTCGACCTTTTCCTTTAAAAGAGGGAGACAGAAATATAAAGTTCTTTCATGCTTCAGCAAAAATTAAAATACTTGTTCAATTTTTCAAATCAAGAACTCAAGGGGGCAAGTGCTTAAAGAAGAGAGTGTCATTCAAAAGGAAGCCATCTCATTCTTCTCCAAACTGTTATCAGCTAGTGAACAAGATTCCAATAACTGCTCAGATGTCCTTGACAGTATTCCTAAGTTGGTTTCAGATACCGACAATCATTTCCTAACAAACCCTTTCTCCTTAGAAGAGGTCAAGAGAGCAGTTTTTGCAATGGCCCCAGATAAGGCTCCAAGCCCCAATGGATTTACCCCTTTATTTGTCCAAAAGTGTTGGGAATTCATTGGAAAGATATCCTTCAAGCCTTGCAAGAATCAAGAAGAAATGCTACCACACTGAAACAATTCAATACCACCTTTATAACCCTCATTCCAAAATGTACACAACCTTCCACATTTGCTGAATTCAGACCAATCTCCTTGTGCAACACTATATATAAAATCTTTACCAAGATCATTTCCATGAGATAAGCAAAAATCATTCCATCAGTCATATCCATCCAGCAAGGAGGTTTTGTCCCGGGCAGAGAAACAATGGAAGGTGCTCTGGTTGCTCGTGACGTTCTCCACTCAATCCGCAGTGAGTGTTTTCCAGCAATGGTTTTAAAGCTGGACATGATGAAGGCCTACGATAGGGTAAGCTAGAGTTTTCTTCATAAAGTTCTTATGAAAATGGGCTTCACTAATAAGTGGTCTAAATGGGTTTTATCTTGCATCTCGGGTGTAAAATTCTCTGTATTGATCAATGGAAGTCCTTGTGGATTCTTCCCATCCTCTCAAGGAGTAAGGCAAGGAGACTCTCTCTCTCCTTTCCTCTTCATAATACTAGCTGAAAGGCTAAGTAGATTGATAAGTCACAAACAATCCTTGGGCTTGTGGAAAGGAGTTCCAATCACCAAATCAAACCTCTTCATTACTCATAATCTATTTCCGGATGATACGTTATTGTTTGGCCAAGCAAATATGGTAGAAGCAAAAGTAATAAAAAATACTATTGAAGAATATTGCGTAGCTTCGGGTCAAAAACTAAACTCAGCCAAGTCTAAAGTCTTCTTCTTCAACACCAAAAGATTAATCAGCTTAACTCTTCAAAAACAGTTGGGATTTTCAGAAGTTTCAGTGCCTTGCAAATATTTGGGAATTCCATTTTTCAATGGGGCTAGTAAAGTGTCGTACTAGAATAATATCATAGCATCAATTAAAGACAAAATATCTTCATGGAAAGCACGGTGGCTGTCATTAGCAGGTAGAGTCCTATTAATCAGATCAGTTCTCAGCACTATTCCAAACTACATGATGTTTATGCTTCAAGCTCCAAAAGTAGTGATAGAAACGCTTAAGAAGTATATGAGGGATTTTCTATGGAAGGGAAATATAGATGACAAGACAAAGATCCCATTAATATCTTGGGACAGCATATGTAAATCCAAGTTACAAGGAGGTGTGGGCATTCACTATTGTTGGGTAAATTGGGTTAGTTAGACGGTTGGACTCCGGAGGCACCACACGGATGCGACGGTTCGCCTCGCACCCCTTCGGAGATTATATGTATGAGCTTATTCCTTTGATAAGGACACGCTTATGATGTACGGAAACTCTTATGATTATATGAATACAATAGTCTGTCATATTATATGCTGAGTACTTGAGTATTTGACTGTGTCTATGCAATTGTCTGTTACCCCACGAGGGTAAACATCTGGCACTGTTGCCTAGACGCACTCGGATGGCGTGTGGACAGAATGGGCTTACCCGTTGGTGAGATAAATCTGGAAGCGGATGATGCCCGTACGGAGTTGTACGAAGGGGAAGACATCCAGACACGGGAATTTCGAATTTTATTCCAAGTAGCACTTGAAACCTACATTAGAAGAGAAGCCACGAGCGAGGAAGTTCCGACCGGCGCAGTGTGGGACGCAATTGGGGCTAACCCTGCAGCCAATCGTCTGCTGAACCATCTCCCTCGGTTGTTAGCACAAGCGTTGCTTGCACAACGTGCCCGCCAAGAGGAAATTGCCCAAGAGGAACACCGTCAGGAAATCCTCCGTGCATTCCATGCCCGAGAGCATCTGTGCCGCCGTCAAGAAGAAAGTGATGGCAACCAGCGGAGTCTCTGAAGTATGAATGAAGAGGGTAAAAGAACACAAATAATTGTAATGTGGCTGTAATGCAATCGAAAATGTTGTAAAGCAATGTGAATAAATAAGAAATAAGTGTTCTTGTGATTCGAAGGCAATGTTATTTGTCCAATTTTGATGCCCAATAACTTAAATAAGGATAGAAATAAAAAAGAAAGAAATGATGAAGAGGAGGCCGCACACACGGCTCTGATCTCCGCACAGCAACGTGAACGTCACTATAGGCTAAGGCAACTTGCCAAAGACCAGCTTGCCGGAGGGTTTCCTGAAGGGAACCTCGGAAGCGGTACGGAGGGTGCACAGGCCGACGAGGAGTTCACTTCTCTGGAACAGCAGAGAGTGCGGAGTAGGGAGGAATTACTCGAGGAGACACAGGCGAGAAGATTCTTTCTCCAGGAAGAGAGAGATCGGTTTAAGGAAGGTTTAACCCGTACACCAGGTGCGGAGAACCAAACCGGGGGGAGGACGGTACTGGCGAAGGTGTCACGAACGCGGCAAACCCTCCGTTGGAACCAAGAACCCCACACAGTACGGTCCCATCAGTCACGCAACTGCCACAAGGATAAGTACCACCAACCCACCATACGCACAGTACCCAAGGAAGTGCGGGCACAGGAGGTGCCGAAGCGCCAAATCCACCGATTCCACTGCAGACAACCATGGCGGCGAATAAACAAAAATTACCCAAGTTCACAAGCCAAGCAAAGGAGGATCCAGTACGGCATTGCCAAACCTATGAGACCATATGGGCTGCCAACGGGGTAACTGACCAAGACGAATGGATCCGCCAATTCCCTGACACATTAAGGGAGGAAGCCAATGACTGGTATTCAGACGTCGACAAAACTGGTATGACGACTTGGGACATCGTGAAAAAAGCATTCCAGACGGAATTTCAGTTGTTAAGGGATGACAATGAGATTCTGGCGGAGATTTACAACACCAAGCAAACGAAGAACGAGTCTGTCCGTGCCTACGGACAACGACTGAAGGAACTTATCGGGAAGATGGAGTCCGCCCCAGCAGACGAACTCAAGAAGAGATGGTTCGTGGAGGGACTAAAAGCTTCCCTTCGAAAGAAAATGAAAATTGTCCCGCCTACGTCATATAGTAACGCGTACAACTGTGCGATGGACTTGGAAAGCAAGTGTAAGACCTCAAGAAAGACGAAGTCTTCGGATGATGAATCAGAGACGGAAAGCAGTGACGGTGAATCTAGCAAGAAAGTGCTCGCCCTACAAAAAGATCTAGAAAGGATGATGAGAGAACTGAAGGCCACTAAGGGAAGCACAAGTAAGACAGAGGAAGACACCGTGTGGTGCACGGACTGCAAGGAAGCGGGCCACACAAAAGGTTCTTGTCCCAAGAAAGCCTTTTGCAATATCTGCCAAATCGCAGGACATTCTATTAAAGAATGTCCCTACAACCTAAGGGCAAGAAATCAACAAGTGCTCTACACCTAGGAGCAACCCTCCACGTCCGGGACCAGCGGACAACAAAATAGTGCATCATCTGGCAGGTACAAAAACAACCGCCGAGGAGGCCGAGGCAATAATGAGAACAAGCCACAGGTCCAGTATGATGCGAAGGGGAGACCCATGATACAAAGCAGAAGCTGTAATCAATTGGGAGATTATGCCCGTGACTGTCAGAACGAGGCCACAACTCCACAAAAACTGTGTCGGTGGTGCGGACCGGGAGACCATGAGGACACGAACTGTCCGAAGCCCAACTGCAATATCCTAGACATGGAACGAACGGGCACTAAGAACGTCCTGACAATCACACGCGAACAGACCAAAAAGGCCATGTACCCTCACCCTCCGACTGAGAAACAAAGGGTGCTTGAAGCAAAGGCCGAGATCGAGAAGGGTATGCAGGATCGAAGGGACCCTACGAACACCGGCACTTCCCACCGAGCATTGGCCGAACAAAATATCTTAAGGCAGATAATGCAACTGGAGGTACCCATAAAGGTCAAGGACCTATTGGAGACTATGCCGCATCTCAAAACGGCACTATTTCTAGGCCATAACATCCTAGCAAGCACGATTGAATGAACGGTTATTCCCGGCAGCTCTGCAGCCGACCCCATGACACTATCAATCAACAATGGGCGGAACCCTGCAGTAGTGGAGATGGGTATCTTGGGTAACATCCTCACGAACACAATTGTTGATGGCGGGTCTGGGGTGAATGTCCTGCCGGAAGAAACCTGGAAGAGCTTGGGGAAACCAACGATGTGGTCGCCGACATTCAATCTACTAGGGGCTGACCAGCACGGCATCAAGCCCCTTGGCACGCTGATGGCACAACAGGTAACCATCGGAACCCAACCATTCATCCTCGACTTCGTTGTAATCCCTCTCAAGCAGAAGGGGTATGACGCCATCCTAGGAAGGGGGTGGCTAGTGACTGCCAGAGCCAATCACAATTGGAAAAGAAACACCCTCGCATTTGAAAAAGGAGGAAGGAAGTTTGTGGTGGACCTCACCACGCAGATGGTCGCGGAGGAAATGGCGTCCGATTCAGAGTCCAAAGACGGGATGGACGGAGAGGAAGAAAACATGGAACCTAATGATGAAGGGATACTAGAGATAGAGGGTGATACAGATTCGCTAGATGGTCTATTCCACTGGCAGATGCGTGATTATGAACTATTTCCACCGTCGTGCAACATACTGGAGATCGAAAAAAATAGGAATGAGTTCCCTCCGGAGTACACGGAATACAGAGAAGGGGAAGCTCGAATGAGAGTAAGCCCCGCCCATGAGTTTTCAAAAGAAGAACCAATCCAGTATAAGGAAGCAAAGTTGGAGGCAATAAACCTTGGGGATGAACAAAATCCCAAAACCATCCTCATGGGAGACGACTGGAGCCCCGTATTGAAGATGGCAGCTTTCAAAATTTTCACAGAATATAAGGATGTGTTTGCTTGGACCTACAAAGACCTGAAGGGCGTACCTCCGGAACTATGCGTGCACCGCATTCCTCTGGTTCCTAAAGCCCAACCTGTGTGGAAGAGGCCGTACAGGATGAACAAAAATTATGTTGCACGGGTAGAGACCGAAATTGCGCGAATGTTGGAAGCGGGGATCATCTTCCGAGTGGACACAAGTGAGTGGGTGTCACCAATTGTGATCTCCCAGAAGAAGGAAGCCAACCAGATCCGCATCTACGTAGACTTCAGGTGCCTCAATGCAGTCACGATCAAGGACCCCTTCCTGATTCCTTTCACAGATAGCATACTAGAAGAGGTGGCGGGCCACGAAATTTATTCCTTTATGGACGGGTTCTCAGGATACAACCAGATATCCATTGCAGAGGAAGATAAGTTGAAAACAAGCTTTGTAGTGGAGGATGGTGTGTACGCGTACAATCGGATGCCCTTCGGTCTGTGCAATGCACCAGCGACTTTCCAGACGACTATCCTCCACATTTTTTACAAGATGTCCAAAGGAAATTTTAAGGCATTTTTGGACGACTGGTCCATCTTCAGTGACCAGGATAAACACATTGCAGCATTGGGAGAGTGCATGGAGTGATGCCGGAAAGCTCGTCTGGCACTCAACCCGAAGAAGTGTCGCTTCATGGTGCCACAAGGGAAGTTATTCGAGCACATCGTCTGCAAAGAAGGGCTGGAGACGGACCCCAACAAGGTCCGGGTAATAATTGAAATGGAGGCCCCCAGTGACGTAACCGGCGTCAAGTCATTTCTGGGTCATATTGGGTACTACCGACGGTTCATAAAGAATTTTTCCCGGGTTTCATACCCAATGGATAAACTCATGAAGAAAGGGGACCCATTCGTCTAGGCGAAGAAGCAAGGGGAGGCCTTCGATGACTTAAAAACGAGACTGTTGGCAACTCCCATCCTAGCATTCCCAGACTGGGACAGAGAGTTCCACGTCCACGTGGATGCATCGAACTACGCCATCGGAGCCACCCTAGTGCAGGAAGGCGAACAAGGACTTGATCACCTGATCTATTTTGCAAGCCGGTTACTGTCAAGTGTAGAGAAGAATTATAGTACCACAGAGCGAGAGGCTCTAGGAATGGTTTGCTCGGTTCAGAAGTTTCGGCATTATCGACTGGCAACACCGTTCACTTTCTATGTGGACCACCAGGCCCTAATGTACCTCATCAACAAACCCATTATTCAAGGGAGGGTGAGCAAGTGGCTCCTCCTTCAGGAATTCACTTTCAAGATTGTAGTATGGCCAGGGTGTAGCCATGTGATCGCCGATCAGCTGTCCTGAATCAAGTCAGGTGAGCCACCCGTGGGAGTAAATGATGATTTCCCAGATGCACACTTGTTCCATATCGCTGTACTCCCGAAGTGGTACACAAGCATTTGCGAGTATTTGTCCACGGCCCGATTCTCAGAGGGCATGCCTCCGGGAGAACATAGGAAGTTGGTTCGAAGGAGCAGGACCTTTCAACTCATCAATGGACTGCTGTACAAAATGGGTCCAGACCAAGTTGTGAGGCGATGCGTGATGGAAGAAGTGTCCAGAGTTCTGCGGGAAGCTCACGAAGGACCTGCCCAAGGCCACATGGGTCCAGATACCACGGCTAGGAAGGTGTTGTTGGCCAGCTTATGGTGGCTGACACTGTACAATGACGCCAGAGAATGGGTGGTCGGGTGTGACACTTGCCAGTGCACCGGGAGACCCCTCAAATGAGATTTCATGCCACTCAACCCCTCTCATGCACAGGAATTATTTGAAAGGTGGGGATTGGATTTTGTTGGGCCCCTCAAGGCCAGTCATGCTCGGCACTGCCAATATATTGTGGTAGCAACAGAGTATTTAACCAAATGGGTGGAGGTGCGTGCACTGACTGATAACTCTGCTATAAGCACAGCAAAGTTCATTTACGAACAGATAATAACCAGGTACGGCATCCCAATTCAGTTGACCAGCGATTGGGGTGGCCACTTCGTCAATCACGTAATTAAACTCCTGACCACAGAATTAAAGATCTTCCATACGCTGTCAAGTCCCTACTACCCTCGGGCGAATGGCCAGGCGGAGGCCACCAATAAAATTCTGGTCGAAGTCATTTATAAGTCATGCGGTGTTGAGGGTGAAGACTGGGAAGAGAGGTTACCCTCTGTGTTATGGGCCTATCGGACTTCCTACAAAGTGACCACCGATCAGACACCATTCCAACTGATGTATGGGCAGGAGGTCGTGGTACCGGCTGAATTTATGGTGCCTAGTCTCCGGATAGCCATCGAAAACAAACTTGGGGATATGGAGAGTTTGAGGGAAAGACTTTACCTCTTGAACAAACTGGATGAAAAAAGAGCACTGGCGAAGTGGGCCACGGAAGCAACTCAGCAATGGAGGAAACTGTGGCATGACAAGCACCTCCGCCAAATGCAATTTACACCAGGGCAGTTAGTATTAAAGTACAATGGGTGAAACGAGATTAAGCCTGGGAAATTCAAAGTTAAGTGGGTAGGCCCCTAGAACATTCGGGAGGTGGCAGCGAACGGGTCGGTGAAGCTGTGGACCCTCGATGGACGAGAAATCCCCGATGCGGTGAATGGCTCGAAACTGAAGGTGTACCATCAGAGGCCGGAGGCGCACCGAAGGCACTCAGCCGATTAGAATTTTAAAAATAAATAAATAAATATTATTATTTTTTTAAAAAAAAAAAATTTGAAAAAATTGTACGGCCGTACGGCAAAAGCGAAGTATATAATAGAAAGACCATACGGTCACCATCAAGTCGAATGGAGGCTACCGTATGGCATGCTTAAGGCACAAAAATTGGAAAAAAAGGGAGTATATATATGATAACGAAGGGAACAAAAGACCGTACGGCTTGATACCGAAGGCACAAGAAGGCTTCATCACTACACCATATGGCAATAGGAGATAGACGGCATACACCGTACGGCAGAAGTACGGTATGCGCAGGAGATACGTCGAGACAAGTTGCAAACTGGCAATCCTTCCACCATACGGCCGTACGGAATACAATGCGTAGGGAGAGGTAATACAGTCCATACACCGTCAAAGGCCAAGCACTCGGATGCCTTTTGATAAAACGCCGTACAATGCTAGGTGACTATTAGAGTACAGTATATTGCCGTACGGCTTGTACAAGGCAGCCACATAAGTAATCCAAACCATACGGAAGCAAGGCAGCCACATAAGGAAAGTCGTACAGCCGCACAGGGCGTGGAAAGAAGACGTGGGTAGAATAGGTATACCGTATTGCCGTACGGTCTCAACGAGTGTGTTGTGTGGTTACGGAAAGCACAAGGCATCACCATTCTGCGGCAGAGCAAACCTTGCGCAACAATAGTTGCCGTACGGCCACCATTGTCAGAATTACCGTGCGGTGCCGGGAGACCATTAAAATAGCACGGCGATCATTTTGCTGCACGTGAGTGACAAGGGAAAGGAAGCGATTCCGTACGGCCGTACGGCCAGCCTCACAGTGAAATAAAGAGAATAGTGCGTATGCCGTACGGAGGAAAACGTCCCTTGACCAAGCATTCTGTACGGCACATACAAGACTTATCGCATCGTATGGAAAAGGAGACATCAATTAGAAGAAGATCAGGAATAATAGTATTTCTGACATTTCCGTACGGTACTAGAGAAGCAATAAAAAAAAAAATTTTAAAAAGGGGTTCTGTACAGATAGAGGGATTTGAGGAGACTAACCGTAAGGTTACAGAAGAAGACAAGCAGGAAGCAATTGTACGGTAGTTAATAACGGTTATATCTTCATCAGTGATAGGAAGCAACAAGAATGCAATCTGCAGGCAAACGTAGTTGGAGGAAGAAACTGGAAGAGGACCCCAGAAGTATGAACCGGAATACACCAAGAGTTGCAGGTGCAGGCACAAGGAAGAAGCTGAAAATTCACAGGCCCCAAATTGCAGCCGCAGGATCTCAAAAAGAGGAGGTCACAGCACAGAACATCGCATTTGAGGGTTTGAATAGTTTAGACTGCCACGGATGGTGGAAAGAGAACGATAATTGCCCAAACACTCGACTAATCAAGGACAGCCTGTCAAGGGCCCAAGTGCAATGGGTGATTGAAATGCCCATTTTCTGCATTAAAGATTTTGAAGGTCCGTTGCGGGCAATGATCGAAGCCTTCGATAGCTTTTCTAAGACAAGCACCGTTCCCTACCTAAATCACTCGGTGACAGTTTCTTTTACGGCATCGGAATTCCGCCGAGTCTTCGGATTACCAGACAGAGGGGTACGGGTTGATCTGAGGCCACAGAAGATGGCTATGGAGAATAAAGACTTCTACATCAGGCTGATTTGTAGAGATAATCTTACACCAGCAGAGGAGTCTCTCCGGAAGGCGTCCCATAATCGCGGCATCAAGAAAACATTCATCAAGGCCACTAGCGCGCCCTTATGGATTTGGTGAAGAGTCGGCTTACGGGGTCTAGCCGCGCCTCTGATATTTCATTTCAGCAGGTTACCTTGATGAACCACCTTCTTGGGGGCAGAATGTACGATTGGGCGACAGTGTTGGCAGAACGGATGTATGCATTCATGACCCTTCAACACCGCACCTTCTATATGCCACATTATGCGATTGGACTTTTCTTGGATGCAGCGGAGCGGCAGATTCCAACGGACATATTATCATCCGAGCTTAAGGTGGGACCCTTGGTGGAGGGCAAACCCCCAATCATGAGATGGCGTCATCTGGATACGCCTGGAGGTCAGAAGGTGCGCCTGGTTCAAAACGAACCAGGCCGAACTTGGAAGTTAGTGGGGAACGTGGGGATACAGATAGTGGCCGGGAAGCGACATCCGAGGAGGGAAGCAGTCCCGAGGATGATGAAGAGGAAGTAAGGGTAATCTCAGCTACCCCGTTGTTATTCCCAGGTTCTGTACCCTCCAGTGGGACCCAAGTTGCTTTGGTCTCGGGCTCTACGGCCATTCCAACATTTGGCCAAGTACGAACACCCGTCCAATTGACTCCACCTGTGGCCACATCAGCAAGGGTTTCTGTGATAGATACACTCCCGGAGCTAGAGACTGGCGATAGTGAGAGTATCCCTTCTGGCAGGGACATGGCCGAGATGATGGAGCAGTTTGCTAAGTAGGGTAGGACGGCATCTGGTCAGGAATGGCTAGAGATGGGAGGATTAGAGCCGAGCGTAACCTGTGGAGACTCCATGTTGATTGAGTCCGACCATGACAGTATGGATGGAGGAGAGCATGTTGAGTGCTCGACACCTATGTGTCAGACTGGACCACCTGTGCTAGGACGTGCTAGTGCTTTTCTAGCACGGAGATCTCTCACACCGGTGGTAAGGGGATCCGCTATTTTGTCCCCTCAGCAAGAGGGTCCCCATGTGGAGGAAGGCGCAGTGGGTGATGCTGGAGGTGGCAGACAGAGAGTAGAGCAAGAGGCAGCTGAGGTGCCAGCAAGGAGAGGGAAACCGGTCGAGGTGCTGATGGCAGAGGATCTTGCAGACTATATGGAGTCTCTGGAGTTGGTGATTGGTAAGGGCCGGTGGTTGGTGCAGACAGTGATCACAGCACAGGAAATAGAAGAGGTTCGGGAGAGGGCTCAGGAGGCAGCAAAGAGATCTCGGGAGGAGATAGCCACCGAGTTAGCAGCGGAACGGAGTGCCTGGCATACAAAACGTGCAACACTGATAGCACAGCTGGAGGAGCAGAGTGCCTGACAGGCAGAACATGCAACATTGTTGGCATAGTTGGAGGCAGCCAATACCGGCAGGAGCCTCGCAGAGGGCCAGTTAGCTCAAAAGGATACGAAACTCGAGGAGGCTACCCTGATGCTCAAGGAAGTAGTGGAGATCAATTCACAGATCCAGACTGATTTGGATATCCGCACGCAGCAGGTCTACCAGTTGAGGCGACAGGTCAACTCTTCAGCATCCCAACCATCGGTTCCAGGGATGCCCCCTTCCACTTCTACTTAGCTGATTTCTATGTTTTTTGTACTGGACATCATCTCCATTTTGTTGTTAAGTCGCCAAAGACGACTTTTCTTTTGGGGGGGATGATGTCGAGTAAATTGGGTTAGTTAGACGGTTGGACTACAAAGGCACTACACGGATGCGACAGTTCGCCTCGCACCCCTTCGGAGATTATATGTATGAGCTTATTCCTTTGATAAGGACACGCTTATGATGTACGGAAACTCTTATGATTATATGAATAGAATAGTCTGTCATATTATATGCTGAGTACTTGAGTATTTGACTGTGTCTATGCAATTGTCTGTTACCCCACGAGGGTAAACATTCACAACATAGAAGAGAGATATTTAAGCCTAGGAGCAAGATTAGCTTGGAATATTTATGACAAGCCATCTACATTACGGGCTAAAATCATCAAGGCAAAATACTTAGATGACAGAACACCAGAGAGAATATTCACAATTTTAAATCCACCAAAAGGGTCTTTGATGTGGAACTTCATAGTCAAGTGCAGAGAGTCATAATTCCATATTTAACGTGGGTAGTGAAAGCAGGAGACAAAGCACTGTTTTGGGAGGACTCATGAAATGGTAGCCCCCTGCTCGCCCCCCCCACAGATCATCTCACAAACTTCAATCAAGCAAAATTGATTCTACAACAAGAATGGTGTAGGAAAGTAAGAGCCTATCTTCAAATAGTAATACTAGATGGACAGAAGAATTTCAAATGGAAAGACCTCTCATCAATACAAATGCCTGGAGATCAAAAGGAACTGCAGACAACAATTCTTAGCCAAAGATACATCTTCTCAAAGGAATCAGACCACTTAGTGTGGTCTCTGAGTAAATGTGGGAGTTATATCATTAAACAGGGGTACCAATCTTTAAAGAATAGTTATAGGGTCAAACCATGTAGGGAATATGCCTTCTGTTGGCATGAGACCATTCTGCCCAAGGCAGGAGCATTCACATGGCTAGCATTGGAAAATAAAATACTGACAAGTGTTAGATTATCCAAATTGGGCATAGCTGGAGATATTAACTGTCCTATGTGGTACTGAAAAAGAGTCTACTGATCACTTGTTAAATACTTGCCCTTTCGCTCAACAATGTTGGGAATGGCTGATAAACAAACTCAAGTGGTGTGGACCATTACCAAAAACATTTAGAGATTTACTAGTAGGCTGGGCCATGCTGCACAAGGATTCATTTCTCGCAGTGATATGGCAATCTCACCACCAATAGTAGCTTGGAACATTTGGTGGGAAAGAAACAGGAGAATTTTCAGGAAGGAACAGATTTCTTGCAAAAACATTTGTGATCAGATTGAGAAAGCTATCTCAGAAAATGTAATAGCTTATACCTCTAAGACCAAGTCACTATCGTCTACATTCTCCTCGGTAGACTCACAAATTCTTAATGACTGGCCTCTTATGCATATCCCATTTAAAGGAGCTCTTGTTGGCAAACCTTGAAATGTCACAATCAGATCTAAGGTGAAATAGGAACCTCCCCAAAATAATTTTGTTAAGATGAACTTTGATGGAGCGTCAAAAGGAAACCCAGGGAGGTCAAGAGCAGGGAGTGTAATTAGAGATAATCAAGGTAAGATATTGGGAGCCATTGCCAAGAAACTCTCTCATGGAACTAATAACTTAGCAGAAGCACTAATAACTTTGCAGAAGTGAACACTCTATTAGCTGGCATCCAATTAGCATTGAAACTGAAGGTGAAGAAGATCCACATAGAGGGAAACTCACAAATTGTGACCGCAACTCTAATATCTAAAAACGTATTCAATTGGCAACTTGATTATGTTCTCTTAGAAGTCTGGAAACTCCTTCCACGCTTTGAGGAATTCAAAGTGAGCCACTGCTATAGAGAGGCCAACCATATGGCTGATTGGCTAGCAAATTATGCAGTCAATCTTCAAAAAGAACTCCATTTGTTTGACTTAAAAGAACTCTTGCAGAGTATAGATATCAATAAGAACATGGATAACCCATTGTCCCTGATTAAAGAAATAGATATGGCCAAATAGGACAGCTGGGGAAGCAACACCACATCTTGGTTTTCATGCCTGGAAAGGGAGTGCAATTTTATATCATGACTTCATAATCTAAATTCTGAAGGTAATTCTGGGAGGTTGGGGATAAGGTCGTATCTCAGAAATAGGGGCTCAGGTTAAAGTCTTTAAAGTGTTTTTGTGTGTGGTGATAACTAATCTAAAATCAAAGGGATAGTCACAATAAGCTTTACGGGAAGGCAGGGATGTGGTGTCATGATTGAGTACCAAGCCTTGTGGAAAAAAAATTCAGCATTAGTGCCAAATGTATAAAAGAGGGATGAGCTGGCACTTTCAAAGTCTCTAGACCAGAGGACAAGATGCCCAAAACTGGGATTGAGGGGTCTAGGGGTAAATATACATGAATCATGGCCATGACAAGGATGTGGTGCTGATGTGGGAACATAAAATTCACCGAACTCCCCAAAGATATTCAAATCAGTTTGTGTAGCATGTGCGACTGATCCAAATCAGTCCCCTCGCGTCAAGTCAATTACAGGCTCCAAAATAATATCAAAATGAGATTTGAAGAAGAAACAGGAAATGGTCAAAGTTTATGATGCCTCAAGATAGAGCTGGTTATGCAGGATGCCCGTATCTTCCAAAAGGAGATAGCAATGGTGTCAGATTTCTTTCTGCCATCAAAAGTAGTAGACTTCAACAAGGTTTTCAACGCTCTCCAAAAACTTCTTAAGTTCAAATCTACTCCTTCTCACTCAACTTTAAGGGTGCAAGTAGCAGAAAATGCAGAAGCCAAGGACACCATGGAGGTAGAGCTGACAAAGAGATTGGGGAAAGATCACATGCCTCCAGGGCATAAGATCCACCAATTTCTCAGGTTAAGTTGTGAGAAATAATTTTTTGAATCTGTACGCAGTTTGGTCCCTGGTTTTCTGATCTTTTTCAGTATAGTCATCTGCTGTGGGGGTAGGGTCTATACATATTACATATAGAATCATATGATGTAGATTTTAACAGGGCACCCATCTCTGGGTTGGATAGGTCTCTGCAGAATGGTGTTTTTTGAACCATAATGGCCGTCGTTGATGTTAACAATCTTGATTATTAGTCAATTCTAAGGGGGTTCTTGTAGATATCTTGGAATGTATTGGTAGGAATGGTCTTGGTTGGGTCTTTCTGGTTGGGAAGTTTTTTGTCCAAATTGAGCTCTACTATAATGGCAAATAATTTTGCCTTCCTGGTTTTCGAACAAGGACATTGTAAAAAGATATATGTACACTCTGTTTTTATATAAATAAAATGTTCAGGTCTATGACCTTTTATTAAAAAAAAAAACAATTGTGTGGGCATTTTGAGAGAAATGGTGGACCAACACAAAATCTTTACAAGTAGTAAATAGCATGTTGCTCTCAGAGACAATTTACAGAGAAATTGTTGAGATAAGAAAGGACCATGGAGGAATGATCCCTCCGGCCAGATGCCTAACAGCTGACTACAAAATATCAATCAACGCCAACATTCATGGAGCTTGGTTGTGCATTGCACAAGCCTCAAGCTTCTTCCTCACCCTCAGAAGCTTCACTAATGGAAATCGCCCTTACCTCCAAGTCATAAGTAATGTTGAATTTATAACTGTGATCAGTATACATGAAAGATCAGTGACATTTTATATTTTGAATTGGGAAATACCACAAGGATGCATCCTGTTTGACTATATTTCCATGAATATGTCTTAATGCTATTTCCATCAATTTAATATCCTTCCATATGTAAGCATTTTTATTTTATTTTTTTCCTGTAGTGATATGTAAGGATAGCCTATTTTGTTCAAGGCTCCCTTATAGTCACCACTGGCATAACTAATATATGGACCATTTTTCAAATAACAATCAAAAATTATTTTGAAATCATACTCAATAGAACTATTCAAAGTAAGAAAAATCAGCTAAAACAATAGAATTTTTTTTACTAGCTATCTGTGCCTGTACAACTACATCAAGATGTATCAAAAATGTGCACGAAAAGAAATGACCATCCTGATGAGTGCACATTCACATTTTGCATTCACACATAAGGGTGCCTTTGTTTTTTCCTCTAGTTTATGTGCTGTGCTGCCTGCATGTTTGTCTACAAGAAAGAAATTACCTGAATAGGTCGATCTGCCATATTAGTTACAGTAATTTTAATTGCTTTTCGCCCGGCATTCAAAATAATATTTCCTTCCTCTGCATAAATCTTTCCAGGCCAGCATTCATCTTCCATACAAGTAAATTTATCCAGTCCAGGAACTGCACACATAGACACCACATTATTGGAAAATTTGGAAAGTATCTTCGTCAACTTGTACATCTCTGTTTTTATGATGATTATCTACTTGAAGCCAATTATCAAATCCAAGAAGCTATGCTTGTGCATCACACAAAAGCATAAATCAAATAAATAATTATGGGCAATGACTTAAAAAGTGCACTTTAAATAGTGTAGTTATGCAAGATGAATATAACAAGACAAAGATTAACACATTTAATTCTAAAACAAAAAGTGGCAAGTGAATTTATCTTACAGTAGATTTCTCCTTTGTTGAATGCCATACATGGTCTAGAGCCACGCTTTTTAAAAAACTCCAAACACAAATGAACTCCCACCAATTTGGTAATTGCATAGTGGCTTCATCTTGGCAACTGGACTCAACGACTCTATATTTACCTTTTGTGAAGGGCACTTCCCACATAGCATATACAATGTCTAGAAGCTATAAATTGGCTTCCATGTATAAGCTACTTATAAGTGGGATATAATGTAAAGATTCCTTCTTTTGTTCAGGCACTTGTCTTTGTCACTAGGGAAATTGTCACAAATCCAAAGGTTTTTGCCCACAAGAAGAGAATACGCATTCATTTTTTGATAAAAAGAAATTATTCCCAAAAGAAAGAAGAAAACATTCCTATAACCTTTTGAGGAAATAAAATAATATTTTTTTTGGTAGTACTCTGCTCAAATTGTAGAAATATGTCTTTTTTACTCACCGTTTTGAACATAGGGCCTGGTGACATTTTATTTAGTCACTTATAATGACCTTTTAAAAAAATCAATATAAGTCATCTTTTAATATAAAGTTACTTTTTTGACAGCTTGGATTTAATTATTTAACTAACTCCATAATTTCCAAAAAGGGAACGTGACAATATGCCTTGAGTTGAAGAGCACCTCAACCTTTTGCCCAAGGTGAACCCAAAAATGCTTTTAATTTTATTCAACATAAAGTGAACCATCCTAGAAAGCAATGTAGAAATTGTAATTAGCAACTACATTTCTTTTATGATAGGCAAATAGCAACTATTTGGGGCTGCACCCAATTAAATTAATTATCCAAATAGTAAATCGTCTATCTATGTGGATAGTCCAAAATGGACAGCATTCTACCATCCTAAAAAAATACTATAGACCCAAAAACCACCCCCTAGGATGGACACCACCGAAACCAAAAAAGTACTGTGACAAAGCCCTACCGAGATTTCTACTCCCAAACGTTCCCACCATAAAATGGAGGTATAAAAAAATAGTTAATGTTGCAAATATGAATAAGTATTGTCATTAATGTCAAACTTGTCATCGATGGCAACTAAGGTCCAGTGGTATGAAGCCATGTCACGAATCCCGAGGGGAGTGCTGACCATTTTTTCAACAATCTCCCCCTCAGCATTACCCAAGGGGATTCGAACATGTGACCAAGCTCTAATACCACTTGTTACAAATAGTGGTTGTCGTTCCACCAAAAGATCGACCTGTTAATGCTTGATACAACCACTAGACTTATAGAAGACACAGGAGGCGGTTAAGCCATGTCACGAATCTCGAGGGGAGCGCTGACCATTTTTCCAACAATATCGTGAGTCACTAGACTAGGAGATTTAATCGCCAACGAAATCAGCAACAATTTTATTGTTTCGTGTGGCGAGTTTTAAGGGAAAAACTCATGAAATTGCACAAGGCAAATTCAAAAAAGTCATCAAACAAAGTGAGAAATTTTAAGTTAAAATAATAAAACGAAGTGTAGGGTTTTTGTCATGACTCGTTTTAACTTTTATTTCATTTGTGAAGAGAACTAAAAGTGTTAGGGGCTTTGTTGCATGCTTCATCTTTGCGTTGTGACAAGAAAAAACGAATGGAAAAAATGTCATCTCCATTGTTGCCCTTGATTGCGTTGTTGTCCTTGATGTCAAAGACACCCAAAGGTATAAGAATCAAGTATAATCAGGTATTGAGTTGATTGCTTTAGTTCACTTGATTGATTGGTTCAGTTCAGTTGATTGCTATTATGGGTATGGCATCCTTTGGTTGCATCATGATTATGCATCTTTCAGTTGCATCATGATTATCATCTCTTATTTGGCATTCACATACATTGATTTAAAATGTTTGAGAGGGATATGCAGTAATATGTTTTGTTGACAGTGTTAGTGACAGTAACAGTAGCAGTAACAGGTTCTTCTTCAGATTGGTATAATTGTCATGATTTTTCCATAATTTCACTATTTCATCATAAACTACTTGTTCCTGGCCATTTATGATTTTTGCCACTCTATCTCTAGAATTCAGGTTCAGTACTTCTACTTCAATAAAAATCTTGATCTCTTCTTCATCTAGACCTGGTTCTATTTCTTCTAGAACTTCCCTTATAATTTTAGCATCTTTTGCTACTCCTCTCCATTTTGTTAGGAGTCTTTTGTTACGTTTAGGTGGGAAAATGGATCTGTAATCCTTGGGTCCTCGATTGAACTCAAGAAAACTTTCTAACAGGGCTAGTTCTATTTTGGCCTAATCATCAGTGCCTAAGGCACTGAACCATTTTGCACCATTGCTACCTTTACCAAAATCTAATATTTCATCAACTATATCATCAACAGTAAGCATTTTAGCTTTACTTTTTTCTAGAGTTGCTAGAATAGTTGGTGGAGTTAGATCACCACCGGTGTCTTTAGTGATGTTCATGATAACCGGTTCATTTGGTGGCATTTGGTGGACCGGTTTATCTATGCCCAGAATGCCTTTGCCTCTCCTGGTGTCCTTTTCTAGTTGTAGTGAGGGCTTCTATCATTCAGCTTTAGCCTTGTGTTGTTGTTCTAGTATGGTTGTCCAGATGGCAACTCCTTCGTCATGAATCGCTTCAACTTCTCCAATTAACACTTGACCAATCCTTTTTCTGATATGAAAACTTTGTTTATGAGCATCTGCCTGATTGGTTGCCTTTTCTAGGCTCAAGTGGCTTTGCACATCCAGTAGTGCCTTGATTCTGAGCTCCTTCTCTTTTGATATTGAGGATTTCCACTTTCCTTCAATAAGCTCATGTAATTCTTCAGGAATAGAACCATGATGAATCTCAATCAGCGTTCTCTTAATTTGTATAGGTTGTACACTACAGCATCTTCGATTTTCCTTCTATCTTCATCATTAAACAAATTGTATCTTCTCTCGACCGATGCCATCCCACCTTTAGTTTTTATGCCTTCAACCATTTCATCAATGGTTGACTTTTTTATTTTGGCTCCTCCTGCTTTACCGGTTTCCCAGTCTTCTTTCTTCTTATATAAGTGGTGGTTTTCTCTATCTCAGTTTCTTCTGAATCAACTTCTTGAGATTGCTCAGTTGTGACTGACTGTGCCTTCTTTTGAACTTTAGGTTCTGGCACAACTACCTTTCTCTTCTTTGGCGTAGGAGACTGTTAGGAAACTTTAGCAGTTACCTTCTTTGTTGTCTTTGAAGGTTCACTCTTCTTCAAATTTGCACTTATCTCATCATAAGTGCCAAACCGGTTGGCTGACAAATCTAGGTTGCTCTCCTGAAGTGCCTCAACATATGCTTTTGCAGTCTTTGATGAAATTTCATAACCTAGTTCAGGTGCAAATTTTATTCTTGGCTCAAGAGCCTGAATTATACAGTGATTAGTGTATACAAGGAAACAAACATCATCCTTGTATTCATTTACAATTGAAGATGGGATCCTTTCCCTTTCATGCATTTTAGATTGAAATTCTTGGAAATAATCTGACATAACCTTATTAAAGCGATTACCCAAGTTATTGATCGTTTCTCCCATCTGGACCATAACCGGTCTATTTGTTACCCATGTAACATTTCCCACCCTTGGCAAGAATTTTTGATAGTAGACAAGATAAGATAAGATAAATTATTAATGTCTGACAAGAGACCACCAAAAGGGTCTAAGGGACTGAAAGCATACAAAGTAAACTACCAACAACAGGAGCACCAAACGGTGTCTGGGGAAAGAACAACAACAAGAAAGCAAAAAGCAAAAGAGCTGGAAAGAGCAACTAGAGGTCCTTTCCGGGCGAGAAGTAATCAAGCACCAAAGGATACGATCCGAGGCGAGAAGGAGCCCCGGACCATCTCTGAATAGCTCTGGAGGTGGAGTGCTACTACCAAGTGTGGCCTCTACGAGGTCTCCCAATCCTGGTGTGTTCAGAGGAAGGAGGACCGAGAGGACACTTCGTGCTGCGGGCCGGAGACACCGAAGTGAAGAAGGATGTGATAAGCTGATCAGAGCTCTGGCTCGACAAGAACAGAAGCTGGAGAGTGGAATCACGAAGCCACGTGGTCTCCTGTAGATAAAGAGAAAGGCACCACTAATCGGTGTATCTAAAGGAGGAAAGGGATCTGCACTCTCTGAACAAGCAGTGGAACCTTCCTCTGATCTCGTAGTAAATGGGACATCGGAAAATGAAGTGTGTCTCAGATTCCGCCTCCATCAAGGTGCAAAGGGGGCAAGTCCGATCACCCCTATCAATGTGGTGGTCTGTCTAGAATTTCTTCTTTACCCTTCTGAGCTTCTTCATATTTTCAAAGATTTGACTTCTCACCATTGCGCACAGGTCATATTTGGCGTTGTTGTGCATGATTCTGTGAGCTGCATGAATAGCTCCTCCAGGTATGCTTTTGAGACAACTTGATTGATAGATTTTGTAACCGATTACTATAGCAGCAAACCGAACACTTTCATCTTCAATATCTGTTACAGTCATCATGCGACTATCATACCTAGACTTTGTGAGTCGCGTGACTTCACTGTTCGAAATCGTTCTCAGGGTAAGGGCTTCCCCTATGGCATTGAATCTTGTCACTCTCCTCAGGTCTTCCTTTGTAATAGGAGTAACAACACCCTTTACCAACCACATACCTGGATCGTGTACTCGACTGAGTACCAATCGAATCTAGTTGGGCTGAAACACGGTACGTTATTTAACCCCATTGGTCAATCCAGCCATTTCCAGTCGAGCATAATTTGCCTTTAGCTTCCCTTCCTTGCAGAGCCCTTGAAATTCGTTCTGGAGGTATGTTTCACCCAACTCCTCTTGCTTGCAGTGAATGAAGGTAGTTACGTCTTCAGTCAACAACACATTGTCTAGAATAGATGATAGGGCTCCAGCCATATCATTTGACCTATTTTGGACTGGCGTTATATCATATTCTGGTCGCTCATGTTGATTGATGTCGATAAGGGTTGCAACAGAGGATGATGATGCCATTTCGTTGGTAAGAGAATATACACAAAGCTCTATTTAAATTCACGGAATTTGAAAAGCAAAGATCGCGAACACAAATAGAAAGATTACTCAAGCTTTAAGAAAATTTTACACAAAGAGCAAAGTAAAGTGAAATGAGTAATAGGTCTTCCCTTTTATATTCTCGGGCTCCAACGATAACATTTTGTTAACGGTTGTCGCATTTATGAGTCTTACTGGTTTTTGCTTGACTTTACCTTTGTTGACCAATTCATTAATGCTTTACTTGTTTGCAGCAACATCCTCGGTTGAAACTTCAATCGTGTAACATCAGCCTATCACCGAGAAGGTAATTAACCAGACCACACAGCCTACTCTTTTGACTGGTTCTTTGGTCATAGATTGGTGAGTGCTTCTCAGTACCAACTTCCACTTAGTGCGAGTAAATCTCACTAGTTACTCCAAGGACAGTAGCTATTCTACCTGTCCCCCCTTAAACCCTGATGGCTTAGTTTGATGAAGAGATATCATCAGTGGATGATGACTGTCTCTGATTTTTCTTCTTCAGAGCTCTTTGTCCCCTTTTTGGACCATATCTTCTTCACTTCTTTCTTCGTTTCTTCAGTTATGTTTCCCTATAACTGGGAGTCTCATTCCTCTTGACCGATTTTGCTTGTCCTTTTCCTTTGTTTATTGACCAATTCCTGCAATCTCTCGCTAGATGCCCAATCTTCTTATAGTTGTAACAAGTCATCTCAGTTCCTCTCCATGGATTAACTCTCTTTCCTTTGTCCATGGGTGAATGGCACTCAATATCTCTATGTCCTCATTGTCAACACGTAGCACACATTGATGTGCCCCGGTTTGCATTCCTGTTGTGGAACACCAGTCTTGGTGAAGATTTGAATGTCATGGTTGTAGACCTGCACTCTTCAGCCTTATGTCCAAATTTATTGCAAGCATAGCAATAGCCTTTAAAGCTTCCTTTGCTTCCACTAGACACATTGTTTGATCATCACCTGCATTCAAAGGTCCTATGTCCATACTTATAACAATTATTGCAGTAACTGTTAGCGGTGAAGGGTTTCACCGGTGCATTCCTGCAGTCATCAGAGTTATGACCCAGTTTGCCACAATGTTTGCAAGAAGGTTTGGAGAGTCCCTTACCTTTTTCTCTAGTTGGTTTCTTCTTGTCCTCTTTGATTCCTTTGAGTTTTGAGGACTTGCCAATTTCCTTGGTCCCTTGGCCATTGTAACCAAGTCCTATGGGGTCCTTGTGCCTTCTCTGAGCGTTATGTTGCTCATCCAGCTTCTCAGAACTCTCATTGTATTTTCTGACCTTTTCATTTCTCTCCTCAAGAATTTCCAACTGTGTTCTAAGTTTTTCATCTTCAACAGCCATTTCTCTACTTGCTTCATCTTTATCATGCAAGGGTTCATGCATGATGGCATTTTCCTGAGTTATGCCCTGCATGTAGTTGTAGTATGAGAGCATCGCTCTCTCTTAGAGCATCTTCAGCTAAGTTCCTTTCTCTCTCAGCAGTCTGTAGTGCTTCTTTAGCACTATTTTTCTCATCCTTAGCTTTTCTGCTTGCTTCGATGAGTTCAGTCATTCTTAGTGCATGACCTTCTTGTTCTCTCTTCAGATTAGAGATTTGATTGGTCAGGTTCTAGTTCTTCTCCTTGAGTTCTAAAACTGCTTCATCTAAACTACTCTGTTCAGATAGTTCTTCTATTGTGTCATGACTTTCACTCAGCTGCAAAGCTAGTTCTTTTCTCTTGGCAAGAGATCTTCTCAGTCTGTTTTCAAGAGAAGCAATCCTTTCATTTGCTTCCTCCTACTACTTCTGATACCAATAACCCTCCATGATCATTGCTCAAGTGGTTAAGCTTCTTTACTTGAGAACTTGGCTCTGATACCAATTGTTAATCCTAATCGGTGACTAAGAGGGGGGGTGAATCAGTCAATTCTACTTATTTAAACTTTTATTCTGTTAAACTGAATATAGCTGCTGTGTGATACTGAAAATGTAATGCATGCTTAAATAACTTGAATAGAAATCACATACATAAACTAATACAGAATTTATACCTGGAAACCCTCGGTTAGAGGGAGAAAACCACGGTGGGACATAACCCACAATCTTCACTACTGCAGTAATAAAGTTGCCCTATTAAAGGCCTACAAAAGCACTTGTTAGAATGCTACCTTGTGAAGGGATTTGATATAGATCGGTTAAGATCTTGACCCTGTAAGGAGTCGCCTCGCCGGAGGACTTAAGAACATCAATCAAGATGTCACCCAGTGAAGGGATTTATACAATGGAACCTGTTAGGGTTCACCCTAATAAAGGGATTTTCACAAACTTCACACAATAAGAAAAATGATCTTATGTAGACACTCAATTTGTCGTTCAGATCATACCTTCTCTGCTCCTTTCACGGCTTGGCTGCTTAATCTCTGTCGTGCACTTGAGGTGACTGTATCCCGTCTCAAAAGACTCGGCTCTTCTACTTTGCTTTCTCTCTACGCATTTAAATTCTCCAACCACACGTTGCTAATACACAATGACCAATTTATAATGATCTTCACATTACCACATGGAACTGTGGCACCAAGCTGTAACTCTTCCAAATCGCCACTGTTCTAGAAGGCATTCCAAAAGTCTTGCATGCAGAACTCTAGTTCAAGCCAAAAAGCTCACATACAGAACTTCAGTTCATCCCAAAACGGTCCGCAAAAACCGGATTGGATTCCCATTAAAGCCGAATACAAAAGCACGAACCGGTAGGTCTGATACTGTTGCGCTGAGACCGGTGTGCTACCGGTTGAGTCATCTGCTTCCTGTGGTTTTCTACTAGACCGGTTGGCCAAGACCGGTATTGTCATGACTGATGCAATTATACTGGTTACTAAGTAGGTTTGATGGACTACTAGTTCACCATTGCTGCTCTACCATAAAGATCGGTTTGTATGATGTTTGTCAGTGATGACAACTAAGCATAAATGCGAACTTATGCAAGAAAAATCAGACACTACTAATGCCAAGTAAAAATCTATGATTCTAGTTTCTAATTCTATTACCAGTTTAAATTGATAAAGTCAAAGTTATAAAATTGATTTTTAAATTTTCTTGTTTCAGATGCATGGTGGGAGATGTTTTGTACTACTGTGCCAAATCTATAGAGGATTGCAGTTCATACCTTGAGTCAACCATGTAGTGCTTCAAGATGAGAACGCAATTGGAGTTTGTTCGAGCATCTACACTCGAAGAAGCGCAACAAGTTGGCAGTGAAAAGGTTGAATGATCTTGTGTTTGTTCATTACAACCTTCGCCTTCATCATAGACAGAGCTTGGGCACTAACACATCTCTTATCATATTAGAGGAGGTTGATCCACAAGCAAAGTGGAACATTGAGATTGATGATCCTGTCTTCAGTGATGAAGACTTGGAATGGGTTGATCAGGTAAATTAAGAGGTAGAGGCAATAGTGATGGCACAGGAGGAGGCTAGAGTGCCAGGAGACCCAATGGAGGACCTTGAGGCTGAGAGTAAGGGATCAAACTCTAAGGATGATGAGGATTATGAGGATGAGGATGATAAGGATGCCACTGAGGTTGGGCCTCAGACACAAGGAGAGAAGATGGTTGTAGAATCTTCCATGACCTATCTTAAGCATACTCGTAGGAACACATAGGCTACTACGAGCCTTAGGCTTCTAGTCTCTAGCTTTTATTTTGATATATGTTTTGAATTTTTGATTCCATGGATTTCATATTCCATGAATATTGTAGACATTTGACAATGACACTATGTCGCAGGCCCAAATTAATATGTATACAAATATATTTGTATATACAATCTATTCAATTATTGTAATTAATCAATATAGTTAATTAATATTATTATTAATCAATATTTATCATTAATCAATACTACTCAATGTATAATTAATAATAATATAATATATCTATAAATAATACTAATAATCATAATCTATAATTTATAATCATCTATGATACAATCATAAACATCATTAATATTAATTAATGACCTATTTTAATTCTATCTCCACTACAAGTGAATACCATTGACAACCTTATGGTTAAGGGAGACACGAGAATAGTTGATGAAGTGGCAATTGACATTGATTAATGAAATCAAACTTAAATATTTAAAAGGACACAAGTTATGCATCAGACCCGTGCATCCAAGGGACGCATCCATACAAGATAAAAATATAAGAAGATGGTCTTTCAATAGGAGGAGGGGGACAGCGTTCAGTATACAGAGCAGAAAGTAAAGAAAATATTATAAATTAAAATAGCAAAGAAGAACGAATTTGGAGTATGAGAAATAACACTGACAAGAATAATATGACAAAGGAATCTAAAGAAAGAATAAGGTACATATATAGATGAGATATACAAGCTTTGACGTACAGTCAACTGCTGAGGTCTGAAGAGTTACAAATCCACGGAAGAAAGAACATGAACAGATATTACTTAAAGAATTAGGAACGGGATCGAAAGAGGTAGGAAGACTTATACGTAGACAAGAAGAATCTATTTATATATAAAGTCTAGGCATCGATCAGAAATATGGATGGGCATGAATGAATGTCCATACAGCTAGCACCACAATAAGAAATTAGCAAGCTACAATGTGTAACGTAGATAGAAATAAAATCCCTTGCAGCTAATGACAAATCAGAAAACTAGGGTGGTCGATCTTGAAGGAAACGTATTAAGAATGGATATGACGCTTATCATGGGAAATAGCAATTAATATCCATTATAAGATTATGGTATTTGATAGTCCTTAAATAGAAATTTACAGCTAACGAATATGATCCACCTTCAATATGATCTCCTCATATAAGGAGGCAACGATATAAGATTTTAAGATATGAATTTCATTCGAAGTATGGTATTCGGGGCATCCAACATCATATTTCCTTATTCATCATCGGCGGAAGGAGAATAAGTTATGAAGAAGGAATGATTGTTTTTTTATTCATTTGTTAGAATAGGATTAGGAAGATCAAAAGAAAATGAGAAGAAATAAGATATTTATATCATCCGAAAGTGACTATAAATTAGAAGGGTGAATAAGAGAGTCAAGGAGATTAGAGATTATCTCAGTGGTCACGACTAGATGAAATAATAACATAGAAATTATAATTAATATTCTTGACAAAGAAAATATAAATAATGAAGGATATATATATATGCCTGAAAACCATCAACAAACTAATATTGATTATCAAATATATATCAGAACATTTCTTAAAGATAATATATATATATATATATATATAGGAAGTCTATATCTCAAGTATATATAATGAGTAATATATATATCTTAATAAGAATGACAAATATATAATATAGTTATATATCTGAAAGATCTAAAGATATATCGGAAGTATATATTTGAATTATAAGAATTGTATAAATGTTCTAATGAATATATCTAAATATTCCACAGTATATTTATGAACAATCTAATTTAATCAATTATAAGAATAATCTAATATTTAGATATAATATATAGAAATTATATATTAGTTATGTTATATATATATATATATATATATATATATATATATATATATCTGTGAAATTACAATAAACTTTAGTTTGATATTATTATTTTTCTTGATTTTTGTATATGATAATCCTTATTCAGACCTGCTGTATATAATTCATCTCAAATACAAAAATATTTATCAATATATATATGTCTTTGCACATAGAAGGAGACGTGACTCATAAATGAGTCACGTCCCTTCAATACCGATGCCCTTTCATAACAAATTACCTTTACCGATAATCGAATATTAAAGACTGCACTTTACATATATTGTAACTACGATATATGTAAAGTGCAGTATCGTATGTTTTTGTATTATATAAGCCACGGGTAACATACTGCACGATATACATATTGTAAGATATGTATACCGTGCAATATGTTATATGAATTAACAATCATATAACATATTGCATACGATATCCGATATATATATATATAACAGTCGGTATGGTGGCCGATATGCATAACAGTCAATATGGCATCCGATATATATCATAGTCGGTACTTGGTATAGCAGTCGATATTAATTGGTATGTATTATCGTATCAATAATACATATTAACAATATGTATTATTGATATGATAATATCATATCACATCAATAGTGCAGATCGATATATATATAAGGCTTAGTTATATTATTAAATATATATATATATATATATAAGTATATTGATAATATTAGATATACATAAATATGTAATATTATCAAGTATATATATATTAATATAGAATATTAATATAAAATTATCTAATCATAGCTATTCATTGTTAACACTCCCTCTTAGCTAGATAAGATAATTTTCACTTTATGTTAGCATCATATTTTCATTTGAAATGAGGAATCACCATTCATTGTGACACCTAGTTTCCATATCATAAAGATATGAGGAATCACCATGCATTGTGACACCTAGTTTCCATATCCTAAAGATATGAGGAATCAACAACTGATACCTATTTCCATATCACAACGATATGAGGAATCAACAACTGATACCTATTTCCATATCACAACGATATGAGGAATCAACAACTGATACCTATTTCCATATCACAACGATATGAGGAATCAACAACTGATACCTATTTCCATATCACAACGATATGAGGAATCAACAACTGATACCTATTTTATATCACAGTAATAGTGATACAAGGATATATTAAATATAACATTATATCATATTTTATATAACCTCATTATGGTATGTGCACTAACAGATAATCTGTTTACCATAACAACACCACATTACAAGATCGTCATCTCGTAATCAAATACAAGTGTTCATTATCTAAGAAGTCGTCACCTCTAGAAATGTCCACAGGATGGATGAGCCCATAAAATAACATTTATATATTATATATAAAATCATATTACAATCATACCAAGAGTTTTCCTAAAGTGATCAACTTTCACCTTTGGAAGAGCTTTGGTGAGAATATCAGCAGTTTGATTTCCTGTACAAACATATTCCAATTGGAGTACCTTTCTTTCTGCCATATCACGAACATAGTGATAAGGAATCTCAATGTGCTTTGATCTATCATGAAATACAGGATTTATTGATAACTTGATACAGCTTTGATTGTCACAGAAGATAGTAGTTGGTGGTAGAGTTTTACCAAATAGTCCACTGAGTAGTTTCCTAAGCCATACTGCTTCTTTAGCTGCCATTGAAGCTGCAATGTACTCTGCCTCTGTAGAGCTTTGAGCTACTGAAGATTGTTTTCTACTGATCCAAGACACCATAGCTGATCCCAAGCTAAAACAACATCCTGAGGTACTTTTACGATCAATCACACTTCCAGCCCAATCTGAATCAGTGAACCCATGAAGGTTTAATTCTGTCCTATCATACTTGAGTCCATAGTTTAATGTACCTTGGAGATATCTCAATACATGTGTAGCAGCAGTAAAGTGAATTTCTTTGGGATCACACATGAACTGACTTAATGTGTTTACTGAGAAACAAATGTCAGGTCTGGTATTCCCTAAGAACATTAGAGATCCTATTAATTGTCTGTATAAAGAGATATCTGCAGAAGGAGATTCTGATGTTGCTTCCTTTAGTTTATGAAAATTTATTTCCATGGGTGAAGACATGGGTCTACAATTCAACATGCCAAATCTCTTCAAGATATCAAGGGTATATTTGCCTTGATTCAAAATAATACAGTCTGATTTCTGCCAAACTTCTAGACCAAGAAAGTAGTGTAGAAGACCTAAGTCCTTCATATCAAATTCTTTGGCTAAGTCTTTCTTACATTGTTGAATCAAATAGTCTTCCCCTGTAATCAGTAAATCATCAACATATAATATGATTATCAACATATCACCTTTGTTTACCTTGAAGTATAGATTTGGATCAGCATCATTTTGGAAAATCCTAACTTTGTTAGATAGCTGTCTATTCTAGCATACCAAGCTCTGGGGGCTTGTTTAAGTCCATATAATGCTTTCTTCAACTTACATACATGTGTTTTAGGATCATGAATCTCAAATCCTTCAGGTTGTTCTAAGTATACCTCTTCTTCAATACTTCCATATAAGAAGGCTGTTTTAACATCCATTTGATGAACTTTCCAACCTTTGGCAGCTGCAATGGCTAGAACTGTTCTAATAGATGTGTAACGTGCAACAGGAGCAAATGTTTCTTCATAGTCAATCCCTTCCTTTTGAGAGAAGCCTCTTGCTACAAATCTTGCTTTGTACTTTTCAATGCTACCATCAGCTGCATGTTTGATTTTGAATAACCATTTAGATGATACCACAGATTTTGATTTTGGTCTTGGTACAATATCCCACACATCATTCTTTATGATAGATTGATATTCTTCTATCATTGCATCCTTCCATACTTGTTGTTGAATTGCATCAGATACATTTGTAGGTTCTAAGTTAGAGAGTTCACTCATGAGTGCTGCATAGCTGGATAATATGGAAGGCCTTTTTCTTTCTCTGACTGTTCCTGGAGGAGCACCAAGAGTCTTTCCTTCTTCTATGAGTTTAGTGGCCCAAAGTGGTCTCTTCTTAGGATTTTCTAGTGTGGATAGATTTTCATCATTTTCTTCTTCCTCAGAGTCCTCCTTTTGAGTTTCCTGTGAAGTGTTTTCTTTTGATGGAACAAAAGTCTCTTGCTCTTGTGAATTTATACTTTTAGAGCAAGCTGTATCTTCCTCAAATATTACATCTCTACTTAATTCAACAAGGTTCTGCCCAGGTATATAAATACGATATGCTTTTGAGGTTTCACTATATCCTACAAAGATACCTTTCTTCCCAGACGGTTCTAACTTTGTTCTCTTTTCCTTAGGAACATGAATGTAGATTGGACATCCAAATATTCGAAGATTACTTATATCAGGCTTTGTCCCTGTGAATGCTTCTTCAGGAGTTTTATTTTCAATGTGTGAGTGTGGACATCTATTTTGTATGTATACGGCTGTATTTGATGCTTCTGCCCAAAGAGAGGTATCAAGGTTTTGATCAAGAAGCATTGGTTTGGTGGCCTCAATAATAGTTCTATTCTTTCTTTCAGCTACCCCATTTTGTTGTGGATTATAAGGTACGGTGTACTCCCTCTTAATCCCAGCCTCTTTACAAAATTGTTTGAATATTTCAGATGTGTATTCTTTTCCATTGTCTGTTCTCAAAATTTTAATTTTCTTTCCAGATAGATTTTCAGTAATAGATTTGAAGTCTTTAAACTTACTTAGTACTCCCTCAGATTCTTTGTACTTAAGGAAGTAAATCCAGGTCTTTCGTGAGAAGTCATCAACAAAGATTATATAGTATTTGCAGCCTCCTATTGAAGAAACAGACATGGGTCCACATAAATCTGAATGTATCAATTCTAAAACCTCATTAGTTCTGCTTACACTAATTTGAAATGTTCCTTTTGTGTTTTTGCCTAGTGCACACCCTTTACATGCACCAGAATGATATTGTTTAAGTTTTGGTAATCCATTAACCAAATTTTCCATAGAAGATAAAGTTTTATAATTTAAATGTCCTAATCTTCTATGCCATACTTCATTTAAATTTGAAATGTCATTTACTAAGACTTGATTTATATCAGTATTTAATTCATATAAGCACCCTTGTCTTCTTCCTATGGTATTAGCTTGTTTGAAGGTTAAACCTTTAGGCCATGCTTTTACTTTGCCATCCATGAAAGTTACTCTATACCCATTATCTTCAAGTGCCGATATGGATAAAAGGTTTCTCTTGATTCCTGGGACAAATAGGACTCCTGTGAGTTGAATTGAGATACCGGTCTTTAGTTTGATTGTGCATGTCCCAATGCCTCTTACTGGATAAGAGGAGTCATCTCCAATGGTTACCTCTTCATCCGATTCTTCTGACATGGTTTCTAGTAGTTCTTTGAACCCTGTAATGTGACGTGAGGAACCGCTATCAATAACCCAAATGTTCTTGTTTGGAACTTGATTTGAGAGTGCAGAGTAGAGTACAAATTGCTCCTTCTTGATTTCTTCATTGGGCTTCTTCTTGGATTTGGTAAAAGAGGCTTGATGATTCTTGTAAGGACAATTTGTTACAACATGTCCGGGTTTGTCACACCTAAAGCATTTAACATGAGATAGGTCTCTTTTGGGATACTCCGTATTGAATTTCTTCTTTCTGAAATGTTTGAATTTCTTCTTCTTGTGAGTATTTACATTTAGTGCATGATTTTCTTCATCATTGATCTTTTTCTTTAATCCTCTTTTATCTAACCTTGATTCTTCTTGAAGACAATCTGTTCTTAATCGATCAAATTTTGGAAACTTGGATCTAGCACTTATACCAGCAACAAAGGTTTCCCAAGATTCAGGTAGTCCATCTAGAGCAATTAAGGCTAGTTCCTTTCCATCAATTTCATGGCCTAGTAGTGAAAGTTGATCTCTTAATGCTGATACCCTTAGAAAGTATGCATTTATTTTCTCATTCTTATTCATACTAATCTGGTTCATTTCTCTTTTCAAAGCTAGTTTCTTTCTAGCATTATTTATTTCATATGTTTTCTCCAATGCCTTGTACATCTCATATGCCTTATCATATTTGGATAGGATTGGTACAATATGATCTCTGACCCCATCGATAATTATCTTCATGGCTTTGTCGTTCCCTTCATTCCAATTTGATAGATCGGGTTCCGCTTCTGGCTTAACCTTGTCTGGTTTAGTAAAAGTTTCAACTTTATTCTCTTTTAGCAGCATTATGATTCTTATCTTCCATGATTGGAAGTTATCAGCCCCTGCAAGTCTGTCCTCAAATCTGATCATGTTTGCCATTTTATAATATCTTAAGTTTATTAAATTTCTTTAAATTTCAGAACCTTAGCTCTGATACCATGTGAAATTACAATAAACTTTAGTTTGATATTATTATTTTTCTTGATTTTTGTATATGATAATCCTTATTCAGACCTGCTGTATATAATTCATCTCAAATACAAAAATATTTATCAATATATATATGTCTTTGCACATAGAAGGAGACGTGACTCATAAATGAGTCACGTCCCTTCAATACCGATGCCCTTTCATAACAAATTACCTTTACCGATAATCGAATATTAAAGACTGCACTTTACATATATTGTAACTACGATATATGTAAAGTGCAGTATCGTATGTTTTTGTATTATATAAGCCACGGGTAACATACTGCACGATATACATATTGTAAGATATGTATACCGTGCAGTATGTTATATGAATTAACAATCATATAACATATTGCATACGATATCCGATATATATATATATATATAACAGTCGGTATGGTGGCCGATATGCATAACAGTCAATATGGCATCCGATATATATCATAGTCGGTACTTGGTATAGCAGTCGATATTAATTGGTATGTATTATCGTATCAATAATACATATTAACAATATGTATTATTGATATGATAATATCATATCACATCAATAGTGCAGATCGATATATATATAAGGCTTAGTTATATTATTAAATATATATATATATATAAGTATATTGATAATATTAGATATACATAAATATGTAATATTATCAAGTATATATATATTAATATAGAATATTAATATAAAATTATCTAATCATAGCTATTCATTGTTAACAATATATATATATATATATATATATTTTGTAATATCCCATGATAGAAAGATCCCAAGATAGGTAGAACCTTGAGGGAATCCACTTGGAGATTGTGCACGCGTCCTAGCACAATAGATCTACCATCTTTATCCAGATCTGCGGTTAAGGGTGAAGTAAGGAATTACAGCTTAAAGTATATATTATAAATTAGAGAAATTCTACTTAATATAATATGATTTAAATGCATAGTGACATATGATGATTATTGAGAATTGACATCTGCTAGTATGAAACATTACAAATTGTCATTCCCAAGTGTGATCCAAACCCTATTTGGGAATTATGCGAGAAAATTAAGTAAGGGCCTATTAGGGGTCAATACACACTATTTATATTTCTAATGTGTTATTTAGTTTAACTTATTTCCTTTGAAAATTCACATTTATACTTATGTGATCTATGTAAACTTGTGTATGTGTGCAAAGTAGCTTCTATTTATCTCAATTATTGTGTATTTCATGTTAATTGACTAAATGATGCATGAAAAAAGCTTTAAATCCTTAAAAATATTTGAATTTCTTGGGTTTTTCAATTTGTCAAGTCCGGACGCCGAGTCCGAGTCCAAGCCCGAACCCTGCTTGCCGAGTCCAAGGAGAGTCCGAGTCTTGTAACTATGGGTTCAATAGAAACATCCAACAGCTCATACCCAATGTCTTTTAAGTATTCCCGTCTCAGGGGAATTCACATAAACATGCCAATACAAAGGACCCATACATGGAATTATTAGACTATTCCTGTTAAATTCAAAAAAACCTTTACTTTAGTTTTCAAAGGTTTTTTGATCATAAGTAATTCCCTTGAATGAACCCGCATAGAAGAGTAGTGCTCAAGAACATCAATCCCCAAGACAAGACCAATAACGCCAAACCTTCAACAGTACTAGAATATGTATTTGACAGCTACAGGGACGTTAAAAAGACAGCTACAGGGACGCTAAAAAGTCTTCACCAGCTCCGTATCAATTACCAATAATGCAGTAACTCTTCCTTCACACAGCTCAAACACAATCAAGGATTCTCGGCAATGGAATATCGAGTTTAACATAAGCTTTGACCCTACTTATTATTCTGACCCTTTTACTATCTCCAAAATCATTTGAAAATCTCAGTAGTCTGTCTGTTGGTGCAGTGATATCAATTCAAAGTTAGTCAACGTGCAGAGCTAGAAGTCTTTGCACGGCACTATGGCTTTTAAACAGCACAGAATATGCTCAGAGTAAACACGGTAGTAGTTGATAACTCTTCAATTTCATCCCACGATATGAATGAAGACTGTGTGTGCCATTTCCAAGAGTTAAGCTAAAAAAGGAATTCACACCAACATTCGGTAACAGCCAGAAATCCTCTTTCAGATATCACATAGCATATCTCTGACCAACATCAAAGCATTTGTCAACTCTTTTGTTCACAAGATTATTTTACCCCAAACTCACAATTCTGGGAAGTAATGGCAGGCATAATAATTCTTAGTAAAACATGGAATTTACCTAAGATCATTAATTGAGACATCCCTTATAATTCAATGGCAATGTTGAGCATAATTCTTCAGCTATTAAAAAACCTTATTACTCCTAAAGCCATTTAAATACCAATGATCATAATCGCAGTATAGTTATAAACTTAATGAGACCCCGATATTCCAAGGGTCATAGCAAACATAATTGCCAATTAATATTTCATCCACTTTAGAAAGTATTTAATCGCCCATACCTAACATCGACGATAATAAAATGTGCGCCAACTTTAGACGAAACACTTCAAATAATAAATCAGGCCCACCCTAATTTCTCATAATTAAATATTCCTTTACTTACACCATGCTAAGTCTTCATGGATTCAAGAAGAAAATTACAAGTTCATCCTTAGCTGCAGTCACACAGAAAACAACTCAACCCACAAGAAGTAACTTCACCAATAAAATATTTCATTGCCCAACTTAATCTCCAGCATATTTCATCAATACAAATCAAATATATATTGACCTCATGCAGACATCGATGCCACTTTTCAGAGATAAGTGATTTTAATTAAATATTTATAAAGGCAAAAGAGGAAAGGGGAGTACCTTTTTGGAGGCTATAAAGGAAAGGTTTGGGAGCTAATTTCGGGCTATGCTTGATATTTGATATTGTTCTTGTTTTTGGAGGAGATTGTCCTTCTTAGAGTTTGTGAGAATGAAATCTCTTACAGGCATACATCTTCCTTGTTGGTGAAAGATCCAATCTAGAAGGTTTGACGCGGGACTGAGACAAAACAAATCAAGCTTAGGTTCTTATTGTACTCTTCAAACTACCGAGGATGAACAAGATCTTGTTTGTGTTTGACCTCCATCCATGGGACCAATACAACATTCTTAGGGCCTACATGGCTTGGGACACCCTCAACATGTTTGGAAACATCCATTTCACTCATCAGACTCTAGGGCCAGTTCATTTCAATCCCCCAATGACAACTTAGTGTATGAGTGCAGCAATTACTTTTGGCAAGCATACTAGGACTATCCTTTAGAGGATCAAACGGGTACATACAACACAAAATGATGCCTAAGCACTTGGACCTGGTTTACAAGTCCTTCATAACTCCATTGCACAACATAGACCATGAACATTCAATCACCTTTGGCTTATACTGATCAAAACCACTGACTGCTGCCCTTAACACTGTCAAACTCAGTCATTTCAGACTGACAGACGCTCCAAAACCCATGCAAACCTACACAACAAACTTTGTAATCTTGGAATCACATAAAATACATCCACATACAGCTTTATATACATTTTTGTAATTTTTCACCATAGGAATATTGAGATATCACATTTTTATTGCTCTCGGGTTACCCTAAATAGGGTTTCTACATCCTCTCAAAGAAAATTCAATAATCTTTCAAAACTTAATGACATTGAATGAGACCACTTGCAAATGAAAGGTGATTCAATCCTCTAGCACATCCAATCACATACAAATCATTAAATGCAAAGTACAGCCTGTACAAATCAAAAGAACACAGCCTGCCACATGAGAAAAGTACAAGAATTATGCCCAAAACAATGGTTTTCTTCTTTCTTCACCATCTCCGACCCTTGAATTCGAGTTGGAAGAACCTATGTATACATTTGCCATCATTTCCAACTGTCCAACTGACTATCTAATCATGTTGTTAGCAATCATAGGAAGTTTGACAATTTTTGCATTGTTGCTTGACAACAATGAGAACTTTTTATGCAACATTGACAATTTTTCGCAACATCAACAATTTAACACAAACATTCCAAAATGGATCATAATGATCCCAAATGGTCTTAAATGACCTTATTAGACCCAAAAACCAAAAAGTGACAATATGCATGCTATGATGTCCCTGCATAAGGGTTTCTTGGGGTTTTCATTCTAAGAACACAATTGAGATAATTGGAGAGTTTGTTTTTATTAGTTGTTGGAGTTCATCGCATATTTGATTGAGGAGGATCAGTTTGAAGGAGTTTTGAGTGGTTCTTTGTTGGTTGTACTCTCTCTTGGTTGGTCGTACATTCGTCTTGTTGGTCGTATATGCTTCATAGTGGCGTTGCATTCCAGAACGTTGGTCGGCTAGGGGTCGCCTAGGGATGAGATATCATTTCATTTGTCTTGGGAAGTGATTCCAGAGTGTGGCATCCATATCTACGAGTGTCATTTTCAGATTTTATAGACAGATCAGACTTATTCTTTGCTGCATTTTGTGGGTATGTTGAAAATACATTTTTAATGTCATTTAACGAACTGGATTGTTCATACTTTTAAGAAATATTGTATATTCAGTTTAGATAATAAATATGGAATATTTCAGCCTTGCGGTTTCCTAAATAATGTCAATTTTCTGAGTTGTTTATTTTCTGCAAATATTTCTATTATCTACACTTTCTTTACCATTCAAAACAATTGCAAATGGGGTTCTGGCTAGTGCCAATTCCTCTATACCGAAATTGAAAAATTATTTGCACAATACTTAAGTAATAAATATAACTAAAAATATGGTAGGTTAAAAATCATAAACATTTTTGCTCTGCACAAGAATAGAACACTACAAAGGGAGCACAACTATAAACAAATATATCTAAAACACAAAAAATGACTACAAACACAACTACATGTTGTCCAATAAATGGGCAGTCAATCCAACTAGAATGTATAGTAGCACAAACTGCAAAATAATCACAAATAGAAAATATCAATTTGAAATATAATTCTTTCCACTCTCAAAATAACACAACATTCAAGTATAAGCACAATTATAGCTCTAATTTTTAATACAAAAAAATACAAGAAGAATTCACCTTGTCAAACTCCAATGAGTTAGAGAAAGAAAAAATAGGTGATTGGAAATGGAGAGTTCCCAATATCTAACCTGGAAGGAATGAGCCATGCAATGCGAGTTCAAGATTTCCATCTTCATTTGAGATGGGATTGTGAATTGTTACTAATTTAGTGCCATCTGGAAATGTTCCTTCCACCTACAAATAACAAACTTTAAATTATAAACTAGACATAACATTTCAAAAGAATTGGTCTTATCTAAAATTTATTGAATCTAGCATAGATAAATCACGAACAAAAAAGATTAAAAATAAAACAATATGTTCTACAATAGTGTTGAAGGTGCTTTCGGTCATCTTTACTTCTTGCAAAAAACAAAATCTCAATCTTCATTCAAAAATACAATTCCTCAAGCCACATTGTTTCTAGAAATTATTTAGGCCCCACATATCCCATCAGAGGAACTTCAAGTTTTAATTTTAGTTGTTGAATCTAGGGTCCTCTGCCTTCCATTGGTGATTTTCCTGGCTAATTATGCCTAGAGTCTTTGTGACGGGTGTCCACTCTTCGATTCCAAACCAACATCAATCCTCTTATTTCTAGTCTTTCTTTTTTGAGTTGTCCATCCCTCATCATTAATTTGAACACAGCCACTTGTGGAAGCCCCCGATGATGAGGTCTTCTTTGGTGGTGGGGCGGGGACTATGCTTTTAGGGAGAGATGGTTTACATGACACGTCGTTCCCCATGATTTTACGTCCGTAGAAGTGTCTCTCTCGGTAATAGCTAACCATGTTGTTAGGAAGTTGTTAGTAATCAAAGGGCAATCTGTTATGTCACAACGGTTCAGTCATACCCCTTCGGGTAGTATATGTATCCTCAAGAAGGAAAGAGATGGGACAGAATGATTATGTTATGTTTACATTAGATGTACATGGATATTATTAATGAAGACTCTAGCAGTTCTTTGATACTGTTGTGCATTTGTTATATGTTATCATTTCCTTCACTAATATGCATTGAACCCAATTTACCGTAGGCGGTAAACATTTGGCGCCGTTGCCCTCAAAGGATTCTAGGAAATAGTAACGAAGTGTGAATGGCGGAAGGAAAACAATGGGTCAGACAATAGAAAGTAGCCAAGTAGAAGAGGACCAAAACGGGGAATTCTTTGAAGGGGAACGTGCATTAACTACCGACTTCGTCTCACTGCTATAGGCATCCATTGAGACACATGTTCAAAGGGAAGCCGAATGAGAAGACATTCCCGAGGGTGCAGTGTGGGATGCCCTTTGCGTGAATCGTGCAATAGACCGATTCCTATCTCATCTTCCTGGGTTATTCGCGCAAACCTTCCTTTCGCTTCAAAGCCGACGTGAGGAGGTGTACCATGCAACCAAACAGCAACAAATTTTGAGTGACTATTATCATCGGAGGAGGAAGAAGAACGAGATGAATCCCATCGTAAGGGGATCATGAAATAAACCCTGGGAGGGGAAAATGAATAAAGAGAACACGTTGTTATGACTATGTCCTAAGTGACATGACATATGGAAAAAAATTTAAATAAATAAAATGTGTTCTTTAAATTTCATCATGTGTTGTTACTTTCTTGTGGATAAATAAGTGAAACATTTATGCCAAACCAATTGAATAAGAATAGGAATACGAAAAAGGAAGTATAAGAGTGGGAGGCTATTAGGAGAGCCGTACTATTGCAGCAACAAGTAGAAAGAAGGCAAAGATTCTGGAGGATCGCGGAAGGACGATTAGAAGAGGTCGAGGGTGAGGCCGTCGAAGAACGGAATTGGGAGGATTCCATTGAAGAAATCAGATGTTTACTTGGAAACCTAACCTTATCTCCACATACGGAGAAAAGGGATGCCCGAAGGAGGGAGAGAGAAGAAGCAGAGGGTAGAGAAGCAGAGGATACTAGTGCCACCACGAGTATTGAAGTGACAGAGGGGCACAGGGATCTGTTAGTATTTATGGTCTTTTCGGTAAGACCAAAATACTAAGGTAAATAATAAGTAAATTCATCTCTAATTATTGTGTGAAACTCCTTAGGATCATCCCTATATTATGCTTATTTTTGGCAAGAGGGGCGACTCTATGATACTATATATGGGACCACTCCTTAGGTAAGGTGAACATTACAATTTACAAGGAAGTCGGCCTGTCTTGTAAAGACCGACTTGCATAATGATTTTCGGCTGAATAAAACATAATTATTAGTGCTGACTTGCTTGAGAAAGTCGGACCCCTCCCTTACCTTGTTAAGTGTCACCTCTTGTTGGTATATATAAGGAGAGTCATGGTGTGAGTTAAGGAAGTATCAAAAACATAACATACTGCCTTAAATTCACACCATAGCAACAGTTAGCAGCAGTCTACAAACTCCTATTCTGATCCAAAGCAACTATATTTCATACTACATATTGCAGCCATTTCTAGAGAAAGTACAGCAGACTTGAGGAGCGATTTATTGCAGACCTAAGGAGCAAATTATAGCATACCTAGAGCAGACTTGAGGAGCGAATTAGAGCAGACTTGAGGAGTAAAATATAGGAGACATAGAGGCACAATTCATAGTAGATTTGGAGCACAATTTGAAGCAGAATTATATCAGCTTGAAGGCATCATCAAGAAGATAACCGGGTATTATCTATTTCTTCATTTATCGATATTTTGTTAGGGCCTAAATCTTAGTTTTAAAAGATCATCTATAGATTGAAATTTCCTTCCAAAGTCTGAAATATTAATAGGATCAAGGCAGCCTACCAGGCTTAGACACTCCCAGTGGTTCGGAGACGCCAAGTGGAGTACAAAACACTTCGAGTACCAAGACACTAGGTTCGCCGGTACCAACACAACCTACAGTGTCAACACATTCCACAGTACCAACACAATTGACCATACCAACACAACCAGCGCCTACACCAACCACTATGGTGGGGCAGAAGCAAAAACTACCCAAGTTCACGGGTGACGGGAAAGAAGATCCCATGCGACACTCCAAAACCTGCAAGACGATCTGGACAGCCAACAGGTTGACAGATCAAGATGACTGGATAAAGCAGTTCCCAACAACTTTGAGGGGAGTAGCTATTGAATGGTTTTCTGATGTTGATAAAACGAAGGTGACCATATGGGCAGACCTAAAGGATTTTTAGGTAGAATTCCGACTACTCAGAGATGACAATGAAATAGCGACTGAGATCTATAATATAAAGCAAGCAAAAGATGAAACAATTCGTGGATACGGACGACGACTCAAAGAATTGGTGGGAAAAATGGAGAGCCCACCAGCGGATGGATTGAAGAAGAGATGGTTCGTCGACGGCATAAAGCCTGCTCTTCGGAGAAAAATGAAGATAGTGGCTCCAGCATCATATAACAATGCTTACAACAGAGTAATGGATCTAGAGAGTGAGAGTAAAACGGCAAAGAAAAAGAAGAGCAAATCATCAGATGACGATGACGATGATTCTCACAAAGAGAGCAGCAATGAAGAATCGAGCAAGAAAATATAAGATCTCCAAAAAGATACGCTCTATATGATGAAGGAATTCAAAACCATGAAGAGAAACCCCACCCGAAATGACGAAGGGGACTTGTGGTGTATAGACTGCAAGGAAGGTCACACGAAATGCTTCTGTGCGAAGAAGCAATTTTGCAACATCTGTCAAATTGTCGGGAATTCCACTAAGAAATGTTCGTACAACATGAAAACAAGAGGGCCTCAACTGATCTTAATAACACAGGAAGATTTTACCTCAATAGCGGGGGCGACAAACACAAACACCAATACGGCATCGTATGGCGGTTTTAGGAATAACCGGGATGGGGGAAGAGGTGGAAATAATGGAAACAACAATAACAATAATGGGGGCCGAAGCCTATCCAATATGATGCAAGTGGACAGCTAATGATACAGTGTAGTACTTATAACCAGTGGGGTCACTTTGAAAGAGACTGCATGAGGGGACAAGTGTCGCAGTTTCTATGCAGATGGTGTGGTCATAGAGATCATGCCAACGTGAAGTGTCCAAAGCCTAGATTAAATCTTTTAAACATTGAAGGTAATTGGGAAGAGGTCCTCGCCGTCACCCGTGCGCAAGTAAGGAAGGCTACCTAACCAAGCCCCGAAGTTGAGAAAAGGAGAATGTAGGAAGCGAAGGAAAATATTGAAAAAGAAATGATGGCAGAAAGGAGGGAGACAAACAACATTGCCAGCACCTCTCTAAGGGGTCAGGCGGAACAAAATATCGTACGGCAGGTGTTACAAACTGAAACCCCCATCAAGCTGAAAGACGTTCTTGTTGCTATGCCACAATTGAAAAAAACTCTATTAAATATGACACCATCCCCAAAGGCATCAAGTGGGCCAAAGGCGAAGGGAACCCACAGTGAAGGTGAAAACTCTCTCATGAAGGAGAATCCTCTCGGAACCGCGGAAGATCCCATGTTACTCGCGGTAAACACTGGTAAACACCCAACGGTGGTAGAAATGGGCATTTTGGAAACCATCTTGATACACTATTGTGGACAGACCTTCCGGTGTCAACGTACTACCAGAGGCAACATGGAGCAGATTGGGGCAACCTACATTGTGGCCGCCAATGTCCCAACTTGTGGGTGTCGATCAGCACGGCAACAAACCTATCGAGACCCTAATGGCACAGCGGGTACTGATTGGAACACAACCCTTCGTCTTGAATTTTGTGGTGATACCACTAAAAAGAAAAGGGTACGATGCTATCCTTGGAAGAGGTTGGTTGGTGCAAGTGAAGGTAAACAACAACTGGAAGAGGAACACTCTCAATGAAAAAAGGTGGTCGAAAATTCACAATCGACCTATGCACACATATGGTGAGCGAGGACATCGCGTCATCGTCCGAATCCGAAGCTGAGGAAGAAATGAACGAAGGGAAGTGACAGATGGAGCCAAACAAGAAAGGAGTTTTGAAAATAGAGGGATGTTTCGATGATGATCTGGATTCGCTGAATGGACTCTTCTATTGGCAAATAGAAGATTATGAATTGTTCCACTGCAACATGTTACAGGTGGACGAAGAGGAGGAAAAGCCCACATTCCCTTCGTAATACAAAGAATATAAAGGAGAGGTCCGAATAATGGAAACCCCTGCACACCGATTTGACAAGGAAAAACCGATAAAGTATGAAGAGCCTTCAGTGAAGATTATGAACTTGGGGAATGAAGCAGGTCTGAAGAATATTTTTGTAGCTAATGACTGGAAACTCGTTCTGAAGGTAGTCGCATTTAAAAATTTTATGGAATACAAAGATGTATTCACTTGTACCCATAAGGATTTAAAAGGGGTGCCGCTAGAACTATGTCTCCATCGGATTCTGCTAGTAGGAGTTGTGTTGGTTCCCAAAACCGCAAATTGAAAATCCAAGAGCCTGCCAATTCTCCAATAGGATTCCAAATCAGTTCTGGCCAACGAATGGGAATAATCCAAATTTCCTTGCACTTTAGGCTTCACTACACCTAGGCGGGTAAACCTTCACCTCAAACCTAATCACCTTATTCAAGGCTTTTCTATAGCGAATTTAAGCTTGTGAGTTCTCCGGATGGCAAAGTCCTCAAAACTCAATCAATATAAAGTTTTGTGAATGCTTGAAATGATTGAATGTTTTATATAATGTTTATTAATAATTGATAAAAATACTTGCAAGAAGGAAGTATATAGATTTATGACTTCAATTAATAACTCCAATGATTTTAAATGACCAATGCCTTTGTTTATACGGGCGATAGAGTCAACTATAACAAGGATTATTACGTACTACTTTATGAGACAATATTTATAAAAATATCATCAATTACTCCTAAGCTCTGCAAAAGACCAATCTTATATACAATTCTCCGTTAGTCCAAAAGGAATTTAACTTCTCCGGCTGGAAGTCCGATTAGACAAGGATAAGGACACACATATATATTTCACACTATCCTGATTGTCGAACAAAGAATGCAGGAAAATATCCAATGCAAAAATAAAACTCTGTCAGAATAATTCAATAATCTATTTATTGATCACAAAGGACGAATCCATATTTTAATTGCAATCTCTTTTCCTCGAAAAAGGGACCTCTTATTTATTATTAAAATATAATATTGAAATTTATATTAAAGTTATGCTTTAATATTTACATCTTGCCTTACAAATATTCTTCTTCTCATTGCTTATTTGAATCTGTGTCTCTCTACATTTTACATTATGTATATATGTGTTTGAGTGGCTATCACACCTCTTTAGGGTAAAAAGACACAACCCTTATTACAAATTATTTTGAAAAACAATAAACTAACTAAAAAATAACTACCTAAATTTCGGATTTGGGTCTAGTTGAAATACCAAAACAGCTCATGGAAAGCTAAGATTTTTACTGGAAATAGGAAAATTGATTTCCCGAACTGGGTCGTTTTTCGTTTTTTAAATTGGGACCATCTTCAGGCTCTGTCAGCATCATCTTTGTAGCAGGTCGAAATTCCAACATTTTCTGAAGGCTTTGATTAGTTAGTTCTATTTATTTGTGTCATAAAGCTTCCTTCCTTTATTTTTTTTAGTATGGAGAAACATGCTTATTGATAATGGATTTGGACTCTCAAAATTTAGCGTACCACCAAGTTGTACCCATACGGAAGCCTCCGTACAAGATGAATAAAAACTACGTGCTTAGGTAAATGAAGTAATTGAAAGGATGTTTGATGCAGGCATCATATTTCAGGTGCAGACGAGCGAGTGGGTGTCCCCAATCGTGATTTTGCTGAAGCAAGCCAATCAAATCAGAATATGTGTGGACTTCAAGTGTTTGAATGCAGTCACTATCAAGGATCCGTTCCCAATACCTTTTACGGACAGTATTCTAGAGGAAGTTGCAGGAAATGAGATTTATTCATTCATGGATGGCTTTTCTGGGTACAACCAAATATTCATCGTGGAAGAAAATAAACTTAAAACAACTTCCGTAGTGGAAGACGGAGTGTACGCATACAACCGAATGCCCTTCGAACTCTGTAACACTCCGGCAACGTTCTAAAGGATCATCCTACATATTTTCAACAAGATGTCTTTTGGGAACTTCAAAGATTTCCTCGATGATTGGTCCATTTTCAATGCTAAAGACACGCACATGGTAGCCCTCCGAGAATGTATGGAGAGGTGCCGATGGGCTAGATTGGCACTCAAACCTAAAAAGTGCAGATTTATGGTGCCTCAGAGGAAACTATTGGGACACATTGTATGCAAAGCCGGATTGAAGACAGATCCAGACAAGGTGCGGGTAATTCTGGAAATGGAACCTCCTATGGATGTGACCGGGGTGAAATCATTCTTGGAGCACATTGGGTACTATAGGAGATTCATTAAGAACTTTGCCCAACTGTCCTACCCACTGGACAGCCTGACCCGAAAAGGAGAGCCCTATACGTGGGAAGCAGAGTAGGAGAAGGCATTCGAGGAGCTCAAGTCAAGGCTAGTGAGAGCGCCTATTCTTGCATTCCCTAACTGGGACAAGGAGTTCCATGTTCATGTGGATGCATCGAACTTTTCCATCAAGGAAACCCTAGCACAAATAGGAGATCATGGGTTGGATCACCCTATTTACTTTGCGAGCAAACTTCTGTCGAAGGCGGAGAAGAATTATAGCACGAAAGAGAGGGAAGCCCTCAGGATGGTCTTTGCCTTGCAGAAATTTCGGGAATTTTTATTAGCGACTCCATTTGTTTTCTGAAGATCACCAGGCTCTGATGTACCTGGTTAACAAGACAATCATTCAAGAGTGGGTAAGTAGATGGCTACTCCTATTGCAGGAGTTTACATTCAACATTATAGTACGGCCCAAGAAGAGCCATGTATGTGCAGATCACTTGTCAAGAATCAAATCCGCAAAACCACCCGAAGGTGTCAATAATGACTTCCTGGATGCACACCTATTTAGAATTGCAGTACTACCGTCCTGGTATACAAGTATTGGAGAATACCTCTCAATGGGGCATTTCCCTCAGGAGATGCAACCGAGTGGGAGAAGGAAGTTGGTATTGAGGAGCAAAACGTTCCAGCTGATTAATGGATTGTTATACAAGATGGGGCCTGACCAAGTCATTCGCCAATGTGTTATGGAGGAGGAAGTCCCGAGTGTACTGAGGGAAGCACATGAAGGTCCTGCAGGAGGACAAATGGGACCAGATACAACGGCACAAAAAATATTACTCACAGGATTATGGTGGCCAATGGTTTACAACGACACGAGGGAATGGGAAGTGAGTTGTGATACATGCCAGAGAGTAGGGAATCCCCCCAAGGGAGACTTCATGCCTCTGAACTCCTCCAATGCACAAGAGTTGTTTGATAAATGGGGGCTAGATTTCGTGGGGCCGCTCAAGGCAAGCAGAGCACGACGGTGTAGGTACATCATCATAGCAATAGAATACCTTACGAAGTGGGTTGAGGCACGAGCCCTTCTGGATAACTCAACCTTGAGTACGGTGAGATTTATATATAAACAAATAATGACACGATACGGCATACCTATCTAGATTACGAGTGATCGAGGGGGACATTTCGTCAACCATGTGATAAAACTGCTCATTACAGAATTCAAGATTTTTCATTCTCTTTCAAGCCCTTAATAACCGAGAGCTAATGCCCACGCTGAAGCCACGACCAAGATATTGGTGTCCGTGATATACAAGTCATGCGGAATTGAGGAGGATTGGGAAGAAAGGTTGCCATCCATACTGTGGGCTTATCGCACCACTTACAAGGTCACTACAGGACACACACCCTTTCAATTGATGTACGGACAAGAGGTTGTCGTACCAGCTAAGTTCATGGTACCTAGTCTACGGATTGCCATTGAGAACAAATTGGGAGATATGGAGAGTCTAAGGGAGAGACTGTATAATCTCAACAAATTGGATGAACGACGTCTCAGGGCACAGTGGGCAACCGAAATAGCACAACAGCGACGGAAGGCGTGGCATGACAACTACCTTAAGAAAACAAGATTTGCACTCGAGCAATTAGTTTTGAAATATAATGGACGCAAATCAAGCCAGGCAAATTTAAAGTGGCTTGGGCTATACAAGGTGCGCGAAGTTAGAGACAATGGAGCAATTAAACTGTGGACATTAGACAGAAAGGAGATAGTAGATCCCGTCAATGGCTCAAAACTGAAAATCTACCACGAAAGGCACGATGAACGAAGAGGTAACTTGGGTAGACAAGATCGTTCAGGCGAAGGTAAAAATTAAAAATTAAAAAATAAAAGTAAAAATATTTTTTAAAAAAATAGAGAACACCGTACGGCCTAGGACCGTACGACCCGGGAAAAAAAAAAGCAAGACTATACGGCAACTAGCCGCATGAAGGAAAATAAACAGGAAGGTCGTAGGGCACATGACCGTACGACATTTAAAGGTCGTACGGTTCATGTTCGTACGGCATGAGAAGTCACCGGGGAAAATAAAAAAACATAATAAAAACAATATCGTACGGCATATAAGCCACACATAACATGAAAAGAGACCAAATGAAAACATTGTGAAACAAGCCGTACAACTATACGACATAAAACTTACGGACAAGAAGAATAAAAAAACAAAGACAAGCATATTGGAACCGTATGTCCGTACAGTAGTGGAAGTTAATAGTAGTGCCGGACGTAAAGAAGGGGCAGTGAAAGAAACCAAGCCCGTACAATCACTGGGAGAACAACGGAAACAAAAGGATTGAAAGTCGTACAACTTGGGAAAGAACAACAAGAGAGGAAGAAGCTGCACATGCAGGCAAGGAGGAAATAAAGAAGACGTCCTGATAGCAAGAAGCCCTAACCGTTTTCTGCACACAACGACAAGGCAAGAAACCGTTATGGAAACAAAAGTTGGAAAATGAAATTACAGACACAAACAAGTTCCAGTAGTAGTATGAATCGAAATACACAAGTTTTGCCTTTTGGAATGTGAGTTGCAAGATGCATTGATACTGGCAAGAAGAAGACAAGACCTAAGGTACAAATGACGCCTGCGATCTCGTCAAAAGATTACATCACATTTCAGACTATACTTTTGGAGGGTTTGAACGGATTGCAATGCCGAAAATGGTGGCAAGAGACACCGGTGAAGGATCCTGTAAAAGATAGTCTGAGGAGAGCACAAGTATAGTGGGCAATCCAGACGCTTGTTTTTTGTATCAAAGAATTTGAAGGTCTCCTGCGCACGATGATTGAGACTTTCGACGGGCCCTCCAAGACTAGTATTGTTTCCTACCTTGATCGTGATTTGGATATTTCTTTCACTACGGCTGACTTCACACGAGTGTTTGGTATACTGGGGAAAGGACAGAAGATTGACTTGAAGGCCAAGAAAATGAAGCAAGAAGTGAAAGAATTTTATATCAGATTCATATGTAGGGACCTCACCCAGGCGGAAAGAGATTCTCTCGTGAAGGCCTCCAAAGGAAGGGGTGTAAAGAAGTCCTTCATTTGAGGACATTGGCATTGCCTCATGGATGTAGTAAAAAGAAAGCTTACAAGGTCGAGCCGTGCTTCAAACATTGCTTTTCCTCATATTGTACTCATGAATGGGTTGATGAATGGTAAGGTTTTGGATTGGGTTGGGTTACTATCTGAGCAAATGTACAAATTGATGACATTACAGCACAAGACTTTATATGCCGCATTATGCTATTGGGTTATTTCTGGATGCTACGCTCAGACAAATTCCAGTAGATATAATTGAAGTTAAACCAGGACCCTTGGCGCCAGGAGAGCCCCCGATCATGCGTTGGCGTCATTTGGATACACCTGCAGGACAGAAGGTTGTTGCAGGACAGAAGCGGTGCAGGCAAGACGCAGATTCAAGATCTGAGGACGGAGAGACTGATAGTGGTCGACGGGATACTTCAAAGAGTGGCAGTGACTCAGATGAGGGAGATAGCACTCAACTGGTCAAGGAGGATGAGGTAGAGGTGGTCACTTCGACACTTGTCTTATTTGCACAACCTCTTCTTCCTACCACGACACAATTGACCGTAAACCACAACTCCTATTCCTATTTTCGGACAGATCAGGGCATCGATTGGCATGTCTCCATTAGTAGTGGTGGCACCAACAGTAGTTCCGGTGGCAATGACTCCTCAGGCAGTGGTAGTGATTCCAGAGGGAGGAGTGACAGAGTCCCAGATATCACCACACAAAGTCATGTTTGAGGAGGCAATGGAGATACCGGATCAGACACTGGAGATACAGAGCAGCGAGGTACCTGAGGAGCCTCAAGTTCGCTTGGAGGTAGTGGGGTTTGATGCAGTGCTGACGATGGATGACTCATTGTTAGCTGAGCCAGTGAGAGAGGGTTCCATGGTTAGAGTGGTACCCAAACAAATGCACTCAATGGAGGTTATAAGTGCCTGGATGAGCCAACAGTTCAACTTGACACCAGTCACACTTGGGTCTACTATACTTTCACCTATGAGAGACACACCTCCTTCCGAGGTTGTGGAGTTAAAAGGCACAAGAGGAGGAGAGCCTATGGTAGCAGTCGTACCTATTGTAGTAGTTGATGCAGAGGACAGAGAGAGTCATACAGTTGAGATGGAGGATAGATTACCGACAGTAGAGTCTTCTCAGGATATGGTGGAGACCATCTAGACTCAAGCACCAAGTGCACAAGAGCAGCTAGCTACAAAGCCATCTGGAGACATACTTGGCAAGGATGTAGAGATGTACCTAGTAGATATGGTGATTCGAGGCCGCCAGGCGGTGGAGGCGTACCCAGGAGATATTGTAGCCCGAGGATGCCAGGTGGTGGTCTCGACTCAAGTTTAAGCTTTAGAGGCTGTGGTTCGGGAGTTGGAGCATGTGTTGTCGTTTATGAGAGTAGGGTGCCCCACTGTCTTCACCACTTGCTTTGAGGCACATGGATGGCCAGATACGAAGACTTTGGAGATGTTCCAGGATTGGACTATACGGGAATCGGTAGTAGAGAGCCAAGTAGAGACCCTTACTTGTGAGATAGCGTAGGTGTACAGAGACACCTACTATGCTCAGAGGCGAAGTGAGGCAGATCGGGTAGAAATAGAGCAGGTTAGGGAGGAGACGGCTACCCGGTTAGTAGCAGTGGAGGGGGACTTGGCTAGCCAGCAGTCGGCCTGGGAGAAAGAGAAAGCGGAGTTCATGGCTTATTTGGAGGCAGCGAAGGAGGAAAAGTGCCTATTAGAAACTCAGTTGACTCAAGCAAAGGAGTCCGAGGTGAAGGAGACCGAGCTAGTCGATATTGTAGTGATGTTAAAAATAGCCTTGGAGACACGGACGCAGGCAGAAGGAGATTTGAAGGTGAGGACCCAACAAGTGTATGAGTTGCGAGCACAATTGACTCCTTTAGCACCATCACAGGCAGCACCTTCAAGGACGCTCCCTCAGCCTTAGTTTTTATTTTTCTTCTTCTGTGATATATATAATAAAAAGCATCTTCGTTTTGTTGTACGTCGTCCGGAGACGACTTTCTTTTGGGGGGGGATGATGTTGTCCATAGAAGTGTATCTCTCAGTAATAGTTAACCATGTTGTTAGGAAGTTGTTAGTAACCGATGGGCAATTTGTTATGTTGCGACGGTTCAGTCGCACCCCTTTGGGTAGTATATGTATCCTCTTGGAGGAAAAAGATGGGACAGAATGATTATGTTATGTTTACATTAGATGTACGTGGGTATTATTAATGAAGACTCTAGCAGTTCTCTGATATCGTTGTGCATTTGTTATATGTTATCATTTCCTTCAGTAATATGCATTGAACCCAGTTTACCGTAGGCGGTAAATAGTAGGAATAGGAACCTCCCCTGATACTTTACAGGTGCTTGGAGTAGTAGGATGGGGGATCTCCCCTTCCTCCATCCCGACCTCCCTTTCACAAGTCTTAACACCCTGTCCCTCCCATTAAGTGTTGGTCTTATTGGGGCTTTCCATAAGCTTCATAATTCCTTTTATGAAGGTGTACTCACTCTCTACCTCCGAGACTTACCCACCAATCTTCCCTTCCTCAAAAGAACCCACCATTGTGGAGGTGCATTTCTCTTTCTATTTCAAAGGTTTCTATGAGGGAGCTCTACATTCTAAGATCAAGCGTCCCAATGTAGAACACTTTTGGCAATATACCGTAGCATTTTCATCCACTAACACTTGGGTCCATTTGCACAACTTGGGTTGTAGAGTGATAAAATTAGGAAGAGGCTTATTAATATCAAAAATCAATCAAAAAGGGAAAAAGATTAACGTAGATTTTTCCTTGGTCGCATCATCTATAGATACATAATGACCAAAAGTGCTCCCAATCCACTTGAGAAATTCGCTCGTCCCAAAACTCAAGTGGAAGTTCTAGCATGCATACCCGCACTAACGTTGTCTTAATCAAGTCCGCGGCAAGACCAAATTCTACTTTCCACCGGTTGCAACATGATTTCCGGATTGATTCTTTACTATACAGGAACCTTGTCGGAATTCCAACAGGAATCCTTTGTTGTTTAGTTGTGCAACACTCATCAAGTTGTACTTGACTCCTTCAACCCAGTACACATCTTCACAGACAGCATTATTACAAAGAGCAATAGAACCTTTACCTTTGATACCACAGGGAGCATTGTTCCCAAAGGTAACTGGTCCACTGTCATTGAGCTCAAGGTTGATAAACTTGCTCTTGTCACCGGTCATGTGGTGAGTGCATCCACTATCAATGATCCAATCATCATACTGATGAGATCTTGAGATGAATGCAACTTCTTCTATTACTAGGCTCTCCTCTTTTATTGCAACAAATGCAATTTCTGAATCCTCCGAGTCTTCAAATTCGTTATCTATGACTCCTTCTGCAAGATAGCACTCCTTTGCTTTATTCTTGAACCAATCTCTTTTATCTTTATGTTCATTGTCAGGACATCTTGCAGCAATATGACCTATTTTATTGCAAGAGAAGCATTTCAAAGGGAGCTTTCCCTTGTACGTCCCTTTCCCTCTGGGGAATCTTCTTGCAATGAGTGCTTCAAACTCTTCTTGCTCTATCTCTTCTGAGAACAGATTCTCAGCAAGGTTGCCAATCTTACCGGTAGAGCAATTACCAGTTTCTCTCCCCTTTTTAGTGGAAGAGATATTGGTGGAAGACTTGAAAGTTGCTTCCTAAATAGGTAAGCAATTATCAAAATTACTTAATTCAAAGGCAGCCAACTTACCAATTAGGGAGTCCAGAGTGACTTGATCTTTGATCACTGATCTGAGCTCTTCAATGGCAGAAATTTTAATAGCATACTGAGGTCTGAGAGTTCTCAGTATTTTGCTGATTACTTCCTCTTCATTGAGCTTTCCTCCTACGCATCTGATGGAATTGATCACTTCTTTGATCCGGTTGCTGTATTGCTCGATGTCTTCTCCTTCATTCATCCTCATATCATCGTACTTTCCTCTGAGGCTTTCGACCTTGGCTCTTTGAACATTAGGATCCCCTCCATAGACTGTTTGCAGCTTTCCCCACATTTTGCAGGCAGATTCAAAATGTTCAATCTCAGCATAGACATGATCAGGTATCGTGCTAGCTATCATATCCATAGCTGTCGCATGCTCGGTCTTGATCTTCTGTTCATCAGGTGTCATCGTGCCAGAAGGTTCAATGTACTTGGTGGCAACATGATTCCAATATTGATCTCCAGTGGTCTTCATATATAGTTTCATTCTACTGCACCACAAGGTGAAGTTTTCCTCTGAAAACTTTGGTCCTTCCTTTCTCATCATCTTGACTTTTTCTTTGAGCGGTTAAGCAGCAAAGAAAACAAGACTTAACTGTGATACCAATTGACAAACCCAACCGGTGCTGAGATGGGAGGGGTGAATCAGCACCTCACAAAACTTTTTCTCACTATGTCCAGTGAAGTAAACTTATAGCACTAAAGGCAAGCAGATTTAAGCAAATAACAACAGTAAGTAAATGTAATGACCCTTACTGTAAAGGCCACTAAAAACCCTCAAACTGTGCTTAGGAATTTTGTCAAACACTTGGCATGTAACTGGATAGAACTGTTATAATATGAACTGCGAATAGAACTAATTGTTGTGCAACAAATCCAATCACAAAACAGTGCCAAATAGATATATCTTGTGCCCAATAATGAAGAGTTCAATAACAATTTCAGAATATGACAACTTCAGATTTTGCATATGAATGTAAATGAAGACAACATAAAACCCTTACAAGTGAATCTTATCAAAGCATGTAATTCTGATTACAACAGCTGATTGACCAGATTACAATATTGAACTATGCATGTATGGACTGGACTGTACTTGTAAACATATGACTGCTTCAACATATCAGATTTGTATGACTGTCATAACTATGCAATTTTATTACATTAAACCCTTGTCTATGCAATGCTAAGACATGTACAATATCCCAATCACAATGCAATTAATTCTGAAACTGATTATTTGCCAATTCTGGTCTGAATAGGACAGTCACTGTTTGACCACAAATTTACCAAAATAGACATACATTTTCAGAGCATAAGAACCTGATTCGAAGCCCTTTGGTAGACCACAAATTTGATGATGCAAGCCGCTGCTGAAGATGCCTTAACCGCCCCCAAAAAGTGTTGCTGCTGTCTCAGACTGGGCTGGCCATACCAGGCCAGCATGTACGGCCCCAAGGAAAAATAATAGCTGGGGTTTTGGGACCCCCAAAAATATGCAAAGTGGGCGCCTAGGGTTAGGGAGTAACCCACCAAAGCCACAAAAAATATCTCCAAGGCAATTGAGAGATATGAGCAAATATGTGGTTCCAAGCCCTGAATTGACAATTTTGAAAATGCACAAATTCTGTCCTCAAACCTTTGCCAAACGCTTCACCAAAGCTAGGGCAGATCTGAAACCCTTATTCCAACCAAAAAATAAACCCTAACCACAAATTCTCAATAAGCTCCAATGAGATGGCTGAATACCAACTCCACAACTGCAACCCTTCAGTAGATATTTCACTACCTCAGTTATGCCAATCCAAGGGAGTTATCGTTCCCAAAGACTGAATAGTATTTGCAGATCCAAAGACCACAAATGGCTTCACAATGAAGAAGTAGAAGAGATATCAAATCAAGCATGTCCAAATGAGAGGCCCAGCCCTCTATTTATTCACTTTTTCTAAGAAGTTGCTAGAACTTCTAGAAACATCCTTTATAAAATCTCATTATAATGCACTTTTTATAATAAAGTAATTTTATAAAATAAAAAGTGCAACTCAACTTAAAATTATAACATGTAGGCCCCGATAACACATAATAATAAAATATAACCTCATAACACTTCTTCAAGAGCAAAATATGACCATCTGATCCGCAAAAATGACTCTCTCTCCAAACCATTTGCCTACGAGAGTCGATAATAGGCAAATCCATCCTGAAAGCACATGTCTCTAGAAAGGGGACATGACAGTAAACAATCACAAAGTGACACCAAATTTATCACGCAGAAATCCGGTTAGGGTAAAAACCATGGTGTGAGGAGACCTCACAAATTTTGTACTCTCCTGGAGTACGCCCTCTTAGGAGCCTTTCAGATTAAAGGATAAAAACGCACTTGCTAGATCCGACCCAGTCAAGGGATTTGTTACCAAAGGTCTGTTAGGACCTGCCTGGTTAAAGGACTTTAAACACCTTGAAAGATGTCACACGGTTAAGGGATTTTGATACAAGGGACCTGTTAGAGTCCACCCAAATACTGGAATTTGTCTATTGTAGTTTGCTAGAAAACAATAGAAGTTTGATCTTTAGAGATGGCTTTGCTTAGCCTGATAAGATCTCTATTTGTGCTCAATTAAGAATCATCACCGGTCACCGCAGGTGTATTCTCATCTATTGTTGTGCTACTTAGCACAATCTTCTATCTCTCTTTCTCAATTTTCTTTTACCCCTGCTTCTGTAGCATATAAGTTCACTCTTTTTCTCGGCAAAATGAAGGCAAGATCTATTTGCCTTAGGTAGAAGAATATATAGGGTCCTGGCCCTAATTGTGCTCATTAAACATGACCTAACTTCAGATCTACGTCGGATTCAATGCTCAATCGAGTGCCAGTCTATTGAGGAAACATCCGATATATGCCCTTGCTTTATCTGATTAATGAAGAAAGCAGTAGTTGCATGCTAGGCAACTTTCCTTCATAGGAGATAACTCTTTGATTTAAAGCCACTGATGCCGGCTTTAAATCCTTCAATCGCGTCTCAAAAAGCCACTGGTTCCGGCTTAAGATCCTTCAACTACGCCTCAAACCGATCACCAAGATAACTCAAAGTCTCCCGGATTTACTGCAATAAATCCCGATCAAGAAGAGTTGGTTGGAACACACAGTTGACTATGACTTCCTCAGTTCATACCAAAGTCTTATAATATATCGGTTGAGTTCTTCATGCTATAAACAGGTAAGAGTCTTTGACCTGCTGATGTCTCTTTCTTGGCTCACCGGTTGTCTATCCTCGGTGTGCTTCCTTTTGCACGGATTACCGGTTGCACTGTCCCGGTTGTGTTATAGACACTAGTTGGATATTGCTTTTAGTTGTACTTGTCTATACCCGTTGTAGTTTGGTCCTTGGTTGATACTGGAATACCGTTTTTTTCTAATTGAGTGCATTGCCCGGTTACTGATGCATAGTGTAGAGACCGGTTACAATGGATTACAATTATTCTTTTCTTGCCAAACTAGCCTCTTTTGATGTAGATTTTCTTAGAGCTTCCACCTGTATAGAGATGACAGATCTCTATCCTCTTTTGCCAACCAATGACAATACTTGGACCGATAGAGAGCTTATCGGTTACCATTAGTTGATGCTAACACTATCAAGCTCCTGAATCACCTCCTGATAGAATTCAGACCTATCCCTGTCATCCTACTCCCTGTACTGGCTAGAGACCACAATCTGATTTCTCGCCTCCTGTAGAGCGATACGAGTATGCTCCAAAGTGCCCTGAGTAGCACTAAGCTCCCTACTGAGCTTATCGATCTCAACCTCCTTATTCCTCAACTGCTCAGCATAACTCCCGGCAACCTGTAACAGGTGGTCACGATCTGTAAGTAATCTCAAGTACTCTAATTTCCAATCCTCGAATGCTGTCCTAACTCCCTGTAAATTTGTAGTAAAGCATCCAATCCTCCTGCCGTCTTACCCTTGATCTCTCTGAGTTGTCCTGTACAGATCATCAATGATTTGGTGAGTGCTATCATGGTGAACTAGCGTTGCAATAATGGCGTCATCACTAACTTTCAGCTGACTCTTTAAGACACACTTCTCATCAGTGTTACCTCGAGATGCACTGCCAAATGGGTCATCCATATCCGTGTGATGCAAAAGTGAAGTGCTGCTAAAGAAGTCACATGATTCCTCATTACCGGAATCGCTGAAGGTCTCCAACTGGTTACCACAACCTATAACCATGAAGTTATCAAACTCCGCCATCAAGTCACCGAAGTAGAGTTCTGAATACTCACCACTATGTCTCGAAAGTGGGGTAGTCACAACTGTAATGTCTCTATCACTAGGCTGCAATTTATCTTTCCCTTGATCAATCGTGCAAACATGCCCCTGTGACCAGCTCCCCTGGCATAAGAAACAAATCTGCCCTGCAATCACTAAGTCCTGGCCTATCATCGGAGATCCTGCAACCTGTAAGCCTAATGAGACTCGTTCATTTTCAGACAATGAACTCATGAACCTTTCAGCTTGCATCTTGATTAATTCAGCTGAGAGTTCATATACTGTGGATGTGTACCTTATTCCTCCTCTCCATATTGTCAACAATTCAGATTGTAATTGCTTCCATATGTCATAGTCCTCATCTAAAATGGAGGATAAGATAGTCCTTATGCATGTCTTTACCCCATCTGGATGGTGCTCCCTGTAATTGTCTAGGAGACACTAAAATAACTGCTGAATCATTTCATCATAACCAAGATTCAACATGTGACTAAAAATTCTAGCGCTTGTCACTGTCTCCAAGATTTTTACCTACTTATCAAAAGTGGAATCTCCATCATATCTCAGACCATCTAAGCTGTCCGCAATCAGTTGTAACACCTGTCTCCAAATGTGCTTGGTGTAAGGAATGATGGGGGTTGTAATTCGAGTGACCTCACTGAGACATGAGGCGACTGCAAGCCTAACATCTCGAAGTGGATGACTCATAAATCTGCATTGCACTAAGGCAACCATTGTGGGATGCATAGCCCAACTAAAAAAGCCTGCAATTAGCTTGATCTATCCTGGATAGATATGAAATTATTTCATTAAGTTTGGCCAGTATGCTGCTTGTAATTTTCTGCTTCTCTAATTGCCATCCAAGACAACATAATTCATTTTCGATTTCCATTTGTTTCCGGATATCTCTGAGCTGGACACCGTAGAACATGCCATTGAACTCCTTTGAAAATATTGGACTTTCCAACGACTCCATGAGTAAGTTTTCCTCCAAGTTCGTGTCAAGGACTGAATCACTTCTATAAGTGAGGGATGTTGTTATCACAATAATATCTCAAATTTGATGATATTAAGAGTACTGTTGTCCAACTGCTTGTGTCTTTGCTCTGTTCAAATTTCAGCATGAATAAAATATTCGTATCTGATAATGAACATTGTAAAATCATTGGTTAATCTCTGCTGCAATTTACTGTCTTGAACATTGACTGAATATGTTCAAAATGAATTCCTCATAAAATCTTATTGTGAATTTCAATCTGGTAGAATTGTTAAAGTTAACCAAGTTTTGAATCCCTCTGAACTTATGCTAAGTACAGGTTACTGATGACGGATAGTTGTTTTCAGAATTAGCTTGAATCGTCCCAACATCTAACTTTCAACTGCAATTCTTATGCTGTGCCCAGAAATTACGACTTTAAATTTCAGTATCGGAATCTCACAAGTCTGCAATGTCCTCTGTTCAAAATCGTACTCCCTACCCACACTGTGTTTGTTTCCAGCAGGCACGTAACATTCACATACTGAAAGAAATGCTCGGGATCTTGCTAATCCGTTTCTAACACATTTATTTCCCACTCGGAAATGGAGGCAGTCGGGAATGATTAAGGTAACGTCTCTTCAAATCTCGTCCTCCCGTCAAGCTGACTGTTTATCCAAATGTCAATGTGGATGTTGGGCACGGTAGGAGATAATCACTTCACTACCTGTGTATGACTTCAAGACAACCTCCCAATAAAATCCTAGCTCCCCCACAACTCAATGAAATATTAAATTAAAGCCTTTAATTTAATCTTCAAATATCGAATGTTCCAAGCAACTATACACTGGCTTGGAGTCGGTCTGTTTCCGGCTCTCTTTGCATTCACGCCTTCGTCTAGTCAAGCACTGGTGATGACCACCGTGCAGATACACTCTTCGCTGGAAACCTTTCTTACTTGCACATGCGCTCTGTACTGTGCCTGTCGTCTTCAGCATGCCAAGACTGCTACCCAGCGATCCTCAAGGATACAGCACGGGTCTAAGATATCCGCTTTGAAACATGAGAGCACTTGATAATATTACGAGCTCGACACTAGTTGATATTCCTTTTTATGATTCTGATTTGTCCATTGATATAATTAAAATTGTTTCTTCCCACACGGTGCTAAAGAATAGATGTGTAGACACTATTTTCGTGCCAAGGACATTCACTGTTGTTTGAGGATTGATTTATTTGCAGCACGCATTCTCCCAACATTTATTAATCATGAACACATAATACAGGGTCACAAATAGCAATCGAAATTCGACAGTAATCAAATTGGAGGTCAAGGAAATTCATTAATTTCATTGCTACAAGTAACAGAACACACCGATGAAAGACAACTAAGATTTTAACCAAAGTACCCCAACCTGCAATGTGATGCGGAAGGTGTGATTTCCTTGTTGACTCCGGATAGTGTGTGCAGACTTACTCATGCGTCTGGAGTTACGCAATGTGCTGGGAGTCGTGGCTAGCAAAGACCGACTGTAGTGATGTCATTCCTTTCACACAATGTCTCCCACGTGAATGTTAGGGAGCTTCCCTTACTCGATACCGGCATGTCCGTGGAGACTCACACGTGTGCTACAGACCAGTCGTGATTCATCTCAACCCAACCGATACCTGATTCATTTGTTGGCACCCGTCTTGGTGTATTGCAAACACTTCAACCAAACGCAACTGTTAATACTCTCGCCAGGTCTTCCGGTCTTCCAAGAATTAGCTGAGTCCAAGATACCAAGGTCTCCTTGGCTGGCGCGAGTCTGATGTTAAAATCAGTCTATGTCGTTGTGCGTGTGAGCCAAAATACGAGTGCTGCTAGTGTGGCTACTCTCCACAGTAGACACTATTACATTACTTACTGCAGTGCGTAATACTCCGCAACTTATTTCATACTACTATTGACATGACTGAGTTATCGAATTCCGATTAAACAATCCTGTATGAAAGATATCTCCTGATCACTTTGCTGGAGATTTAAACCGAAATTTTCGAGTGCTGGGAATGGAATTCTGAAGAGTATCAATTTCCTGATATCTGAATATAAGGGATTTCCTCCTACCAATGACACTTCAGAAATAACTGATTTGGTACAATGAAATTTTGCCAAAAACTGAGTTCCTGTAAAAAGTTGTAGCTAAAAGAAATCTATATGATCTGATTCTGTAAATAACATTGCAGAAGAAAGCTTCACAACAATTCCTGTGAATATGTTACTGAAAAGAACCTCATAGGCTTGCAGGAAAACCAGCTCTGATACCACTGAAATGACCCTAACTGGCCATTTATTGATTTTTACCAAATAAACTCATGCAAGTTCGAAAACCATTAGAACATGCAAATAACCGTTGAACCAATAACAATAACCAGTAGATTTATTTATATAACCAGCAAGTACATTCTCATGAAATAACTTAGAAATATGGTTTGGTATTATACAATAGCCAAAAATTACTATATCCAATCTGAAATACAAAAATAACAGTAAGATCGGATGACCAAGAACCTGGTAAAACAATGGCGAACTCTGAAGTGAATCCGCACCGGGATGAATCAGGTTTCCGTCCAATCCACCAAGAAATGTTGAAGGTTTTCGTCCTCAGATTTCTGATTCAATAGCTGAATCTTCTCAATTCTCAAGGAGAGATAAAAATCCATAAACTGAAGAATGCTGAAATGAGACTTCCAACCTCCTCTTATGGCTGCAGCTGTGACTCTTCAGTTTCTCCACTGTGACTCTTCATATTCCCAATTCGTCTCTTTATAATTTCACTTTAAGTCACTTTTTAAATAAATTGACCACTGAATCACAAAGTGAAATAATAAATAAAGTGAGGAATCTTTCGTCATTAAAATGGAGACCCAAACGAGCTCGGATGTTGACATGTGATAGCTTGCCGAAAAGCTCTCGGTGAGACACTCCAAGTCCACTGCTGAAAAGCCAAGAATTTTGAACCCTGTTGACTTACTATAAATAGTAAGTACCTAGGAAACTTGTGGAAACAGCTCCGATTGCCCTGGAACTGAAACCACCTAGGCCAATTATCTCCTAGAGAACTGCCACGCCACGATTAGCCCTCCGAACCAAGGTAAAAAGGCTAACGACACGGCTCAATATAAGATACCCCAAAAAGGGGACATTACATACATTTTCAGCAAAGAAAGACTTGTTGTTGAAGCTTGTACCTGTTAGTTTTCCTAACTGACATTCTTTACACATGGCCCTGTCTGGCTTTATAATGTCAAGAAGCCCTCTAAGTGACTTCTTCCTACTTACTTTGACTATGCTATCAAAGTTAATGTGGCAGAGTCTTTTGTGCCATAACCAGCTATTGTTATCTTTTTCCATGAGGCAAGTTTTCTCTGTCTCCCCTTTTGTAGTAGCTATGAGGCAAGCCCTCTCGGTTGAGTTTAGGTAGAACAGATTCCCTTTGCTCTGTCTACCGATGGCAACTTGAGTCCCTAATTGATTCTTGACAATACAAGAACCCTGTCCAAACGCCAATAGATATCCTTTGTTGTTCAATTGAGCCACACTCATTAGGTTGTACATGAGTCCTACCCAGTACACATCATCACAAATAGCTTCATTGCCAAGTGCTATTGAGCCTTTGCCTCCAATAGCACAGGGAGCATTATTACCAAATGTCACTGCTCCATCATTAAGCTTCAAGCTAGTGAGCTTGTTTTTGTCACTAGTCATGTGGTGAGTGCATCCACTGTCAAAGATCCAGTCCAGTCATCACATTGGTGGGATCTAGAGATGAGTATCATTTCACTTACCACTGAGCTTTCTTCCTTTATTGCCACAAAGGCAATTTCATCATCTCCCGATTCTTCAGATTCATTGTCAGTGACACCTTACTCAACAAGGTAGCACTCCTTTCCTTTGTTCTTGAATTGGTTGAACTTTTCTTTATTTTCATTTCTGGACACCTGGCAGCAATGTGTCCTATCTTATTGCAAGAAAAGCACTTCAATGGAAGTTTCCCTTTGTACTTCCCTTTTCCTCGTGGAAATCTCCTTGCGATGAGTGCTTCAAACTCATCTTGCTCTAGTTCTTCTGAGAGCAAATTTTCAATGAAATGACCAGACTTACCAGTAGTGAAGCATATCCAATTTGGAACTAAAGTTGTCAAAAATTATGGCTTTCATTAGGAATAAATAGGAATAAACCTTTATTCCTTTTTGAGTTTATTTCCAGAAAGTGAAGTTAGATTAGGAAGCATTGAAGAGAGAAGGAATTGCATTTTCTGCTAGAGAACAAATGTGTAAGTCCCCTAGTGAAAACTAGTGAATCACATCAAACCACTCAGTATATCCAAGCACAGTCAAGACCTGACAATTAGGAACCTTGGGGATCTCTCACTTGATTAGTTCCAATAGTATTTGGGAATCCTTGTTCAAGAGAAGATATGGCTCGCCCTTGGTGGACTCTTATTCTGTGTTAGTGGCGTGCCTAAAAACCCCATCAACAATGTTCATCCATAAAAGTTTTATAGTACCATTGCCACCTACTGTTCATTCATTCTCTTTGCTACTATTTGTTTGGTAAATCTTTGAGGAAGGCTTATCGAATGCCACTGCTGATGAAAATGTATGTTAAATTTCATGCTTTGCAATGTTGCGTCAACTCCTGGTAAAGTTCTAATAACAGGTTGTTACCTCATTCTTGAAAACCAAATCCAAGGGTTCAACATGTCTCACATTTTTTCGGTTGTCGAGAAAGCTGTGATTGTTGTCGTGAAAGGTGCAATTACAGAAAAAATGCGAGCTCTTGTCAGTGATTTGGACCAATGCCCTAAGAAACATAAGTTAGAAAACAACAAATTTGAGCTCTCCACTCCCAATGAAAATCAATGGTTCAAGTTTCTCCTCAGAAACTTAACATATTTATTTTCATTCTTAAGTCCATCTAGTCTTCATTGCTTGCAAAGCATGAGGCGATTAGGGTTCACAGGGGTCCGGGAAGTACAAGGTTGAGGCAAGGAGGCACTCCTACGTGTGGTGGTCCCTGTCCCTCTGCTTGCTGCAATTTCTCGTCTCTCTATCATTGTCCTTTCCCAGTATTTAGCCGCTAATACATTCTAGTATTTAACTAATGTTTCGGTTTTTTTCTCTTATTCTTTTGTGCTTGTTTGCAGCAAGAGGCAACAACCATGTGCACATAGAGGGAACGAAAGAGAGAGAGGATGGAGAAGAACGCAAAGTTTCACCACACTATTGGCTTGGACAGCATGAGCAGCCTCCTTTCCTTCAGAAATTGTCATAGCAAACAACCGTAGGAGGCCACACATGCAAAATAGGGAAGCATACACAAGGCATCCAAACTATTTTGATAGAGTGCCACAAAAGAGACGCTTCCTCATGGAATATGATAACTGGACAATATACATTATAAATACGGATTTTAGAAAATCCCAAAAAACATAAGTTGTAGGTAAAATACCAGATTTCACATTCAGTTGTCAAATGCAAATTGTAGCTTACCATAGGTATAAATCTATATTTTTGGGGTTTTATTGTATACGGTTTGTTTATTTAATTATTTTTCATGAATGAATGAATGAAGATTTTTTAATGACGTCCACGAGACCATCAGTCTAAGGGACCAACAAGAGCATAGCCCTAGACTAACTCCATAGTTTTTTCCATAGTCACTCTCCTGCTGTGAAACTTGACGATCAAACTAGCTACTTCATTGGCAATATCATTCAACTTCTTTTTCATTGGCAATATCATTCGACTTCTTGTTCATTCCCAGTAGAGGGATTAACTACATTCATTGCAGGGAGGTGAGAAACGATGACACGCTGAAATCTCATATAATAAAACCCTGTTAATCCCTCTTTTTAAAACTATCAGGCAACTCCACTTCAATCAACTAATAAATTTCTTTATTTTTTCTCTTCTTTATATTTCATTATTATATGTACGATTGCTTTTACGGTATTAAGGTAAGATCTATTTCATTTCTAATGTCATATGGCTGGAATGAAACAATCTATTTTTTTTAATTAAAAATTAAGGAAAGATAGAGTTGAGCATTTTAATTCGAGAATAGAATAGCCTAGAAGTGAAGATTAAAACTAGAGCATTTTTCGTAAGATATATTTATTTTGAAAATTTCAAGTGTTTTTTTTAAATTTAAATTTACATGCAAATTTTAGGTAAAAAGGTTAATTAAATAATGAAAATTAAAGGAATTTTTTTCTCTAAGTCTAAAATAAATTGAAATATATTTAATAAGCAATTATCGTCATTTTTCTATTTATAATAATAAATTAGGAGGTATGGACATTACAATAAAACTCAAATAACATAAATGAAAACATGAAAAGAACAAAATTCCAATATTATTTTTGAGTTTTGAGGGTCAAGATTTATAAGTGTAAGATTGATCTTTATGTGTGACATTAATCTAATAGTTAGGTAGAAAATGATTGTTGATATGTGTGACCTATTCAGCAAAATAAATATTTATTATCTGTATGATTGCTTGTGTGCTATTAAGGTAAGGTCTATTTCATTTATAATGCCACACAGCTGAGAAACAATCTTTTTTTTAATTGAAAATTAAGGAAAGATACAGTTGAGCATTTTAATTTAAACATCGAGAATAGAATAGCCTAGAAGAAGTGAAGATTGAAAATATAGCATTTTTTGTAAAATATATTTATTATGAAAATTTTATAAAAAAAAAAATTCAATTTCCATGCAAATTTTAGGTTAAACAGTTAATTAAATAATGAAAATTAAAGAAATACTTTTCGAGTCTACAATAAGTTGAAATATATTTAATAAACAATTATTGTCATTTTTATCTTTTTAATAATGGATTAGGAGGTATGGTATAAAATCTTTTAACTCAAATAAAATAAATGAAAGCATAAATGAATAAAATTCTAATATTATTTTTGAATTTTAAAAGGTCAAGATTTATAGGTTTAAGATCGATCTTTATGTATGACATCAATCTAATAGTTAGGTAGAAAATGATTGTTATAATATGTGAACAAATAGACAAAATAAATATGAAAAATAGGTACATGTACATAAATAACATAAGATGGACTACACAAAAATATATATTTATAATATTAAGATTATATATTAAGATAAGATTATAATAAAATAATTATTCTAGACAATAAAAATTTGGGTTCATTTTTAATATATATATATATATATATTACTAAGAATATTAAAATTGTACACCCAATTCTTCTTGATTATATAATTATAGAATCATTGAAATTATGTTCAAAGTTAGGTTTTGGATGAAGGTTAAGATTAGCAATAGATTTAAGGTTACAAGTATAGTTGATTAGCATTAGGGCCCAATTAGGGTTAGACTTATTGTTACGTTAGGGTTAAGGTCAAAATTAAAATTACATATAGAGATAGAATTAGTGTTAGGCTTCAATTGGGGTTAGGATAAAATTAGGGTTATAAGAAAATTACGTTTATCTTTAAATTAGGGTTACGGTTCAATTACGGTTAAGGTTAAGTTAGGGTTTTTATTTTGCAATCGATCATTTTTCTATACAAGCATTCTTTAACTACAATATATGTAAGAACCCTTCACAGGCTCTAATTGCTGAAGCTGTTTTGTCTCAATATTTGTTTCGAAAGTTTATAATTTTTTTGTAGTTTTCACAAGTTTTAGACCAAAAAGCAAATATACCATAATCTGAAATTCTGAAACAATTTGAAATACTGTTGCAAGTTCTATTTATTTTCTAATGAAATACAAGTAAAATCCAAACAATCTTTTATTCGAAAAATATCACCAAAGGCAACTATGAACTACATAAAAAACCTGGAATAAGACTGTCATGTGCTGCTGTAATTATTTATTTGCTGAAGTAGTAAATGCTGAAGATGTCGTTTTGTCCCCACGTTTCAACCTCTATATGATATAATCTGTCTTCGTCAATCCCCAACTGCCAGTCGATATTATCTTTCCGCAACTGCGAGTAAAACTCTCTACTAAAGCACAATAAGAATCTCTGGATGAGACCCTCTCCACAATACCAGATTCACCAAGTATTTCACTGGCTCAAATGGCGAACATAGAAGAAAACTATGTTTCTCCAATGGTGAAATGTTGAAAACCCTTGTCTAGAGCTCAGAGCAAGAAGCAATAATCAATAACAATAACAATGGATGCCTTTCTTCTTTCCCCAACAAGCATAAATAGGCTTTCCAACCCTAATTCACAATTCCTCGAAAAGCTGCGATTACTTTCTTCAAGGCATTAAAAATATAATCATTAAATAAATTTAATGATTTAGACTTAGGAAAACATGCCAATAAATTAATACATTAATTTGGCCCCCTTTATGATATTAAGACCCATCACTTAAGTGATTTAATATAAAGTCAATTTACAACTTAATATTAAATCCTTTGCCATTTAATTAATATATAATCACCGAAAATTGAATAACTCCCTCAAAAATGTGAATCTGGCTTAACCGTTTGGAATTGGAGTTGGCATAATAATTTCCCATGTGATCAAATAATATTTCTAAAAATAGCAGGGGTCCATCTCTATGACTCTAAAAGTTGCTAAAAATAGCAAAACTCAAACAAACAGAGTCTGAAACCTCTCCATACCAAATCAAGGGTGCTGAGCTCTGCAAAAGTCGAGCCATCAAATAAGCATATCTCCTCTGTGCACAAATTGACCCTCTATCCGTCTCTACTAGCCTACAAGGGCCCAATGATAGGCTAATCAATAGCTAGAATGATGTCTCTAGTTAGAAGGGGACATCACAGTCCGCCCTTCCTGAAATTGCTTGTCCTCAAGCAATCTCAATTCTGGATGCTGTAAAATCTCCTTGCTCTCCCAAGTGGCATCCTCAACCAGCATGTCCTTCCATTTCACCAAGTACTCCCTGATAGTGCGCCTCCTCAAGTTTCTCTCCCTAAACTC